>CM034541.1:19848635-19871742 GCA_020002185.1 Paraescarpia echinospica
TCTAGTGTTGTTAAACCACATTCTTTTAGGCGTTTTCATAACTAAGATCCCTCAGTTTTGGTATCATTTTAGTCGCTCTCCTATGTACTCTTTCTAGCATATCTATGTCCTTCTTGCGGTATGGCCTCCACGCTTGTATACAATATTCTAAATGAGGCCTAACTATTGTTTTGTACAGCGGTATTATTTGTTCTTTATATGCTATATTTCGTCTAATCAATCCAAGGATTTGATTTCCTTTTGAAGCTGCAATTCCACACTGCTCTGAAACCTTCATGTCAGCACTAATTGTCAGCCCTAAGTCTTTTTCTTTTACAGTAGTACTTAGTACAGTACACCCCATTGTATATTCTACATATTCGTTCCCATGTCCTGTGTGAAGGCATTTACATTTCCCAAAATTGAACAACATTAGCCACTTTTCAGACCATTTGATCAACCTGTCAAGATCATCTTGTAAATGCTGTCTATCTCCATCACTTTTAATCCTTCTAAACACTTTTGTATCATCTGCAAATTTCAACACCTTGCTAGCTATATCATCGTCCAAATCGTTTATATATATTAAGAATAATATAGGTCCCAGTACTGTTCCCTGTGGAACCCCACTCAAAACGGATTTCCAGTTTGAAGCCTCCCCATCAACAACTACCCGTTGTCTTCTGTCAATCAGCCATTTTTCTATCCAGTTAATTATACCATTTCCTATGCCATAGGCCTTTAGTTTAAGCAGTAATCTTTGATGTGACACTTTGTCGAAAGCTTTTTGAAAATCTAAGTAGATGATATCTACTGGTGATCCCTCGTCTACCCACTTAGTGATATCTTCCAAAAAACATAACATATTTGTTAAGCATGACCTCGCTTTTAGAAACCCATGTTGAGATGGGTTTATCAAGTTATGTTTAGCAAGAAAATCCACCATGTGATCTTTAATTAGTCTTTCTAATAATTTACAAATTACCGATGTTAAACTCACTGGTCTATAATTATTTGACTTGTTTCTCGAACCTTTTTTAAATAACGGTATAACGTTTGCTTCTTTCCATTCTAAAAGAACCACTCCCTCTTCTAATGACAAGTTGAAAACTGCTGCAAGCGGTATGCTAATTTGTTAATCCAATGACGACATCCATCAAGCCAGGGCATTGAGACATGCAAACGAGAAGAGATGGAGAACAACGAAGCTCGAGGTGCTTCGCCAGATTTTTTTTGAGCACCGAACAGCGGTCAACAACATGATTAAGCGAGCTACGCGTGCTCACTAT
Source organism: Paraescarpia echinospica (assembly GCA_020002185.1). Lineage (NCBI taxonomy): Eukaryota > Metazoa > Annelida > Polychaeta > Sabellida > Siboglinidae > Paraescarpia > Paraescarpia echinospica. Next base: position 19,849,904 of record CM034541.1, read on the forward strand.
GAGTCAGTATTGTCATCACTTGACCAGCGAACAAGTTTTCATGTAGTTAATACCCTGCTGAAGCCACCGGGTATGACTCTTCCACAATCCGATAACACTGAAACACTGTGCAATGACTTCGCTACCTACTTTGCTGAGAAAACATAAGGAATTAGAATGCAGATCCACGAAAAGCTGATCAATGACGAATAATATTCTGGCTACGTCATCGATGCTAGCAGCCAACGTGTGTCAAATGAACTCAATCGATTGCTACCTACCAGTGAAGATGAAATAAAGAGTATCATCAGACTATGCCCCCAAAGACATGCAGTCTGGATTCCTGCCCCACTGATCTCCTGAAGAAAACACTACGTATCCACATTCCCTATCTCGTGGCAATAGTGAACAACAGCTTTAAGCAAGGACTATTTCCGATCACTTTGAGAACAGCAATTATAAAACCACTTCTAAAAACCGACTTTCTCGACAGAGACCTGCTGAAGAACTACAGACCGGTCTCCAACATAGCATTCATCGGTAAAGTCCTAGAGAAAGTTGCAGTTCGTCGTCTGATTAATAATTTCACTGTGAACGGGCAGCATAAAGAATACGTTAATACTGTTGTTTATTGTGGAGTTTGCCTGTTTAAGGAGACACATTACGAATAGTAATCAACTACACATGAGGTTGGCAGTATCCCAGAGTGCCTCTGGGGTGTATTGCAGAAACGGTACAAAACACGGACGGACACTTACAACTAGTACCCTTTACATCAATATACAACAAATACCAATCAGTATATAAGATCCTTCACAGTACAGAGACTGCCGTATTGCGTGTCCAGCATGATATTGCTGGTGCGCTTGACAAGAATTGTGCAATGCTGTTTGTCATGCTGGATTTATCAGACGCATTTGACACGATTGACCATAAACACTTGCTGACATTAATACACGAGGAGTACGGTGTGCGCGAAACAGAATTATCATGGTTCCGGACGTACTTGGGAGACCGCACCTATCGTATCCAGATTGACTCAATAAGATCCGAGTCTATTCCGTTACAGAGTGGTGTGCCATAGCGAGCCCTGAAGAATCACAAGCCGCGTCTACCGTTCGCACTGCGCCCGTTAATTGCCCATCGCCTCCCACGGGAATTGTGACCCGTAGTGGGCGTGTGAGCAAGCCACCAAGACGCCTGGACTTGTGAAGTATGGCCAGGTTAACCGAAGGGCAAACGACGCGACTGAGACGTTCCAGTCCCACCAGGGTAGAATAATCCCTGAGTGACCCGCAGTTGTTTAGTTCAAGACTGCAGATAGTCTACCCTACAGTCTATTTAACTTTATATATGTTTCAGTAGTAGTTCGCGCACGAAGAGTTGTTCGCAAGAAGAAGCTGAACTTTATAGCTTAGTTTCGAGGAAGCACATAATGCCAAAGACACTGATATTGTTTAATAATTTCAGTAATTTGAGCTTTAATTAGTGTAACATCCTGGACTATAATGTCATATTATCGAACTTTATAATATTGTTGGGCTGATTCTTTCCTGCGACACGGACACGGATAAATGAGTTACGTTTATGATCAGTCGATCACGAGTCTTGTTGTTTTGTCATTACGTGTAATTGTTTCATGGTGGCAGCGGTTCGAAACGAATCAACGAAGAAACCACACAACGTAAGGACATTGCTGGCCCACTACCTAACGAATTGGCAGTACATTGATGTGTTTATCGCACCACCAACGTGGCAACAATAGTGAAGCCGAACTACTTTCGCGTACATCACTGGGCCCACGAACGTTTACGTTGACAAGCGCGTGTGAATACATACGAAGCCATTCAAGTGAAGCGGCGCATCTACTAGAAAATCCGTGAAGACATCGACGAATCGACTCAACAACGCCCCTTAGCCGTTGAAAACCTACGCGAGGCACGAACCTACGACCGTACGACGACGTACGCAGCGCGGTAGCGACGACGGAACAAGACGTCGGCGATTCTATCGGCTCGAGTGACCCAACTCTAGTGTCATCTAATTCGCCAGACGGCGGCACGTGTACTGCGAGTGTCATTGCGGCACGCTCGTATGAACTCATCCGCTAGGGTGTAGCACTGTACCTCGTGCTAGCCGCAAGTCGTTGCGTGTCTGAATTGAGTGACTGTCAATAAAAAGATTGAATGTCGTCATACTAGCCAACACACTACACAACGTAATGTCTGATCACCCAAGGATGGACTGGACTAGTGCAGACGTGCCAGGAACATTTAGGCTGTTTAAGCAGAAATGCCAAATCTACTTCACCGTAAAGTACACCAAGAAAGAAATGATGGTGAACCACGTACTACTATACGCGGGAGATGATGGCATTAAAATGTACAATTCCTGGGCACTAACAGACACTGAGAAAAACGACCCAGACGTAGTGTGGGGGAAATTCCAGGATCATATTGAACCAAAAGTCAACTTTCGCCTACAGAGGTTCTACCTGCAGAAGTACAACCAGGCGGCCGGAGAGTCCATTGATGATTACGTCACGCGATGTACGCTACAGGCTCAGAAGTGCAGATTCAGCCCGGCAGAGGCCGACGAACGGTTGATTGAACAGTTGATTATTGGAACTAAGATACATGAAGTACAGAAACAACTATTAGCCCATGACGAAACGCTAACACTGGAAAAGGCAGTCAACATAGGCCGAACAACTGAGGCTTCGATTAATCACATGACTCGGTTGCAGGGAGTGCAAGATAACACCGCCGTGCACTATGTGAACAGAGCTAATACTAATTCTGCAAGACGCAGCGACGGCTGTGGATACTGTGGACGGTCTCCTCAAAAAGGGGACCAATGCCCCGCCTTTGGTTCTACGTGCAGGAAGTGCGGTGGCAGAAACCACTGGGAGTCAGTATGCAGGAAACCGTCATCAGGGGGCCAAGGAGGACGTCACGGCGGATCCAAGTCACGTGACACGCGTCCACGACGTCACTATGACGGCCCATCCCGCGGACGACGTGGGAGACGCGGCAGGCGCGACACGCCAGTCCATGCAGTAGGCTTAGAGCGCGAGCCACGCGATGAAGCAGCTGACCAGTTCGAACACCTCAGTTTCGCATCGATGACGACACATAACAGCACCAAGGATACACGTGACGAAGTATTTGCGACACTAGACGTCAAGCTACCTAGTGCACGCAACGGCCAGACAGCCGATCTACAGGTCAAAATAGACACCGGGGCACAAGGAAACATACTTCCACTCAGAATCTTCATGAAGATGTTTCCCGAAGCTATGACGGGACAACACCCGACCCCCGGAGCGCTCACGCTAAAAAACAACACCATCCTATCTGCGTACAACGGGACGCGCATACCACAGTACGGGACGATCAAGCTACCATGTCGGTACCACCAAGGCGTCTGGGTAGATGCTGAGTTCTACGTGGCAGAGACAGACGGTCCAGCGATCCTAGGACTCCCAAACTCTCGCCAACTCAGACTGGTAACCCTACACTGCGCGATTGAGAAGTTAACTGTCGAACAAACCGGCACACGTGACACAGATGCAATCGACTCGACGCAAACGTTGAAGCAGAAATACCCAGACCGATTCGACTCGTTGGGCAACTTCCCAGGAAAGTACCACATCGTCACTGATCCCGATGCGCAACCGGTCATACACGCGCCAAGAAAGTGTCCTATTCAGATGAAGGAGGAACTTCTGGCAGCGCTCAACAAGATGGAGAAAGAGAATGTCATCAGGAAAGTCACTGAACCGACCGACTGGGTCTCGAGTCTGGCATTTTCTCGCAAGAAAGACGGTACGCTGAGGATATGTCTGGATCCCAAAGATCTCAACAGAGCCATAAAGCGATGTCACCACAAGACACCCACATTGGAGGAGATCACACACAAGTTCACGGGCGCGAAACACTTCTCGAAGCTCGATGCCAAAAATGGCTACTGGTCCGTAACACTTGACGAGGAGAGCAGCCTGTTGACGACTTTCAACAGTCCGTTTGGGAGGTACTGCTTCATTCGGATGCCTTTCGGGCTCATCATGTCGCAAGATGTCTTCCAACAGAAAATGGACATGATCCTCGAGAGCTGCCCAGGCACCGTAGGCATCGCGGATGACGTCGCTGTATTCGGACGCACCGAGACGGAACACGACGCCCACCTACATAACTTGATGAGAGTATCGCGAGAACACGGCCTGGTGTTCAATAGTAAGAAGTGTACGATAAAGGCACCACACATCACCTTTTTTGGTACTGTATACGACGACAAAGGTGTCCATCCTGACCCGAAGAAGGTCGAGGATATTCACATGATTCCAACTCCAACCAACGCAACAGAACTGCAAGAGTTCCTAGGCATCGTCACCTACATGGGTCCGTTCATACCCAACTTGTCACAGAGTACGGCAAACCTGAGAGACCTGCTCAAGAAGGACGTCGACTTCCAATGGTCACAGGCACATCAGGAAGTCTTCGAGAAGGTCAAGTCAGCAATCTGCACGGAGACAACACTGGCTTACTTCGACCGTGACAAGGACACAGTCATACAAGTTGATGCGTCAGGGAGAGGATTGGGAGCTGTCCTGCTTCAAGAAGGACGACCCATTGCGTATGCATCCAAGAGTCTGACAGACGCTGAGAGAAGATACGCAAACATAGAGAGAGAGAACTACTCGCTGTTGTGTTTGGAGCCGAAAGATTCCGAACATACGTCTACGGCAAGCACTTTGTGATCGAAAGCGACCACAAACCCTTGGAAATGATCCAGCTAAAGAACCTCTCGGAACACGGCGCCCCGGAGAAGGTCATGAGCGACAACGGGCCGCACTACGACTGTATCAACTACCGGAAGTTTGCAGAGGAATGGGGATTTGAGCATGTAACGAGCTCTCCTCACTTCCCGCAGTCGAATGGTTTCGTCGAGCGTAATATTCAGTCAGTGAAACGCACTCTTCTCAAGGCCAGGGAGAGCGGAGTCAATCCGCACAAGGCGATGCTTTGCCTGAGAACGACGCCAATAGACCATCACTTGCCATCACCGGGCGAACTGCACTACACGCGCAAGATGAAAGGCGACCTCCCGATTCAGCTGAGAAACGTCCTGACGCACCGAGACGAAATACACACACGACTACAGGAGCGTCAGGACACGCAGAAATCGTATCACGACACGCGTGCACACGACTTGCCTCCACTCACGACAGGGCAGCAAGTGCGCATGCAAGACCACGTGTCAGGCCGGTGGCAGCCAGCCACTGTGACGGCAACCTGCGACGAACCGCGCTCCTACCTCATCGAGGCGCAGAACGGTCGCATCCTGCGGCGCAACCGGCGTCAACTACAAACGACGGGGTCACCGCGACGAGTACACTTCGCTGACGAGACTCCCGACAGCTGAAGGCGGTGACGTCACATCACAAGTTCAGCCGGCGCAGCAGCAGGCGACATCACGTCAGCAACATGAACGCGCACGAAGAACAGACGACGCGACGCAGCTGTCCTATCGAACGAGGTCGGGACGAGCAATCACACAACCCGACAGGCTCGACTTATAGCCTAACACTGAATAATTAATTGAGTTGCCATATTACCTTAGTAAAATATGTGCCACAGTAGATTAGTTGCGATATTAAATTAGAATAATATGCGCCATATATAATCCATTGTTGTAGTTAATGTTCTCGTTACTTAGTAAAAAAAGGGGGATGTAACATCCTGGACTATAATGTCATATTATCGAACTTTATAATATTGTTGGGCTGATTCTTTCCTGCGACACGGACACGGATAAATGAGTTACGTTTATGATCAGTCGATCACGAGTCTTGTTGTTTTGTCATTACGTGTAATTGTTTCAATTAGAAGTGTAAATAATGGCAAGAAAATGGAAGCAGACGTGGACCTTTATAAATACGTACTTACTTAGTAAATTGTACAATTGCATAAGTACACGTTCACATTTATTAACTATTTATGAATTGAAAGACCATACATTTTGTTTTAACAGTACAGTTAATATGTCTTTGGTCAACGGCGCCATTTCCTGTGAAAACGGTGCGGTTATTCACGTCTAGCTGTTTGTTCGTGGCGGTAACTCAATTACAGCTGTTGATTTGGTGAGTGCATCTATTACAGCGGGGCCAGCAGGCACGAATAAACAGTCAGTGCAAAGGTGGCTCACTTCAAGACGTACGTGACAGCCCAATTTCAATTTGCCAACACCAATTACGAGAACCAGGGAGCAATGTCTGGTTTGTTGTAATAGTGTGTTATCTACATATAAGGGCCTGCTATCTCACTTCACTCATGTCGGTCACTCGGGTCGAACTCTCTTTCCAAACACTAGTCTTCTTCATGTTCCCACGCTGTCCTGTGTTGTTCTTCCATGTGTTTTCTGCAACGGGATGGTCTTTGATGCAATCATTATTTCATATTTATGTCTACAACAGTGTCCTGCAAATCTCGCCCTTATTTCTTGGATCTTCTGAGTAATTCCGTTTGTATCTCTATACATGTGACACGTGTTTTTCCCCTTTAATGTTGAATATGGCTTGCAACATACTTGTAAAACACCAATCTAGTTGCGTTCTGGGGGTCTTTGTTAGTGTCCAAGACTCGCATCCGTGCAGCAGCACAGACTTCGCCGTTACAATGAACCGCTGTTGCTTGATCTTGCATGAAAGTATAGGCCAATATTTCAAAACAAGTGTTCTTAGTTCGTTTTCATGTTTCATGCCTTCATGATCTGGATATAGTTAGTTGCAAAGATGGCTCAAGTGCCCGACGTACTTAATATATTCGACCTTCTAATACTATCGTACTATGCAATACTATTATGTGCAATTTAAAATCCTGATGCACACATATAAATCCCTACATGGACAGGTTCCAGGATGTATATCGGACATGCTGAATGTGTACAAATCAAGAAGAACGCTACGATCCATGGATTCAGTGACATTAGAAGTTCCAAGGGCTAGAACAGTTACTTACGGAGACTGAAAATGTCGGTGTTCAGCAGCCAAGTTGTGGAATGCGCTACCGGCTCACATTCGTGAAGCAAAAACATTGAACACTCTTAAGAGGCTGCTAAAAACACATTTGTTCTTGGCCCATTTTGGTGCTTAACTCTTTCTAGTCAGTTTTTATTACATTTTAAAACAGTATATATATATATATATATATTCATCTTATTATATCCAACCTTCTGAAAATGTTCATTTTTTATCATGCTGTCGTTTTTATGCTTTGTTTTTACTGCCCATGATTATTCTATTGATTGTGTACAGCGCTTTTGAGCAGGCTTTTGTGTATGAAAAGAGCGCTTTATAAATTCGGTATAATAATTGTTCCTCCTCTGCTCACAATGTCAATGTTTTCAGGGTGGCTGTAGGCCATTAATTCAGGGAATAGAAGGGGTCTCAGAATTAGTACGCCTTGTGCGAAAATTTGTAAATGTTGTAAAATGTGAACGAGGGGCCGTCACGGTGTGTGCGTGTGTGCGTGTGTGCGTGTGTGAGCCTAGTTTTGGATTTGGTGGGTGTGTGCCTATCCAACAACTGTCTTAATGCTGTATTGTATTCACCAGCTAGATGATTGATATCCGTGATGCTCAATAGTGCATTAGCTATACCCTTGAAGTCAGTGCTGAAAGTGTTGTTATCAATTTGTGTCAGTTTCCTATACGATATAGTACATGTCTCTAAAGGAGGTCTGGGCATGTTTACTCGATAACGCACAAACATGTGATCCGATACCATGTAATCAGCCACCGGGTAACTAAGAAGTTCACGATTACGCCTAGTGATAATTAAATCCAGAGTATGACCAGATCTATGAGTTGCAACCCAAACATGTTGTTTTAAGTCATACATACTCAATACATCACACATTCTTATTGCATCAGCATCGATGTCAATATCCATATGAATATTAAAATTACCTACTACAGGAGTGAGTGAGCGGTCTGAACTGCATGCGACAGGTAGTTCTGAAATTCCTCAAAGAAAGTAGCAGTAGTGACACGATGGTTTTACGAGTACGGTGGTCGGTATATCACATGCACATCAACTTTCGTCTTTTCGCACAATAATTCATAGTTAGCAAATTAAAAGGAACATCACTTTACAACGAATACCATTCTTCCACAGTATAAAGATATGTCCACCAGTTCTGCCGGACAGTCTTGTATTGTTCTTGAGATGGTAGCCACTGGGTGTTAGTTTCTCGCGTTTGACCGCATCACCAGATGTCAATCAGGTCTCCGTTATCAGAACGATATCAATGTCATTAGTAACGATATACTCACTGACGTCTGCAGTTTTGTTCCACACACAACATGGATTCTCAAGAGTGAGTTGTATGCCTTTGTCCATCACGATGGTGTGTTTACTCGCTTAACATGGATTAGATTGTTCAGATTAGCTCCAGTCCGAGCATCACAAATATTGAGCAGTTTCTCTGTTGCTGTTGTTACTGCTGTCGCCATCACTGCTGCTGCTGCCGCCATCGCTGCTTCTGCCGCCGTTGCTGTTGTCGCTGCTGCTGCTGTTGTCATTGTTGATGCCGCTGCCAAAGTTGCATGCGAGGTTGCGTCATCACTGCATAATTGAAGTTGTGCAGATATCAGTGGTGTATGTGTAATGTTGCCATAAAATATATTAGTTAACACTGTTGGTACCCGAGAATGCAGCTTTATGAAAGTTCCTATCGAATATAGTTAATGTCGGAATCGAATGATAGTGGTTAATTCCGCAGGGTTCCTCGGTGTGTTTTTGCCATGGAACAAATCTTTAATAACCGAAGCGTTTGTAGAGTCTTCAGCGGTATTGTTTGTTTGGCCTTCATTGCGATGACCCCGATGGCATGCAGTTCTTGACCGGTGAAAGCCAGCATGTTTACAAACAGTCTGTTAAACACTGATTTAACAATGGGAAAGTAATTTTACTTATTTATTCACTTATATTTAAAAAAAAATAGGTTTCAGTATCTGCTATGTTCCAAATGGTGGCAACCGAAGACTCCATTAGAAAATGGTGATGCAAGATTCCCAACATTAAAACATACTGATTTTACTTTAACCCATGTGAATTTTTAAAGCATTTTTTTCAGTTTAAAAATAAAACCCAGGTACTTGTGTGATATTAGCTGTGGTACGAGTAGACCAATATGGACGATGTGTTGACTTCAGAACTGGGAGGAAAGGAAGTCTTGAGATCGACGGATTCAGCTTTGCAGAGGGAGAAACTGGAGGAGTATCGTGCATGCTGAACACACGCGGCAACATGTAAATTGGTAAGTTTCACAAATATATTGTACTTAAAAATGCAGCATGGAATAAATCATAGGAAACTTGCATGGCATTGCATACAACTGTCCCAAGATATGCAATCTTCATCAAATGTCTCATATAAATACTTCTTCAAACCGTCTCTTGCGTCTCTGTAGGTAGCGCCATGTGGCACACAAAATACCAAACTAAGCACTTGGTTTCTTATCTAACCAAGTTATTCGTTCTGATGGATAAGTATTTTTTAGTTTGTGTAATAATTGATGTATCCACTACATCGCGGTTTTGCATACATCACAATTGAATTTTGCACGTGACCTCCGTCAAGTTGTTAATGGTTATATATACGTGAATTACATTACTATTGCTGCATGACATCTCCTAAATCAAACATTCCCATATACAGTGGTCACTTTACAAACTTTGCGTTATATTTTTGCTATAAAGAAACACTTTTGTGACCAGAATTTCAACAAAATATTTGACGGAATGTCCGAACCCACTACATATTTTCTGATGACTTGACGGAGGTTTTGCTAGGCAACAGGCCACGTGATGGAGAGGTTATCTGTAACGTGTTCGGCCAGTATTGCCAGAGTGTTGACAGTAGTTGTTATGCTTCAGGTGGCGTGCGTAACCTGGACGGCATGACAGTTGGTCAGCACAAGAAAATGCTGGAGGGTTGTGTCAGCAACCTGCACATCCAGGGCAAGAACCCCTTGACCTCATCACTGACGCTGTCGGGGTATGTCGTGGCGCCCCGACATCCCTCTTTGCTGCAGCCGTCCAGTTGATACAGTGTTTTTGTTTCTTTATGTTTTGGGGCTAGTGTTGGAGACAGTTTTTTCGTAAACAAAATGTATTATTTTGTCAGCTTTATTAGTTTTATTAACAGAAATGTAACCGATTAAAATTATATATCTCGGCTGGTTGATATTTGATTTGAAACTTATGTTGCCAACAGAATTAAGAGGTTAACTAATGTCAGAATGAATTGTACTATTAGCCTATAGATGTGAATTCTTTGTAATTTTACCATAACCGCCAATTTTTGTAGCAGTCATAATTTTTGAAACTGTAAAAGCACCCTACCAAACCTTTACAAGAATGAAAGAAAACAATGTTACAGTTTCTCTTACTTATCACTCATTTGGTCAGCCGGGGTCACATATAGACGTATTTGTCCAAAGGACTTCAGGGCCACTTGGCCCATTTTTTTTTCATAAATGTTCTTATCTATTTATTATATATATATATATGTTTTAATGTTTTTTAACAATCTTATTGAGTACATTCCATGTTCTAGTATTGCGATGCACCTCTGAATGATTAATTACCATATTTATGGTGCAGAAGAATGCTGTTGAATTATTATTATAAGACAATATTCATCAGTACAGAGAATCCATTGTTAAATTTAAGTGGAGACACCCCAGTCTGAAAAATTCCCGGTACGACACATGGTGACATTGTTTAATTATATCCCATGTAATTATCTTCATATTATATTTTTTCAGAAATGTTTTTATCTATTTATTATTTATATATAATGTATATATATATATCAATGATCTTAATGGGTACATTCCATGTTTTAGTATTATAATGCACCTCTGAATGGTGGAGTGAAGAGACCATACTCTTAAATATTTTTTTCTAAACAGCTGATGAATCTCATCAGAAATGAATTGTATGAAGTTAGTATATTACTATCGTAAATAAAATGTCTCATGAAAAGAAATGTCAAAAAACTGTTGATAGCAGTGACAAGAAAGTATCCCAGTGAATGGCAGACATCAACTGGATGTTCCCTTAGTTTTTCAAATGGTTCAGTATCAGATATATAATATATCACCATAGTTGTTATACTGGTTGGGTGGACTAGTTAATTAGGCAGCGTATACAGAGCAGCTTTGTGTATTGTCGAAAGAAGAAGTACCGCATGATCAAGTTTGGCACCAACGTTGATTTGTCTAATGAGAAGAAATGGAAGGCACAACTCCAGGAGTTGGGAAAACTTCCCGCCTTCACACGAGTAAGTCTCCCATTGTCTCCCTCATTCCCTCCCTCCCCTCTCCCTCCCTCCCTCTCTTCCTCGCACTCCCCCTCCCTCTCTCCCTTCTTCTCTCTCTCTTCCTCCTTCTCTCCCTCCAACCATCCCTCCCTCCTTCCCTTCCACACAGGTTGTAGCCGCCAGTAACATGTGCCACTGTAGCCGTTACAGGTTGTAGCCACCAGTAACACATGTCACTGTAACCGTTACAGGTTGTAGCCACCAGTAACATGCACCACTGTAACCGTTACAGGTTGTAGACGCCAGTAACATGTACCACTGTAACCGTTACAGGTTGTAGCCACCAGTAACATGTGTCACTGTAACCGTTACAGGTTGTAGTCACCAGTAACATGTACCACTGTAGCCGTTACAGGTTGTAGCCACCAGTAACATGTGTCACTGTAACCGTTACAGGTTGTAGCCACCAGTAAAATGTGTCACTGTAACCGTTACAGGTTGTAGCCACCAGTAACATGTGCCACTGTAACCGTTACAGGTTGTAGCCACCAGTAACATGTGCCACTGTAACCGTTACAGGTTATAGCCGCCAGTAACATGTGCCACTGTAACCGTTACAGATTGTAGCCACCAGTAACATGTGCCACTGTAACCGTTACAGGTTGTAGCCGCCAGTAACATGTGCCACTGTAACCATTACATGTTGTAGCCACCAGTAACATGTACCACTGTAACCGTTACAGGTTGTAGCTGCCAGTAACATGCTGAGTCACATTGGCCACAAGATCCTTGGAATGAACACGGTGCAGCTCTACATGAAGGTGCCTGGGTCCCGCACTCCTGGTAGGACACTCGTAGTTTCACAACATTTTGTTCCTAAAACCAAACTAACATTGGCAAACATTCTTCAGTAGCTGCACCAAAATCTAGAATCAATCCCGTATTACTTTAAAATCACCTGAAACTATAGCAACCTTTCGTAAAAAAACTAAAGACTTATTTATTTGAAATCGCATTTCCACCCTATTCTTCGGCAGTTCCTTGCTCTAATGACGACACTTGCATGTCCCTGTTAATTATTTTGTCCAATGATTCTTGTATGTCGCGCCTCTAAGCTCAAATTCCTTCAGGGGGATATTGGCACTATCGACATTTATTTTATTATTGTTAGTTCCCTTGTAATTATCTTCACACTGAATGCCCCATTCCTCCCAGGTGCAGGGGTATGTTTAGGGGGGCATGACCTGTTTTGGCAATTTTTTTCCCTTTATAATTTGTTGGAATACTTTATTTTAACATAAAGAAAGAATAATAATAATCATACTAATAACAAACTTATATAGTGCCTGTATCATCGCAGGCCTCAGCTCAGATGTGCAACATGCAAGAATCAAAGCAAAAGTAACGGACTGCCCAAGATTTACGCTGTGAATGAATTAGTTCCAGATTTTCATGTGTGTCCAGTGTAGACATCTTTCATTAAGGAGAGGTGTCCACTGAGTACTTGCATAAATTAATACAGTCTGAATGATTTACCTTCCAATACTGGGATATAACCACCGAGGTAAAATAAAATATGAAATACATAATCCTTGTTAAATGTGTGTATCAATAGTATGCACATTTGACAGAAACGAATGACTAGTGCTTGTGGGACTTGGGTGGAGCGCCGTGGTGCAGTGGTTAGAGCTTCAGACTCTCGACCGAGAGAACCCGGGTTCGATTCCTGTGCAGCAATGTCGAACCTTGGGCAAGTTCGTTCACTCTACATTGCTCCAGTTCACTAAGCTGTATGAATGAGTACCTTGCTCTAGACAGTGGTGGATATTTAATTTAATTGCAGTGTGGCTGGATGCTTCCTAGAGAAATCGAGATGGTGTTCGATTGAACAGATCTGTCAGGAAGTAAAGTGTAAAGCACTTTGAGCAGTCCTTTTTTAGTCCTTTGGCCGAAGGTCCAAGGGACAATTGCCATCAATCTGCGTCCGCCGTCCGCCGTCCGCCGTCCGCCGTCCGCCATCCGCCGTCCGCCGTCCTCCGTCCGCCGTCCACCGTCCGCTGTCCGCCGTTAGCTGCCGTATCTCAGAAACCGTTCAGCAACTTTTTTTCTTTAAATTTTGCATATACATATCTTAGGGCACTGCCACTATGCACGAGAAATCTGTATTTGATTGAATCGTTTTAAGGGCTCCCTAGGGCCTCCAAGGACCCCAAAACTGGTGAAAATGTAACATTTTGCATATTTTTTCAAAAACTGTTCAACTTTTTTTCTAATTTTGCATAGATGTATCTTAGGGTGCTGCCACTATATACAAGAAATCTGTATTTGTTTGAATCATTCTAAGGGCACCTAAGGGGCCCCCAAAGTGCAAAAGTTTTACATTATCTAGTGATGTAGTTTTGAGAAGGGCCCTTGAGACCACCCCCAATAGTAGATGTTGTGTATTGTGCCGCAAAGTCAACAGCTGTGACTAATCTCTACAGCCTAGTCCATTGAGACCTTGACTAATCTTTAATTGGTCACAGCACCCAGGCAGAGTAGACATACTTGATCCCTGTTAGACTGAACAGTTGCCTAACACTTTTAAACTGTACCTTCAAAACTATTGATTTTCTATAATTGCAAGTTGTGTTTATTTTGATGTTCATTTAATTATTATAAAATGGTGTGACTGTGGTGTCTATTGGTTAAAGATGTATTGTCTGTAGAAACATGTAGGTGACAAACATAGACATTTTTTATTCTGTCACATGTAGGTGAAAAACATAGAAAATTAATATTCTGGACAACTATAGAGTGAAATATCCTACACTTTATTTAATATTTTATGTAGACTACCTTTTACTCTCAAATAACCTGTCCTCTTAATTGTATACATAAAGACATAATCTGGCATAACTTTATACATTTTTATTATTTTATACATTTGTATCATATATTTATCACTTGTTGTGTATTACACCCAGCTGTGGAGCTAAGATTCTCTGCCTGCTATTGTTTGATGGAAACTGTGACTAATCTGTAATTGGTCACTGGCAGTAGCTTGTTTCAACAGACAGCATTAAGCCACTAGACCCCTGTTAAACTGGACAGTTGCCTGTAGGTTTTAAACTGTGTCAAACAGTGAGTCTACCTTTTGCTCTCAAATAATCTGTCCTCTTATTTTTACACATAAAGACATAATCTGGCATAACTTGATAAGTCTTTGTAGCAGCACATTTGTACTTCCAGTGTATCATTGCAACATAACATACATATTACATACTGTGTGCCACATTTAAATGTTGTGCATGTAATATTTCCATGCAATCCATTTGCATATATAATTTCAACAGCCGTTTTCTTCATTTTCACTTTTTGAATTCTACCATGTTCAATGCTCCATAACATCGCCAATTTTTTTAGCAGTCATATATAATTTTAGAAACTGTGTAAAGCACCCTATCAAACCTTTACAAGGATGTAAGAAAACAATGTTACAATTTTTCTGACTTATCACTCATTTGATCAGTCACATATAGACGTATTAGTCCAAAGGACTTCAGGGCCACTTGGCCCATTTTTAGTGCTTGAAACCTTGTTATTTGAGAAATCAGCAAGATTTTGTTATTATGTTTCCTCGATAGGCCACCAGGAGAACTTGAATTACGCCGCAGTGAACATCAACACTGGGCCAGGAGACTGAATGGTTCGGGGTGCCAGAGAGCTACTGGGGCGTCATACACCAACTGTGTGAACAGTAAGTGGGGGTTTGGGGCGATATACACCAACTGTGTGAACAGTAAATGGGGGTTTGGGGTGTCATACACCAACTGTGTGAACAGGAAGTGGGGGTTTGGGGCGTCATACAACTGTGTGAACAGTAAGTGGGTGTTTGGGGCATCATACAACTGTGTGAACAGTAAGTGGGGGTTTGGGGCATCATACACCAACAGTGTAAACAAATAATTGGGGTTGAATATACAAAACTGTTCACATACAGTACGATATCTTTAAAATAAATTTCTTATATTTGAAAACATACTTCAGGAAATCAGCAGGACCATTTAATTAAGGTTTGTATTCAGTTACAAAAATCCCTAAGTTTAACTGGCGAAGGATATTATTAAAGCTACTGGTATGTAAATCATTGTTTTAATATCTATGTGGTTTACTCAAAGTAATCTTTCATTTTGTCTGTGTTAGTAGGAATGACGTCAACTATTTGACCGGGTCCTGCTTGTGTTTGTAGGAATGACATCAACTATTTGACCGGATCCTGACTGTGTTTGTAGGAATGGCATCAACTATTTGACAGGGTCCTGGTTGTGTTAGTAGGAATGACATTGTCTATTTGACCGGGTCCTGATTGTTTCTGTAGGAATTACATCAACTATTTGACAGTGTCCTGGCTGTGTTTGTAAGAATGGCATCAACTATTTGACTGGGTTCTGGATGTGTTTGTGGGAATGGCACCAATTATTCGACCAGGTCCTCGTGATTGTAGCAATGGCATCAACTATTTGACCTGGTCCTCATGTTTGTAGGAATGTCATCAACTATTTGACCTGGTCCTCATGTTTGTAGGAATGTCATCAACTATTTGACCGGGTCCTGGTTGTGTTTGTAGGAATGGCAATAACTATTTGACCGGTTCCTGTGTGTGTTTGTAGGAATGGCATAAACTATTTGACCGGGTCCTGGTTGTGTTTGTAGGAATGGCATGAACTATTTGGCCGGGTCCTGTGTGTGTTTGTAGGAATGCCATAAATTATTTGACCGTGTCTTGGTTGTGTTTGTGAGAATGGTATCAACTATTTGACCGGGTCCTGGTTGTGTTTGTAGCAATGGCATCAACTATTTGACCGGGTCCTGGTTGTGTTTGTAGGAATGGCATGAACTATTTGACCGGGTCCTGTATGTGTTTGTAGGAATGGCATGAACTATTTGACCAGGTCCTGGTTGTGTTTGTAGGAATGGCATCAACTATTTGACCTAGTCCTCATGTTTGTAGGAATTACATCAACTATTTGACCGGGTCCTGGCTGTGTTTGTAGGAATGGCATCAACTATTTGACAAGGTCCTGGTTGTGTTTGTAGCAATGGCATCAACTATTTCACATGGTTCTCATGTTTGTAGGAATGACATTGACTATTTGACAGGGTCATGATTGTTTTTGTAGGAGTTACATCAACTATTTGACTGTTTCCTGGCTGTGTTTGTAAGAATGGCATCAACTATTTGACTGGGTTCTGGATGTGTTTGTGGGAATGGCACCAATTATTTGACCAGGTCCTCGTGTTTTTAGCAATGGCATCAACTATTTTACCTAGTCCTCATGTTTGTAGGAATGTCATCAACTATTTGACCGGGTCCTGGTTGTGTTTGTAGGAATGGCATGAACTATTTGACCGGGTCCTGTGTGTGTTTGTAGCAATGGCATCAACTATTTTACTGGGTCCTCTGTGTGTTTGTAGGAATGGCATCAACTATTTGGCCTAGTCCTCATGTTTATAGGAATGTCATTAACTATTTGACCGGGTCCTGGTTGTGTTTGTAGGAATGGCATCAACTATTTGACCGGGTCCTGGTTGTGTTTGTAGGAATGGAATGAACTATTTGACCAGGTCCTGTGTGTGTTTGTAGGAATGGCATCAACTATTTGACCGGGTCCTGGTTGTGTTTGTAGGAATGGAATGAACTATTTGACCGGGTCCTGTGTGTGTTTGTAGGAATGCCATCGATTATTTGACCGTGTCTTGGTTGTGTTTGTGACAATGGTATCAACTATTTGACCGGGTCCTGGTTGTGTTTGTAGCAATGGCATCAACTATTTGACCTGATCCTCATGTTTGTAGGAATGTCATCAACTATTTGACCGGGTCCTGGTTGTGTTTGTAGGAATGGCATGAACTATTTGACCTGGTCCGGGTTGTGTTTGTAGGAATGCCATCAACTATTTGACCGGGTCTTGGTTGTGTTTGTGAGAATGGTATCAACTATTTGACCGGGTCCTGGTTGTATTTGTAGCAATGGCATCAACTATTTGACATTGTCCTCATGTTTGTAGGAATGTCATCAACTATTTGACCGGGTCCTGGTTGTGTTTGTAGGAATGGCATGAACTATTTGACCGGGTCCTGTGTGTGTTTGTAGGAATGGCATGAACTATTTGACCAGGTCCTGGTTGTGTTTGTAGGAACGGCATGAAATATTTGACCAGGTCCTGTGTGTGTTTGTAGGTATGGCATGAACTATTTGACCGGGTCCTGGTTGTGTTTGTAGGAATGGCATGAACTATTTGCCCGGGTCCTCTGTGTGTTTGTAGGAATGCCATCAACTATTTGACCGTGTCTTGGTTGTGTTTGTGAGAATGGTATCAACTATTTGACTGGGTCCTGGTTGTGTTTGTAGGAATATCATCAACTATTTGACCGTGTCATGGTTGTGTTTGTGAGAATGGTATCAACTATTTGACCGGGTCCTGGTTGTGTTTGTAGCAATGGCATCAACTATTTGACCAGGTCCTTATGTTTGTAGGAATGGCTTCATCTATTTGACCGGGTCCTGGTGGCCTAATCTGGAGGACCTGTTTGAGAATGACGTTCCCGTCTACCGGTTCATCCAGAAGCCCGGTGACCTTGTGTGGGTCAACGGCAGCACCGTCCACTGGGTTCAAGCTATTGTAAGTGACCACAGCCAGCTTATGTAATAATTATATTGTTTCTCTAACTTTGGAGCTTTGTAAGTGCTTCCCCACCGAGGCGCCAACAACGTCCACTCCCCTGTTTCTAGGTTGCTTAGCTTCCAGGCCTCTTATTTAGCAATTGGCTGTGTACTTCGAGAAAACACACAGGTAGTTATTTAGAGTTACTTTCTTTTCTACGGTGTACAGATTATGTTGTCACTCATTCCCCTACAAAACACTGTTTAACAATTTTGCAATTTAATACCCACTTTGTCATGTCAGGTCAAATAGGTTCTCATTATCTGAGTTTAAATATGTTGATGATTAACGTGCCACAGCAAAGTGGTTACTACGCCGCGCATGAGAGCCAAAAATAGCTGTCTAAATCACATCAACATTTTGATTTGGGCAGAAACGTCTCCCTTATAATTTCTTCTTTAAATGTCCGGGATATTTTTTTTGACAAATAATGCTAAAGTAATGCAATACTAAATGATGGTATGAGCATTGGTTTTTCCACACATCCCAATTTAAAACAAAATATTTTAATCTTTGCTTAGAAAAAATGAAAAAAAAATACTGATATTTCAACAAATGAGGTGTGATTTTAATGCTTATAATCTGTTGAATTCAGAAAAAGGTGTAATACTATATTTTACAATTGTTCAACTTAATACCCACTTTGTCATGGCTGGAGACACACTGTGTAGAAAGACGACTCATTCTGCCAATAATATCTATAAAAAATGTTGCAATTTAATACCCACTTTGCCGTGGAAAGTCAAACATGTAGAGAGACGAATCTCTCTGCCTTCCATTGACACATGACATGACAGTGTCGGTTTGTGCGTGTATCAACAGGGCTTGTGCAACAACATCGCGTGGAACATGGGACCGTTGACCTTCAAGCAGTACATGCTGTCAGCCGAGCGCTACGAATACAGCAAGCTACAGCTGTGCAAGTCGCTAGATCCCATGGTGCAACTGTCGTGGAACCTCGCACGCAATGTCCACGTCACCGACGCGAGACTGCGACCTCATCAAGACATGTCTGTGTCACTCTCTCCGACATAGTCGCGTCGTCATCGACTACGCCCACTCTCTAGGCAAGGAGGTGAATTTCTACGGACACGCAGAGAATGAGGCGGCGCATTACTGCAGCAATTGCGAGGTTGGTGTCACACGAAATGATGCATCATGTAAATTTTATATACAATAAATCTCATTGATGATATATAAAGGGGTGTTCTCGTAAGTGTAATTTTTGTATTGGTTCAAACCACCACCAGTACCTGGTGTTGGGGCTTTAGGTTTTGAGTGATCCGAAATCTTTGTGAACTTATACGGCCATCTTTGTGAACTTATGCGACCATCTTTGTAAACTTATGCGACCATCTTTGCAAACTGACGCGACCATCTGTGTGAACTTATGTGACTATATTTGTGAACTTATGCGACCATCTTTGTGAACTTGTGCGACCATCATTGTGAACTTGTGCAACCATCTTTGTGAACTTGTGTGATCATCTTTGTGAACTGATGCGACCATCTTTGTGAACTTATGTGACCATCTTTGTGAACTTATGCAATCATCTTTGTGACAAAACAGTTACCACCTCCTGTGAGGTGAATTAGAACATGAATTGGGCGGCCAGTATGTTACAAAAGATATAGTTTACACTGCATATTATGATTTTACAATAACAACAAACAGACAATATCCCTTTATATGTCTGGAGTGTGCGAGATGCGCCAGTAACATCTTCGATGGCTTCGTTGTTCTCAGTCAGTACAAGATGAATGACCTAAAGAGTGTCTATGACAACTTTCCCCTCAGTACTGCTGCCACAACGACTGGTACTGTCGCTACGACAACTGGTACCGCCCCCACGACAACTTGTACTGTCACCACGACTGGCACTGCGGTGAGGATTTCTCCTTGTTCTTGAGCTTGCGTTGAAGTCTCCCTTCTCTGTGGCCTATTCTCTATCAGCTGACTCTGTCATCACCCCCTCTCTCTTTCGGTCTCTCTCTCTCGCTCGCTCTCCCTCCCTCCCTTCCTCCCTCTCTTTCCCTCCCTCCATCCCTCCCTCACTCTTTCTCCCCCTCCCTCCCTCCATCTCTGCCATCCTGCCTCCTTCCGTCACTCCCTCTCTCTCTCCCCTCCTCTCTCCCCCCTCTCTCTCCCCCCTCACTCAAGTTAGATAAAATAACATACATACATATATTAGCTCAATTTATATATACATATGGCCATACATGAATACGTACCAGACCCGTTGTGTGGTTGATTTTTGGGGAACGCCGTCTCACATAGCAGCTTACATACATCCTTATTTAATAATTATACACAACTAATATTTACAAAAGAATACATAATTATAATCACTGTTTTCTGTTTTCAGACTCCAACACCACAGCCAGACACACAGGGTAGTTAGCTCAGTGTCAAGACAGTCTTCATGCTGCAGCTACAGACATACTTCAGACACCAGCACCACAGCCAGACACACAGGGTAGTTAGCTCAGTGTCAAGACAGTCTCCATGCTATAGCTATAGACATACATATAGCATATAGGCAAGAAATGGTTTCAAATCATGACATCATCAGGCATCACTTACACGAAATCAAGATTATTGTAATTTATTTATTTTTGAAATGAACAGTTTTCTAACTTGTGAATGTGTTGGTGTGTGTCAGTGATAGTCAGACTGAAACTGTCTGATGATGGACTTCCTTTCAGTCGTGCTTAGTCTATCTGATGGTGGAATTCATTTCTGTCTCATTAGTGTGGGTTAGACTTGTGTTGTAATTTACAGGATTGTGACACAAGACTGAAAATTTCCAAATGGACAGCTCCATCAGACAAGAAATTACTTTATCCCCCGTATGACCAGTGTCTATTATATGCGTCAGTCCCTGTGGATATATAACGGAGATGGTTTATAAAGACACCTCCTCTCAGTACTCTGTCCTATTGTTTCCCCGCCAATATTGATATATTGAATTATGTCTAATGGTGTAGTTTGTTTTTGCTTTCCCCACTGATGGATGTAAAAGGTAGAATTAAAAGTGTTGTAGTTAATTATCCCATATAATGCTGATTAAATATGTGGGTAGGTTACCTGTCCCAAGAGGACAAGGTAGTTTTTTTAATTTGTTTAACCC
Organism: Paraescarpia echinospica; assembly: GCA_020002185.1. Lineage (NCBI taxonomy): Eukaryota > Metazoa > Annelida > Polychaeta > Sabellida > Siboglinidae > Paraescarpia > Paraescarpia echinospica. The sequence continues at coordinate 19,871,050 of CM034541.1, forward strand.
TCGTTTGCCTGATGAAGGTTTTCTATATTAAAAATAAACATATGTACATTGAAATTTGCATAACAGAGAAGATTGTCAATCGAAGTGGTTGGGTAGTAAATTATTTTTTATGTTGTAGACAACTGAATATGTTACATCTCACTCACAGATCCGTGTCACTGAAACTGTTTGTTTTGTTCAATCTTGTCAACGTATGTTATTTTATGTTTTGTATTTGACATGTTCTCTTCTCCTATGTCTGAATGTTTATGTGATTTCTAGGAAAATTTGTGTAAATGAGAATTGTGAACAATTGATAAGGTATTGTATTCATGTGTCATCTTCAGGTGATACATGAAGGGTGCTGCAGCAATTGGTAATGTAAGATCTCTGCTATTGTCATAGACGTCATATTTAGTGAGATGTGAGACTCACAAAATGAAGCAGCCCTTTCAGTGGTGATGTTACCCTTGCGAGTGAGAGGCCACCGAGTGCATGCCAGTGCCCTTTGTCAAACACATCGAAACGTGTTTGTCATTTGCTTCAGTGTTCACATTTCTCATGAAATGTTGTATTTTAATTAACTGTTATAAGTCAAAAATGTTAGTCCCAACTTCACCAAATTGTCAGAGTAGTGTTTGTATTAAAAGAAAGTGAATTTGTTAATTAGTTGGTATCAGTAAAATGGTCCATGGACACACATGAACATAGGTA
>CM034541.1:19872742-19912300 GCA_020002185.1 Paraescarpia echinospica
GAGTACTTTAGTTCAGTGTTTACCAGGGAAGATATTAGTTCACTGCCAGTACCAGAGGCTAAGTTCAAGGAGGTAGATTCAGACTACTTAGGACAATTAATTGTAACCCCGGAAATGGTAGGTAAGAAAATAAGGGCTATGAAGGATAATAAATCACCTGGAGTGGATGGTATTCCACCCAAACTACTATTGGAAATTGTAGAACAAATTAGCATGCCGCTTGCAACAGTTTTCAATTTGTCATTAGAAGAGGGAGTGGTTCGTTTAGAATGGAAAGAAGCAAACATTATACCGTTATTCAAAAAAGGTTCGAGAAACAAGTCAGAGAACTATAGACCAGTGAATTTAACATCAGTGATTTGTAAATTGTTAGAAAGACTAATTAAAGATCATATGGTGGATTTTCTTGTTAAACAAAACTTGACAAACCCATCTCAACATGGTTTTTTTAAAGCGAGGTCATGCTTAACAAATATGTTATGTTTTTTGGAAGACATCACTAAGTGGGTAGATGAGGGATCACCAGTAGATATCGTCTACTTAGATTTTCAAAAAGCTTTCGACAAAGTACCACATCAAAGATTACTGCTTAAACTAAAGGCCCACGGCATAGGAAATGGTATAATAAACTGGATAGAACAATGGTTGATTGACAGAAGACAACGTGTAGTAGTTGATGGGGAGGCTTCAAACTGGAAATCAGTATTGAGCGGGGTACCACAGGGTTCAGTATTAGGTCCTATATTATTCTTAATATATATCAACGATTTGGATGATGAAATAATAAGCAAGGTGTTGAAATTTGCGGATGATACAAAAGTGTTTAGAAGGATTGAAAGTGATGGAGATAGACAGCATTTACAAGATGATCTTGACAGTTGGTCCAAAATGGTCTGAAAAGTGGCAAATGCTGTTCAATTTTGGGAAATGTAAATGCCTCCACACAGGACATGGAACGAAGAACAGAATACAATGCAAGAGTGCTGGCAAGTACCTCTAAAAGAAAGGACTTGGGGTTAACCATGGTGCTTTGATATGAAGGTTCAGAGCAGTGCGGAATTGCAAACTTCAAAGGAAATCAAATCCTTGCTTGGATTAATTAGGCGAAACATAACGTATAAGGGAAAAGAGCTAATAATACCGCTGTACAAAACAATAGTTAGGCCTCATTTAGAATATTGTATTCAAGCGTGGAGGCCATATCGCAGGAAGGACATAGATATGCTAGAAAGAGTGCAGAGGAGAGCAACTAAAATGATACAAAAACTGAGGATCTTAGTTACGAAATACGCCTAAAAATGCGGTTTAACAACACTAGAGACCAGGAGATTGAGGAGGAGATCAGATAGAAGTGTTTAAAATATTGAAGGGTTATGAAAATATTGATAGAAATATTTTTTTCTCAGTTAAGAAAGATAGAAGGACTAGAGGACATGAACTTACATTGGCAAAGGAGCAGAGTAGATTGGATATAAGAAAGTTTTCATTTTCACAAAGGACTGTAAATGAATGGAACAGATTACCTGCTGATTGTGTGGGTGCTAGTAGCGTGAATATGTTTAAAAATAAAATCGACACATACCTCAGACGGGCGGGATACACATAGATAAAAGGGTCGGACTCTCGATAAGCCAAAGGGCTTCCTTGTCCACCTGCCACCTAGAGTTAATTCTCTGGGTGGCAATCTTGTTAAATCTTGTTAAATTATTATAACTGGTTGGAAATGGAAAGTTTGCCCCCAAAACAGATGGGAAATAGGAGTTTGAGCCCACTGCCACGTTCCTCTCTGCATCTCTTTACGGTTTCTTTCCCCTCCTGTTTCCTCAGAGGAGAGACGAGTCCACTATCACCACCCTCAGAGCACTGACGATGACAGCTATCTCCGTCGCCGCGGCAACCACCATTCAGAACGAGGCAGGCGGCACCGCAAAGAAGCAACCAGTTCCGACGACCACACCGACCCCAGAAGGTCAGGGGTCAAGAAAAGGTCACGCAGGATGCAGAATTCTGACTCGTCCGACAGTAGAAGCTCCGTGAGTAGTGATGAAGACCTCGCGAGGTACGCGGAGAGGCTCGGGATGGCAGATGAGGATGAGGAGGTGACTGATTCAAGGGATGAGGAGGAGGACAGTGAGGGGAAGAGCTCCGACTTGAGGGAGGAACCCACGGCCCAGCCAGGCCCTCTTGAGGACAGCTCCAGGTAATAAAAATAATAATACAGTGGAACCTCACTATTACGGTCACCCTTGGGACTGGACAGAACTGACCTGATTAGCGAGGTGACCGTATTAGCGAGACTGATTTCCTAGCCTTTGCTGTTATGGAAATAATTTGGGACTGTCCTAGGGTGACTTTAATTGTGAGGTGGCTGTGTTACCGAGGTGATTGTAAAGCGAGGTTCGACTCTAATGTACTTTTTTTTTAGACTAATGTCCACAGTACAATTCTGTTCAAGTGTGACGACAATGAAATGCTAAGACTTATATAATGATTAACGTTGATAGTAATAAAATTAAACATATAAAAAGGCTTTTATTAAACAAAAAAAGCAGAGAATTTGGAGGATGTTTGAAGAAATACCACAAAGCCATGTTGGCCGGGAGACTTGGAAGGTCTTGGTCAGGTGTAATGAGTGACACCAGATGGCACCACCGCATGGGATCATGATTATTGTTACTGTTGCGTATGAAAATGATACAATGTTGATTTGTTTGTATTATAATGTTTTCTTTTTAAATTGCCTCGTTTTGTTTGTGGTGACATTTTGTTTCAGGATTGTTAGTTGTAATTTCATTAGACATTAGATACTTCTGGAGGCAGACTGTGACCCCCTGCCTGGTGTCTTGGGTGTCACTCCGGTAGATAGATAGATAGTATTATTAAATATAGACAAAGTAAATTGTTAACATTCAAACATGAATTACCCTCATCGTCTGTAAGATACAGTTGTAACAAAATATATCAAGTATAATCATAATGATTGCATGTATTCGGACAGCTAAAAATAATTAAATGTTCAACTGTTAAAAAAATAATAGAAAAATAATTCACTGAGAAACTGTCCGCATATTTACGAACACGATTGAGTCCTTTTGTGTCTCTTCTGACTATCAATGCTATTAATAGGGTTTTGGAACGTCATTGATGAGAAGGTATACTTTGTAAAAGATCACTAATAAATTGTGTCCGATTGCATAGGACCAAAAACAATTTCTTTTTGAGGTGTCCAAAGACATAAGGTACACAAAATAATTAATTTTGTAGATGTATAGAGTGACCGAAAACATACTGTGTCTGAATACATGGTCATCTTGTGCATGCCGTACTATCTTATGTCTTCATTCTACCTCGTCATAAATAATATTACCTCAATATGCACACCCTACCCAATACCCCCTCACTTTTGTTTTAATTTCTCATCAATCGGTTTGTTTTTCAGCCACCTGTGTTTGTATTTTATTGCTTTGTTTGATTTGTTTTTGGTTTCTGTTTCACCCCCGTTTCTTTCCAAACTCCCTTCTAGATACCTGCCCAGTCCACCGCCAGTCCCCAGACACCTCCCTCCATCTTCCAGGAGCCAGCTGATGTTGACATATGAGAAGCCGGTGTCAGTCGACCAGCTTGCTGATGATAAGATGGCTGGAAATTATTTCAGAGTTCATTCCGCCGACTCCAGACCCGAAGCCACTGGCCACATTACACCGTCAAGTGAGTAAATTTTCTAGGCAATGTACGACCACGTAAAGGAGGCAATCGGATCGTTTTTATAGTAAAATCATGTTGACGATATAAAATATATACCTGCCAACTTTTTTTTATATCCGGGAGATTCATCAGTGGTTCAGCACATTTCCTGGGTTGCATTGTCTCAGATCTTGACATCGGAAGGCAGGGGGAGTGCTGGAGATTTTTTGCGGAAAATTCAGCCGTTCAGCCTGTCTCACCATGTCTTCCGTGGTGTCGCGCTGTCTCGAAGATGGGTGGTGCTGTTGGAGATTTTCAGCCAAAATCCAGAAAATTTGCCTGTATTCCGGGAGATACACCCAAAATCTGGAACACTCCCGGAAATACCAGGAGAGTTGGCAGGTGTAAAAGTATATCTATTGTACATACTGATTGCCCAAATGTGTTTAATGAACTCGTTTTAGTTTTTGAAATGAATGATCTTGGGAGGAGACCATATGTGCTTATTTGGCAGCGCACCACTTTCGAAGGCACGACCTGATGTCTGATAGGAATCGTAAGTCAAGACGAATACATTGAAACGAAATTATGCTAGGGTTTACCAACTTGGAAAATCTAGTAGACACATAGTATAATATTACGTATTAACTGATAGAATGTATACATGTAACATGTCACATTGGTATTAGATTCATATATAGGGCCCCGATTCAGGTCATAACAGGAACAAATCAAAACAGCGACAGTTAACTAAAATAGCAACAGATCCAAAACAGCGACAAACAAAAACCGCAACAAATTAAATAATAATCATGTATATCCAATGGCTACAATGCATTTTGTCATCATTTTGACCATTGTTTGCTGTTTTCAGTTATGCCTTGTTGCTGTTTTACCAAGATCGTTGTTGTTTTGGTTGTCAACATTCAGCTTTCTCTGGGATTATCCGAGCTTGGTATTGACATACTTGAGTAGCGGTGACTTCCATAAACATCAGAGTTGCTTCTCCTTCATTGAAACATTCGGGCAGTCAGTCGATCTTATAATAGATACAACTGATTGTGTATAACATGATTTCATGATAAAAATGATCAGATTGTCCCCCATTTATGGTGTGTGTGGCTGTTGTGTCAGGGTAGTTCAACCTGCCTATCTTTAGTCCAATCTATTGTTTATATTATGCATCTTTTTTGTAATTTTCCTTAAATGTTTGGCTGTTCAGTTTACCTATCCATCCAAAGTCTGTGTGGACGCAGCTCAAAGTCGCCTTCTGAGTTAAATTACCATTTTAACTGTTTCAAGAACATGTACACAGCATATGAACAATATTGACTTATTTTGTCTTATTTGATCGGACATGCTATCATATATATTACTTTTGCATTTTATAGTATCCGATAAATAATGCTTTTGCAAAATTACCTGTCGCCATGTCCAACCAGCAGAATAATAAACAGATATAATTGTTTGTCTTTTGCATCATTTTATCTTACAATTGCATATTATGGGAAAGAAGTTTATATGCAGTTGAGGAAAGTGATGTATAGTGAATGGGGCATCCTGATTCACTGGAAATTTGAATTTGAAAGATGGACAATCCCAGAATGCAACATTAACACTGGTAACAGAAATTCATAAGAGCTACAAATGAACCCGTATATATGTCCACATCCGCAGTGCATGCTGGGAAATATCGATAAGTGAGACTCGCTTGGCTGACTGCAAACATCCAAGATAATTGTAAGAGTTGCTCTTTGCACCACTTTGACAAACATTGGCTGGATTCTGTTGTACAAAAATTAACTACTCCATTGTACAAAAAAAAAAGTCAGCCATAAGGAATATATCAAATATATCAAGTGCAAGAGAATGTGGGTTATTGGTCAAGTTGGCAGTCAACCATAAAATTGCCACATATGTCTAATGTAAGAGTAGCGTTAAGTGACCATGTAGAAAGGTCTGGACAAAGTTGAATCATCTTGGAATGTCATTCCAGAGTGTCCGTAGATTATTTATAAATGTTTGCCTCTGCACAATTCAACACAATTTTATTCCGAGGATGGTCGTGATTCAGCAGGGACAGAGGTTCTAATGCAAAAAACGCTGTCATCATAGTATATTACATTCAACTTTTTGGAGTCTTTCTTTACTTCTTCCTGGAAAACACCCCCCCACTGTATTCCTTCATTCCCTCCTGTGAGACACCTTCGAGTTTCTCTCTGTGCACGTACTAATTCTTCCTACACTCTATCATGCAACACCTTTGGGTTTCTTCCTTTACTTACTCCTGTCAGACCTTTGGGTTTCTTCTGGTGCCTCTAAAGATTCTTCCTTTACCTTCTACTTTTGGAAACATTTGGGTTTCTTCTAGTGCCTCTAATGATTCTTCCTTTACTTGTATCATCCAACACCTTTGGGTTTCTTCCTGAGCCTGTAATGATTCTACCTTTACTTCTATCATGCGACACCTTTGGGTTTCTTCATGAGCCACTAATGATTCTTAACTTCTTTCGTGTGATGCCTTTGGGTGTCTTCTTGTGCCTCTAATGTTCTTCTTTTACTTTTCTCTGTCGGACACTTTTGGGTTTCTTCCTATGCCTCCAAAGATTCATCATTTACTTTTGTCTGTCGGACATCTTTGGGTTTCTTCCTGTGTCTCTAATGCTTTTTTCTTCACTTCAACCATGCAACACCTTTGGGTTTCTTCCTGAATCTCTCAAGATTCTTCCTTTACCTTCTATCGGACACCATTGAATTTCTTCCTGTGCCTCTAAGGATTCTTCCTTCTATCATGCGACACCTGTAGGTTTCTTTTTGTGCCTCCCGGGAGTCTTCCTTCAAATCTCCTTGTAGGAATTTATCTGTACCTCCACTCACGATTTTTCCTTCACTTCTCCAAATTTGAAATCCTTTCATTTTCTCCATCTTACCCAAGGTCACTTTAAGAACCCTTTGCATTGTCAACCCCAAAAGCCAAGTCTGTGCTTGCAGGTAAAGAAACAATCCCGGATGACAAGGACCCAACCTATGTGACAATTCACTCGATGAACCGAACCAGGACGTCCTTTCGCGATGATGGCGATGTGATGCCATCCACGTCTTATGAGATGGCACCACCAGTCCCTCAGAGAAACTCCGGTCCATCTTCGCCAAACAAGTCGACAGGGTAAGTAGCTTCATTTAGTACCAACCGACTGATTGTGTAGATTCTTTTGTTTTGTTCTATTTTAGACATGTCAGTCAGTGCAATACGATGGACATAATATGGTGTAGTTTGCCTCAAAGTCACCTGCACAGCAGCTTGTCTATTGCTTACTAAGACTACTTAGAGAAGCTTTGAGTGGCTCTCATACAAGCTTCGATCAGCACGACTTACGTTAAGCTACAATAATTCTCAAATTACAGTGAGAGTTTGTTTACCATAATAATTTGTTTTAATAAAAAAAATCAGCAATAGCAAACACGCTAATTCCTAGCCATAGTAAAACATACAATCATGTGTGGCCTGTTGACATAAAACAAAATAAATGTTGGTGCCATCTGCTATTTTCTCCCCTGTAGGTTGCCTTATGACCCCAATGACCCAGAAATAAGAGAGCTACGTCTTGACTCGCAACTGGGACAAGAATGGGAGGATGATGTCGATCCACTTCCTAGCCGGAAGAAAAGCAAGAAAAAGAAGACAACGTCAAGCATGTGTATCGTCATGTAGACAGGAAATGTAACTATTCTGTGGAGGAGATGACCTTTATGACAGGAAGTTGAACTCTTCTATTAAGGAGGTGAACCTTTATAACAGGAAGTTGAACTCTTCTGTGAAGGAGATGGACGAGGAATACATTTCTTCTGATGACGATGATGAATGTTATCATCTGATTTGACATGATTATCAATTCTGAAATGACTAGCCAATATACAGCACTCAAATAATTACATTTCGATTATTCTCATAGATCCAGCAATTTCTCCATAAATGCCCCAGGGTGATGGATTTTGTAAAAAATATAATCTGAGATCTGATATAGCTGTATAGCTAACGTTACGATTTCAAAATTATGCAGTTGAATATGAATAAATGTCAAGTGCGTGCATGAACACTGTGGCCTATTTTGAATGTTGCGAGGATGGACCAAAGGGGCAAGCTAGTTTCCCACTAGTTTTCGATACAATGTACTTGCGCAACAGATTATATAGGGAAAATGACAAAACAATTGCCAGGCGATAGCCCAGTGTCTGGCCCACCCAGACACTTACGTAATATGTTTTCATTTTATTGAAAAGTACATGTCTAATTTGATAAGGTTTAGTTATAATATCAATAACAATATCCATACAGTGGAATGATGATTAAACTTCTTAATTTATTTCACAATTGAATGTAAGGATTAATTGTCATATTACGTTAAAATATGCCTAACGAACAAAACTAAATAGCAGTTAAAAGAAGTCCCGTTGATCATGTCTGATGGTTTTACCCACTGAAATGCAGGCCTGTAGACATTGAGAAGTGTGATGGTTGTGAACGTACACCCCACACCCTACCAAGAGTTCTGCTTGAGGGAAAAGAATTCATCTTGAATATGTTTTTGTTGAGCATCAGTGGGAAGCAGATTGAGGTTTTTGTTGAGCATCAGTGGGAAGCAGATTGAGGTTTTTGTTGAGCATCAGTGGGAAGCATATTGAGGTTTTTGTTGAGCATCAGTGGGAAGCATATTGAGGTTTTTGTTGAGCATCAGTGGGAAGCAGATTGAGGTTTTTGTTGAGCATCAGTGGGAAGCATATTGAAGTTTTTGTTGAGCATCAGTGGGAAGCAGATTGAGGTTTTTGTTGAGCATCAGTGGGAAGCAGATTGAGGTTTTTGTTGAGCATCAGTGGGAAGCAGATTGAGGTTTTTGTTGAGCATCAGTGGGAAGCAGATTGAGGTTTTTGTTGAGCATCAGTGGGAAGCATATTGAGGTTTTTGTTGAGCATCAGTGGGAAGCAGATTGAGGTTTTTGTTGAGCATCAGTGGGAAGCATATTGAGGTTTTTGTTGAGCATCAGTGGGAAGCAGATTGAGGTTTTTGTTGAGCATCAGTGGGAAGCAGATTGAGGTTTTTGTTGAGCATCAGTGGGAAGCAGATTGAGGTTTTTGTTGAGCATCAGTGGGAAGCATATTGAGGTTTTTGTTGAGCATCAGTGGGAAGCAGATTGAGGTTTTTGTTGAGCATCAGTGGGAAGCATATTGAGGTTTTTGTTGAGCATCAGTGGGAAGCAGATTGAGGTTTTTGTTGAGCATCAGTGGGAAGCAGATTGAGGTTTTTGTTGAGCATCAGTGGGAAGCATATTGAGGTTTTTGTTGAGCATCAGTGGGAAGCAGATTGAGGTTTTTGTTGAGCATCAGTGGGAAGCATATTGAAGTTTTTGTTGAGCATCAGTGGGAAGCAGATTGAGGTTTTTGTTGAGCATCAGTGGGAAGCAGATTGAGGTTTTTGTTGAGCATCAGTGGGAAGCAGATTGAGGTTTTTGTTGAGCATCAGTGGGAAGCAGATTGAGGTTTTTGTTGAGCATCAGTGGGAAGCAGATTGAGGTTTTTGTTGAGCATCAGTGGGAAGCAGATTTAGGTTTTTGTTGAGCATCAGTGGGAAGCAGATTTAGGTTTTTGTTGAGCATCAGTGGGAAGCATATTGAGGTTTTTGTTGAGCATCAGTGGGAAGCAGATTGAGGTTTTTGTTGAGCATCAGTGGGAAGCAGATTGAGGATTTTATGATTTAACTGATGTGACATTGCTACCACGTCAAGAATATATACCCACCCACCAAAAGGCCATGCTATGACATCGACTTTAGCATCAGAGTGCATTAATACCATTTTAACACATTAGGTGCTGCATCATTTTTTAAATGATGCAGCGTCAGCCCGTCTTGGTAAAAGCGAAACCACCCCTCAATACATAAAGCTGTACTTTTGTTGAACTTTACAAATGCGTACGTCATTTCATATTGGACAATTACGTAATGAGTGTCGTCTGTAATCGGAAAGTGATACTTAGTTTTATTTATTAAATGCTTGCTGGTGCTGTCACTGCATATTTATGTGTTGCTTTGGTTTGTTTGAAGGTCAACTACACATCTTAAATGCCAATGTTGTAATCTTCATACGTTTTGAGTTGTGCCATATTTATAGTGAGGACCCATCTAAATTTTTGAAACAAATATTATATTGTAATTACCGTGAAACAGTTGTCAGTACATGTGTAAAACTGGATTTGTTTACATATGGGGTGTATGTTTAGGTTTTCTCCAACTGTCATATCAATTTCATTCTACTTTCATGTGGGAGATATGTATTGCTTTTTCTATAATTGAGATATATCAGTGTTTATAATTAGCATATTATCTCAAGTTAATTGAGTCATTATGATGATTTACTGTGCGATCAGATGCTTACATAAACAACAGATTATTTATTTTGTTGATGCTGTTTTTGTTCTGTGTTCTTTGCAACCAGAATTGCTTTTATCATATTATATTGTGTGAACATTGTCATGTTTTAAGTGCCTTTGATCAGATATCACAATAAATACTAACATATGTAGAGTCATAATCTGCTTACTTTCACATTTGTGCCAATATTGAAAACAGCAAACCAGGTATTAAGTGACACAGGCCTATTCTGCATCCGAGCTAAAAATAGCTGTCCAGGTCGTGTCCCATCAATGTTGTGATTTTGGCAGAAATACATACTTAGTAATCTCATCTCTCAATGCCCAGCTTATTTTCCTCTACAACTAATCACAAACTAAGAAAATGCCTGCATTTACGAACCCACGTATTAAGAAACTGTAGACGATATGTATAAAAATGGCCTCCTTTTTCAAAACATCACTTTTTTAAATGTTGATTCAATTTTGCCAGTAAATAAAAAAACTACAGAAGATATTTCAACAAGTGACGTGTCATTTAAAGCTCATTTTCTACGGAATCCAAAATGGTACAAAGCTCTGTTAATCAAGTTTGATAGTTAATACTCAAGTTGCTGTGGCTGGCCATTCATGGTGATTGCAATTGCCTGAGGATCAGTGTCATCAGTGGTCAAGTAGTAAAAACTTCTGACTGCCAAGCAAGCAAATGGTGCTTTGATTGCACCTCCCTGTATTTCAAAGCTTAGACAACTTCGTTGACCCTACTTCAGGCCCTTAGCCAGAAATAATTAGTTGCCCGTCTTGAATTAATCAAAAGCATCCGTTCTAGCACGTGAACGGCTTGCATGGAAGCAATTCACGTCAGTCGCAGCCATTATTGGCCAGTTTAGTTTTTTAAATGACAAACCAATGTCATTTGAGCCATTTATTTAATTAATACTGATCCATTCGATTTGTTTCATTACCAGTTGTGCCAATGACTGTTATTAATGTGGGCCTCAAGACTTGGAACTGTTAGTTTTTCTAGTGGCCAGCTGGCCCCTTCTAAATTCCACCTGTCTTATCAGTCATCTGATAAGATTACCTGTCTTGGCCAGTCATCTGCCTGTCATGAAGATTGGCTAAGCTCCTGCTCCACTTTGCCCGAATCTTTTGGAAGAGACACCAACAGTTGTTGGTCACCATTACCTGGTGCGTGTCAGTACGCCAGAGAAAGGAAAGAACACCAAGCATAGAATGAAGTACCTGTTGTGGCCTCGACATAGATGTACCGACTTTTCCTCACCTGACGTATAGTCCATGAGCCAGACACTCATTGAGCAGTCGGCAACTAAAAGCCGATACATGTATGCCTGGCTTAACTCTAGAGAATACTCTAAAATAAACTAATGTTATGTTGGCTGCAGTTAAGGCTTTTAGGGTTAAATGCTGTAAGTTGTTTTGAAAAAGAATGGAGTGGATCAAAAAGATATTACACTCACAGATAGTTGGTAGAGCAACATTGTATCATTTATAAAGAAGCTGCTAGATCAAATAGATATGTGTACTGACCATAGATCGCTGGCAGAGTCGGTGCACGGTTACATGTTCATGATTTTCAAATGGCAATTAACATAAAAACTAATCAACATTTCTGCATACATCCAGCAACATATTTGTAGATGGCTTTACGATTTTTACAATGATATAGAAAAACAAAAAATTCACCATTGCAATTCCATGTGCAAGTTTTTGAAATACTGAGCACCCCAAGATCCACATCCCACAGGAGCCCCCCCTGAGGGAAATTCAAGTCTAAATATACAAACCATCCAAAAGGACCCAGTAGCATGCCTATACAATTTCAGCCCCATAATTTGCAAAACTTGCGTAATATGCGCGATGAACATACAGACAGAGACACACTATGTTTTATAGTAGCTACAGTGAAAAAATCCTAATGTTGGCCTTACATTGTATGATTTTGCTTTATTAAACATCAAAGCACGTGCAGCATGTTAAGACACTATATTGCACTATAATGTGAGGGACAGTAAGTTTTTGTGACATCTAAAAAAGTTAACAAATTGTTGGTTCTTTAGACATTATCAATTGCTTTACACTTTACTCCCTGGCAGACCTGTTCAATCGAACACCATCTTGACTTCTCTGGGAAGCATCCAGCCATGCTGCAATTAATGCACAAAGATTATTCGTACACCTTTGTAAGTACTTTATATTACAACATAACAGCAATTCTGTTAATCTGTGCTGTGATCATTGAAGTTGTTCGCTAATGTTGACGTCTATTCATGCCGATACTCTTCCCCTGAATTACTACTTTGTGTCAACATTTTTTGAGATTGAAATTCATATGTAAGTATGTAACAGTGTTATGACACGGTACTTGCAAAGGACATAACACACGCAACCATCATAATAATGTTTACAAACATTTATTTACAGTTTCTATGGCTATGCAATTCACATGAAACTGACACTTCTATAATTGGTACACAAGCACTGACCTAACTTCAAATGCTCTGTATCAGTAAATAAATATTGACAATTGTGAATAACCCCTTAACTACCCTGGGTAAATATTGACAATTGTGAACAACCACTTAACTACACTGGGTAAATCTATATCAACATTTCTGTAGTATTCTCACACTGACAACTTTCACAATGGTAACTAAAAGAGAAGAACTGCCTGTTGTATCAAAGTAAACATAAACCGTGAAGCGAACATTAAAGTAAACACATGTATTCATGCTGCCAGAAGAGAGTATTAAGGCAAACAAAATGTATTACAGGTATTAATATAAATTAAAGTAGCTTAAAACCGCATAGCTAATTTGTATAATTTTAGGAAACGCCTTTGTAGATTATTGTGTGTGTGTATGTGTACAGCTAAAACATACAGAGAAGGATAAGTGTACATTTTATGTGATTATCTGGTCACAATGTGTGCTATGTAAAATGGCCACATTGGTTCCTGGTACTACCCAACATTGCTTTCAAATATATCTACATATTGCACCTTTCATTTATTCAAACAAACGTATAGACACACATTAATATGTACTGTATCACACTCGCTCTCTCATGAAACATGTTAATGCTCCATATCTACCAAATGAACACAATCTAACAGTGGTCCACCGAAAATATCATACAATTAAATACAATATTAGGGGATAGTGGGATACTTGTAACAAGCATTATACTTTGAGAATATCTTCTAACAGACGGGACAACAAGTAAAAGTACATACTTCATTAGTCCATGTATGACTGGTACATTATTATCAAACCTATTTCAAATAATTAAATAGTTTGTCCAATAACAATGTATTCCTACTACAACTTGAACCAGTCTCCAGTGCTCTCATGTAGAAATATCTGCACTCTTAAAGGATGTATATACTATATAAGACTATAATGCCTACATCAACAAAATCATGAACAACATTCGGGTGACTCCATCGAAAACTGGTAAATTACCAATATCAATATTTCTGGTGGCAAATAAATTAATATATTATCTAAAAAAGAAATGTCTGGCAAAAGCTAGACATACACCAACATATAAACACATCAGAAACAGTGAGAAATTAAAATAAATAACAAACATTAGTAAGATTTTATAAATAAATGTAAAATGAACTTCAAACAAAGCACGCAAAATGCTCAACTACGGTACCATATCGAGTGCTTAGAAACAAAGCACCTAAACAGAATTGCAAACACTGCTCTATCTAATGACTCATATAATAATTACCAGTGGCAGTCTTATTTACTAACAAAATTAAATCGCATATGTTGAACACAGCTGCTGGGAGTTAGTTTTTGAATAAATAACAAAACAATAAATAAAACATAATAAATTACTGAGATTCTTAACTTTCTCTCAAACCAGAGAAAGGAGACATTAATCCAGCCATACAGTACTGAGATGTGCATTTACATTGCTCAGAACTTTGTCAAATTTACCCCCAAAATGTAACTCTCACGATCCATTTCTAGCATTCAGACAACCAAACACTAGCAAGTGTGAAGGTGAATCAACCTTCATGACATTGACTGTGACGTTGAAATGTCACTTTCCACACCCCTGGACACCACTATGGCCCAGAGGTCAAGATCGGATGACAGAAACGCTAGTGGCCGAGTCTCAGACAAAGTGACAATAATTACCGTGCCAAGATACTGTTAAATTAAAGTGTATGACATCTCTATACAACAACCGATTAGTATAATTGTTTTGTGCTTCTGTGGACATCATAAAATCTCACTCAACACCCAGCATAGCACAGCACAGTCCACCTAATTATACCGTGATAAACTCAAATCACAAATCCATATTTCAACCGACACGCAGAAATCTGCCGCTATGCACTTCAGCTAACGAAACAAATCAGTACCTCCACAGAGACACAAACAAATAAAATGTCCTCGTATCCAACTTGTGACAGAAAGCGAGACAGAACACAGCAGTTATTTTACACCGATCAAAATCGCCAGGACTTTGCTTTGTGCTTCAGTGGTCTTCCACCATTGTCACAGAAACATGTGATCAGCTCTAACGAACATTTCTGACTCGGAGGAAACCCATTAAACAGTGACACGAGACAATATCTGGTGGCGAATACGTTCCATCTGAGTGACAGAGTGCATCACGTGACGCGTCATGTGACTTCTCACGCCCAAATCTGCAACAGACAAAATTTCCATATCATCTCTAAAATTGTCAACTAGATACCATAAACCCACATTTGTCAAAACGTGATTCAGGTTGATTAACCCTCTCAAGGCCAGATTAATGCAAATATGTGCCTGTTATTGAATCCTATTAAATCGAGAGAATGTGCTGTGAGTGAATCATGTGATATACTCGGGTTGCATGAATGCAAATAAATAAATAATTTTTGATCCGATTCAAATAACACTTTTATTACATCTGAAGAACTAATTCCTGGTGTAATTAGCCAAGTATGTGACATATATGTCAATTTATTACCCAAATATGAATTGCTAACATTTGACAAAAATAAAATACTGAAATAATTCTGAACAATTCACTTTTTTAAATACTTTTCATTAATAATTAGCGGATACATGCTGCATATGAAATGTTCATAAATTACTATGCTACAGAATGGAAAACTAATTAAATGTCTATGGTAAATAAAATAATAAGCACTATATTTAAAATGTGTAACCATAGTGCAAAACATTCCCCTTTGATGGCAGCGTTCGTTTTAAACTTGATTCGAAAATCCCATCAAAATCCGAATCACTGGAGTTCGACATAATGACAACGTCAAGAATTACAACAAAACTAAAAAACACCACCCACTTCATCACGCGGCACATTAATTCTTGTTTCCAACAAAATAGACCGCTCAAAAGTTAGCATTTAATCATAGAAATCATCTACATACACGTTTTTGGAATAATCCCTGGGTGCTTCTATGTTTATGCCCACAGTAAATGTCAAACTTGAATCTTATTGGCTGAAAATCCCGATTAGAATATTCACTGTGTGGCGTAAAAGAGGGACCGGAAATTGTGAGACGCTGAGTTCGACTACAAAACCACATGGTGGTTGGCGCTATTTAGCCACAGAAATCGCCATTTCTAATTTTTGATGATTCCCAGTGAAACTTCAATATTATTATCTGCTAACTGCCGAAATAAATTTCCATTATTTGATGACACTGTTTCGTGGTACCAGTTTAAATGTGCCCCTGTATTCGGACGTATTCAGGCGTTCTGGCCATGAGTGGGAGTCGGGTTGATCTGGGCGTTCTGACCACAAGAGGGCTAATTGAACAATTCTCATCAACACTGAATAAGTATGATGAAATTATAAAATCGGCGCTCCATTCAGAGCTTCACATTCAAGTATTCCACTTAGATTAAATTTGTACGAATGCCACAAAATATGTAGTCACCGTCATGGTTTCTGCTGGGTCTTTGTTTCAGTTGCCTTTTGATATTTCACTGGATCTCATATTAGAAACGTCTTTGGTCAGATATATCAGTCAATGGGAGCAAAGGACATCTACAAACTTGCAAAAAAGTTCTTTGTCTCAAACTAAAACGAGGCAACAAGGTTTTTGAGACATATTTTGATAGCAATTTAATAATGAACGGATGACCCAAACATGCGGAGTAATGGGACTTGCCTTGAGGGTGTTGTCCCAACTTCCTGTGCAGAGCGCAGTGCCATCTGGTGAGATACCGAGGCAACTGACACGGTTCTCGTGGCTATACAGCATCGCAACGCGGTTCCCCTTCAGAACGTCCCAGATGTGAACCACGTAGTCGTTGTAGCCTCCGAACAACAGCCGGCCTACAACAACAACAAGTGGTCTACAACAACAATAATAACAACAGGTGGTCTACAACAACAATAACAACAGGTGGTCTACAACAACAACAATAGGTCTACAACAACAACAGGTGGTCTACAACAACAACAATAACAGGTGGTCTACAACAACAACAACAACAATAGGTGGTCTACAACAACAGGTGGTCTACAACAACAATAAGAACAGCCAGTCTACAACAACAACAACAGGTGGTCTACAACAACAACAATAACAACAGGTGGTCTACAACAACAACAATAACAACAGGTGGTCTACAACAACAACAATAGGTGGTCTACAACAACAATAACAAAAGCCGGCCTACAACAACAGGTGGTCTACAACAATAACAACAGGTGGTCTACAACAACAACAGGTGGTCTACAACAACAACAGGTGGTCTACAACAACAATAACAACAGCCGGCCTACAACAACAACAATAACAACAGGTGGTCTACAACAATAACAGGCAACCTACAACAACAACCGGCCTACAACAATAACAACAGGTGGTCTACAACAACAATAAGAACAGGTGGTCTACAACAACAGGTGGTTTACAACAACAACAGGCAGTCTACAACAACAACAGGCGACCTACAACAACAGGTGGCATAAAACAACAACAAGTGGTCTACAACAATAACAACAGATGGCCTATAACAACAACAGGCTGTCTACAACAACAGGTGGTCTACAACAACAACAGGCAGTCTACAACAACATGTGGTCTACAACAACAAGTGGACAACAGGCAGCTTACAACAACAACAACAGGTGGTCTACAACAACAAGTGGCCGACAACAACAGGTGGTCTACAACAACAACAACAGATGATCTACAACAACAAGTGGACAACAACAGACAACTTACAACAACAGGCAGCCTACAACAACAACAGGTGGTCTACAACAACAACAGGTGGTCTACAACAACAACATGCTGTCTACAACAACAACATGCGGTTTACAACAACAACAGGCATCCTGACAGCAATAACAACTACAGGTGGCCTATAACAACAGACAACCTACAACAATGAAAACAGGTGGCCTACAACAGTCAGCCTACAACAATGAAAACAGGTGGCCTACAACAGTCAGCCTACAACAATGAAAACAGGTGGCCTACAACAGTCAGCCTACAACAATGAAAACAGGTGGCCTACAACAGACAACCTACAACAATGAAAACAGGTGGCCTACAACAGTCAGCCTACAACAATGAAAACAGGTGGCCTACAACAGTCAGCCTACAACAATGAAAACAGGTGGCCTACAACAGACAACCTACAACAATGAAAACAGGTGGCCTACAACAGACAACCTACAACAATGAAAACAGGTGGCCTACAACAGTCAGCCTACAACAATGAAAACAGGTGGCCTACAACAGTCAGCCTACAACAATGAAAACAGGTGGCCTACAACAGTCAGCCTACAACAATGAAAACAGGTGGCCTACAACAGTCAGCCTACAACAACATCACTTCATTCTCCACTCATTCATTGTTGTTGTCGTCAAACTGATTTAATACTGATTCACCTGAGAGGCGGGTGTTACCCATTAGCACTGCAGAGTGACAGGTGTCAATCAAACTCACCACTGAGTGACAGGTCTACAGCATTGCAGCCAAAGATGATGCTTTCTTTCTTGTAGCAGCCGACTTCTCTGTCCGCACGCCGGTCAAACAATCGACACTGACCACAGAAACCACCAGTCAACAAATGTATACCCTGATATTACTGTCTTGTGGCACACAGTGTATTATGCAGTTGACCACTGTCTACTCGTGAGTCAATAATGAATGCGTACACACAATTAGTTCACCAGTAAACTGATTTCATATAACCACGCATTTTATTATTTTGTCGTGGAATACCATTTTTCATATTTCAATAATGTTATTTCATGTCACAATTTTAGTGACATCCCATGTGACTACAAAATTCCTAATTAAAAAAAGATTTTCTATATTTAATTTTTGTCTACACTAATGCAGGCTTCAAATTTGTTATTGGCAATTTGCCACAACTAATGCACTGGATGTCGCACCTCAAAAATTAATCAAACGTTCTCGACCATCTTTGGAGTGCTTTATAATGTTGCCCACTAGCCTTGTCATAAATGTTGCCCAACATGAGATCTGCACACATAGCAGACAAAGACAACTTCGCCTCCAAACTACACAAGAGAATAATTACTAAATTGCAAAACTTGTGCCTGACTGAAAGTGTACAGTTGTGAAATTTATCTAGATTTGAAACCATTAGATCTTCATTTCAAAAATATGTTTATGTAAAATGGATCTTTGCCTGTTATATTGACGTTGGTATTGGATGGTTTTATGTCCTCACAGTTCTTATTGTTTTTATTGTTGTATTATTTATATGTATTGTTTCAGTTCCCAGTCATGTTACCGAGTCCACTGGACCTGTTTGAATCTGATTAAATACAAGACAATAGAATACAATATTTCAATAATATCAAACTCACTGTGGCATCATCCGACGCAGTCGCAATTGCATCACCACTGGGGTAGAACTTGACGCTGTTAACATCTGATTCATGACCGTCAAATACTTGGACACATGACCCACTTCTCATGTCCCACACCATGATACTCTTGTCACAGCTCTGTCACAACAACATGGACAATGTGGTGACATTAACGGTGTCACAGCTCTGACATTTCAACATGGACAATGTGGTGACATTAACAGTGTCACAGCTCTGTCATGACAACATGGACAATGTGGTGACATTAACAGTGTCATACATATTTTCCTGAAGTAATAGTGGAGAATAAGAACACCTTTAATAAAAACACGATTTTACATGAATGCATCAAGTGTTCTGAATGTGCAAATCCACTTACTCATTTGACATTCTTGATAAAACAAAACAAAGTGACACAATAACTGTAAATAACATATCAGCACAACATTAATATATTTTTGTAGCACAATGAAGGTAACATACTCACTTTCCACACGCAAGTATGACAAACACATTTAACTACAATTTCAAATTACTGCACACCCTTCGGGATAGTTAATTTTATTGTAAAAAACCTACAAGCTTATTAAAGTGTTTGTAAGAAATATGCCATATACAATTTCACAAAGGTAATGAGGTATTGGTTATACAACTGATGTCACCAAATGCTGGTTTGTTAACATTAACTCTCCATATTGAACAACTATTGGCATAACATTAAGACACTCTGTGTGTCTGTGCGTGCGTGCGTGTATGTGTATGTTTGTGTGCGCATGTGTGTGTGTCTGTGGGTGTGATTGTGTGAGTGCATGTGTGCCTGTGAGTATGTGTGTGTGTGTGTGTGTGTGTGTGTGTGTGTGTGTGTGTGTGTGTGTGTGTGTGTGTGTGTGTGTGTGTGTGTGTGTGTGTGTGTGTGTGTGTGTGTGTGAGGGTGTGTATCTGTGATTGTGTGAGTGCATCTGTGTGTACGTGCGTGTGTGTGGGTGTGTGTATGTGCGTGTGTGAGTGTATGTTTCTGGTGTCTGTGAGCGTGTGTCTCTGTGTTTGTGTTTGTGTGTGTGAATGTGTGTGAGGGTGTGTGTCTCTGTGTATGTCTATGGTGTGTGCATGCATGTTTGTCTGATGTCCATGCATGTTTGTGCGAGCATGCATGCATGTGTGTGGTGTGTATGTGTGCGTGCATGTGATACAGCATCATGTTCTGTGTCACCTACCCCTGACGCGAACGTGTTGCCAAGTTCCGACGGTGACATGTCGAGTGTGAGGACGTCACCAACGTGTCCATGGAAACACTGCATCATGTGACCACTCTCTACATCCCACAGACAACAGGTGCTGTCTCCACTGCCAGTCAGGATCTGAGAACAAACACACCCAGCTCGTCAGGTGTTGCTGACATCACCCGAGTAAGGGCTGCTGAGTGCGCCTTATCCTTTAGCATGGCGAGCGGTGGTGTAGCCTGTTGTTTCAGACTGTACATGAAATTGCAATCACGGAATTTAGTATTTGTTATCACCGTAAATATAATAATCTTCCATACAAATGTGGCGCTGGATGTACACAGGAATTATGTTTACATTTTAAGTTATTGCCATTTGAACATCGTGAATATTCAACCTTGCATAATATCTGCGGCCGCGTATACATTGCAGGATTAAGTATTCGCAATGTTAAAACGGCAATAACTCAAACACGAAAAACAATTCCTGTGTACATTCTGTCACAAATTTGTAGGTAAGATGATCTTCTATACGGTGATATTAACAAATATTAAATTCCGCGATTGCAGTATCAGGTACGACCTAAAACACCAACCATAGACACGCGCCATGCTAAATCCAAGTGGCCGTTACTTTGTACTTTGATAGCATCACCAATGGTCGCAACATTCTGTGCTGAAAATGTACCGAAAAACCCGACCAAATGTGGCATTCAAGAGTGTGACCGAGATGGTTAAAAATTACTTGAATAGCAGGACACCTTTGTTAGACTACATTTAATTTATATTGGGATGAAAAAAGGTTCATTTCACTTATTCTTTAAAGGATACCATTTTGGGCTTATATCAAATGGTCAGAGTTTTTGACATGTAGATTTGCTCAGATTTAGTGACAGGTAAGGCAGACTTTCCTGTTGGTCAGAGTTACTGACAGGTAAGGTAGACTTACCTGTTGGTCTGAGTTGGTGACAGGTGAGGTAGACTTACCTGTTGGTCAGAATTAGTGACAGGTAAGTTTGACTTTGTTGGTTAGAATTAGTGACAGGAAAGGTAGACATACCTGTTGGTCAGAATAAGTGACAGGTAAGGTAGATTTACCTGTTGGTCTGAATTAGTGACAGCAAAAATAGATAAGCAAGCGAAAAATGAACAACTCAGAATACGTCCAAAACATGAGATTTGACAGTCACTAGCACCCTCGTGGCTCTTCCTGTCCCAACGATTTTGGTATAATTTGAAAGGATGCATCTTTTGTTATTCTAGCGTCATTTATATTTCCCGGTAACCGATCATAGAACACCTATAAACGGACCTATAATTGTTCCGTTTTCTGTGTTCTGTACAGTTCCAAACGATGTTGTCGGCGGGTACTCAGTACAATAAACTTCCGATTGCGGCACTGTTTTCCTCATTTGCATCAGACATGCGCACTTCACCATTTCTTGATTTTCGTGTTATAAGCTCCACCCACTTTGATCACAATAACGTACGCCAACCAACGGGTCAAAATTTGTTGCGTTGGTTGGTTGATATACGTGATTGTGACGTCACGCCTACTTCGCGTATGTCATTTTAGCATCCGTTTGAAAGTGGGTGGAGCTTATACCATGTAATCAGATAGTGATGCCTCAATCGATAGATTGGTGAACTGCGTTGACGAAACAACACCGTTCGCAGTGTCTAAGACACCGGAACCAGCACCGCTGTATGTCCGTTGATAGTTTATTTTAGAAATGACTCGGGAAACCATTTATATATATATTTGAATAGCAGAAATCGTAAGCTTTCAAACGATATCAAGATTATTTGGATCAGATGAACCGTACTGGTACAAGCAATCATTCAAAAAAGCATTTTTGGGACGTGTTTTCAGTTGTTCATATTTCGCTCGCTTATCTATTTTTGGTGACAGGTAATATAAATTTACCTGTTGGTTTGAGTTGGTGACAGGTAAGGTAGACTTACCTGTTGTTCAGAATTAGAGACAGATAAGGTAGACTTACTTGTTGGTCAGAATTAGGAACAGGTATGGTGGACTTACCTGTTGGCCAGAATTAGGAACAGGTAAGGTAAACTTACCTGTTGGTCAGAATTAGTGACAGGTAAGGTAGACTTACCTGTTGGTCCGAGTTGGTGAACTTGCAGCATGACAAGTAACTGGTGTGTGTACCGACTAGTTTCTTCTTGGTGGCGGGGTCTTCGTCCAAACTCAGGGGGTAGACAGTGCACTTGTTGTCTAGGCCACTACAATGCAAGTCTTGTGAATAAACCACCATCATCTTGGTGATTTGAAATTATTATTAATTTAATTATCTAAAAAAGTAACGTTACAGTGTCATTACGGTTAGAGCCTTGAGCTCTCAATGTTCTCCTCCTGCCATTTTGAAACTGGGCCGGTTCCGTTCACTTCACGCTGCTTCAATTCACTCAGCTGTATGAATGAGTATACTGGCATACATAATCAGTGTTTCCGCCAGCAGGGTAAAATTACGTACCCAAAAATAATTCTAGGGTACAGATACGTACCCAAATTAAATCGATTTAAAAATTTTTTTTAACATTCTGTGCAATGAAACTCATACTTGATGACGTTTTTAAAGGTGAAGAATGAGCCCGTGCCAACACGTTTATGCTAGCTATTCTGTGATTGGCTAAATGTGGTATTCACTGCGGGATTGAAGCCTTCACCTCAGGATAGAACATGGCGTACTGGTACATTGGTAGGCTTAGTGTAAAGAATACGGCGTGCTGTCATGGCTGTACATTTTTCGCGATGTTTTTGAGTATTCATTGTTTCTTGGTGAAGAAAAATAACCCAACAAGATACCATACTAGTTTACAATTTTCCTGCTGACTGTTACATTTATTATTCATTCTCCTACGAAACATGGAAATGATCACCATGAGCCGGGCGGGATTTCCGACTCCAAATGCCGGGAAATCACTTCTCCGAGCATCTAGAAATCCAATTTTTTCTGGAGGAGGGCCCCCACATCCCCGTCCATCAGCTTAGCCTGCCAGTTCCGCGATCTCATAATTGACTAACTCCGTACCCAAATAATTTTTTCTGGCGGAAACCCTGATAATATATATGTGAATGAAATCAATGAATGGTCTATGCACTGTAGCTGCAGTGTGGCTGAATGCTTCCCAGAGACGTTAAGTTTGTCTTGGACTTAAGAAGCCTGCCAGTGAGTGAAGGGCAAAGCACATTATGAGTAACAATTGATGTAATCCCAAGCACTTGATGCAGCACCAACATAAGTTAACTGCAAATGATGTAATTAACTTAATTTCACGAAATGTTGTCATTTTATTAAATAACAACATGGTCAGTTTGATAATCGCCTCTCATCTACACGTTGAACTTACCCACAAGCGACGACAGTGCCCGATGGACCATAAGCACATGCCATCACCCATGTGGTCGGCATGGTAACAGCATGTTCCTAAAGTAAAACAAAACACAACATTACACACACGTCGTTGTTTGCTCACGTCACATTCAACAATGTGCCTGTGTCAAGCTTAGCCTTGCAAACAATGTTCGTACCAGTAAGAAATGTCCTGTTGTTTTCGTGTCATCTCTCAGTGTCACGTAACAGTTTTGTCACAGTCTTATCCTAAGACAGACTGACAAATGTTCACCAGACTAATTCCATAGAACCACAGAGGTCTGTGCGACATATTATAAGCTTTGCTGCTTTCTCCAAACCAAGCCCATTGCAAAGTTTGGTCTGGATAGCTCTGTAGTTTAAGAAAATCCACTCAATTGAGGCTGAATTTGACAGGAGACGAACCCTTTGACCCAACTTATGACAAGACAACCTTGCCTAGCTTATGACACAATCCTTTGACCAGCTTACTACACGAACGCTGGCCCTGCTTATGACCCCGACCCTTGAAGTCGGCACATACACAGTATTGCTAGTATAGGCAGTGCCCCCCCGGGCCGTGATTGCTGCAGTTAAAAACCTAGCCTTGTTCTAGGGAGAGTTCCTCGAAATGATACCCTTGCCTAGGGAATGTTTATATAATATTGGCCCTTGTTCTAGGTAGAACATGTAAAAAACAGATCCTTGATCTAGGGAGCCTCGGTTAAAAAAATGACCCATGAAGTCAGGACATCCACAGTACTGCTAGTATAGGCAGTGCCCCCCGGGCTTATGACACAACCCTCTGCCCCTGCTTGTGAGACGGCCCCCTGGCCCAGCTTACCTTGTTTGTTGTGAATGCATCCCAAACCAATAACTTGCCATCCTGTAACAAGATCATAATTGGCAAAATTACTTCTTCATTTAACTAGTGAATGATAACTGTACAAATTACTCATTATAGATACAAACTAATTATTTCCAATTTACGTATTCGTCTGATTCCAGTCAACAAATATTAAAAAATATTAGTATGTCCAATGATTACATCAAAATTAAATGACACATTTTCACAAACAAGTAGCGCATCATAGTGATAAAGTAAAGGTAAAGGTAAGTTCTTATATAGCGCAGTATCCAGTCTTCAGGCCTGCTCAAAGCGCTGTACACTTTACTCCCTGGCAGACCTGTTCAAATGAACACCATCTTGACTTCTCTGGGAAGCATTCAGCCACGCTGCAATTAATGCGCGAAGACTATTCATACACAAATATCCACCACTGTCTATAGCCAGGTACCCATTCATACAGCTGAGTGAACTGAAGCAATGTAGAGTAAACAAACTTGCCAAAGGTTCGACACTGCCGCACAGGATTTGAACCCGCGTTCTCTCAGTCGAGAGTCCGGAGGTCTTACCGCTGTGCTATTGCGCTCCTGATAGCTAGGTGGATTTGATTTGTGCTGCATGTGATGACCTGGCAATGTTGTAACTTGCGTAAAGGGCATCTTTATTATTCTGATACATGGATTCAGGATCACCACACAAACAAGCATTAATGAGATGACAGTGGCCACCCTGAGCCGCACTTCAAACAAACTATCAGAAGTGGGGAAATCAGTCAGGGGGTGACAGATAGAAATTCTTTCAGAATTTAGCAAAAGTCAGGGTGTGTACAAGGAAATCACAGGGCGGTGCAAAACGTTAGCATGCATGTTATACGTGTATGGTAACATAGAAATTCTTTCAGAATTTAGTAAAAGTCGGGGGTGCATATATATAAGGAAATTTACGGTAACTCTAAATCGAGATCAGCGAAAAATGTAAACGTGAAAGCGGAGTTACGAGCAGCAATGACATGTACCTGAGAGGAACTGACAACATGTCGTTTGTCTGTCGACCAGCCAACACATAACACTTTCCCCTGGTGGCCTTTCAAGATGCGGCGTGCCTTCATGACGAATGGTGGAAGTGGATCGAGGCGCTGGGCCACCTCACTCACTGTTGCCATGGAAACAGGGGAGAGAAATCAATGACGCAATTACTCACAATTTCACTAACATAACATTAACATTTGTGTTGTCTGTCATATCTGTAATCTGACTGCGACAATATTTATGCTGTCTATTCTGTATCTGACTGTGGAAAAAGACGAGGCAAATTCACGAAAGCTCAACATACAAAAACAAGTCGTGAATAAAATTGTGGAGAAAAGTTGACAGAATTGTCCTCATTTGGACATATTTGTAAATAAACCCAATTTTTGTTGTTGAAGTAATTAAATTATAATGTCAAATTATCTCTTAGATTACAAAACTGAATTATACTATAGTTCCCATTTATGCAGCCCCCACATGAAATACCTGGTAGGCCATATTTGGTGCTTTAGAAGGCAATATAGTGATAACAACATTGATCTATTCTTAGAAATTCCAATACTTTGTGAACTTGATAAGAACAATTTGATGTTCTTTTAAATATACTTACACATGATGAAAATGAAGTTGCACTGAAACACTGTGTTGCCTATATCATGACATACTGTTGCAAAATAACAACACTAAATAAATAAATCCTCATCAACAACACAATCACTAGATGCAGCGCATGGTTGTCTTGTGTTCCCGAGAACTAACGATGGCACCAGACTATTTTATAAATAGTCGAAGACGCCAAGCGTCGGCGGACAAAATACTTCTGCCGTGGAATAGTGCAATCTATACAGGGCCCCTTAAAACTGCTTTCAGCAGTCCTAAGACTGGATACTGCACTATATAAGAACTTAGTCTTACACAAAAGGTAAATTTATGTACTCCACAGGCTCACAATGTGTGAAAGACTGAAAGGGTTTGAACCCCTTCTTGAACAGTCACCCATGTAATTTACATACATACATACACACGCACACACACACACGAATGCACGCACGCACACACACACACTCTTCGGTCTTCACACAAATTTGCCTATGTACCGCTCTTTAACCAATGTTGCTTTATAATCGAATCTGATAGGCTGGTGCATCCATAATATATCGAGTCAGTTCTTCAATGCATTGACAGTTGGAGCTGTGACAATGGCTTTGGGTAAGGTGTTCCATACATCATTGAATCTCTCGCTAAAGTACTACATGCATTTTACGAAAGCTGGAAGTATGCAATTTTTGTTAAAATCTATCAGCATGTCTATGAGATGATGATAACAGCAGGTGAGAAGTTTAAGACATTTTATAGGTCACGTTGTCTTATAATCAGACAAAACGTTAACATGGTCGCCTATGGGAAAACCAACAGTGTGCTGACCCCAATAAAGACCCTGGCAACGGAAGCATGCTATTGTCATTGCACAATCATCGAGGACGCATTTTGCTTAAAAAATCTTGAAACAATCACTGATAATATATGTATGGCAAAACAACAGTTGAACGGGACAAACCGTTTTTGGATATTACAGACTTCTCATGTACTCCACATTAATAACATCCCCTCATAATCTACAATATGTTAACATTGGTAAGTTTAGGACCTTTAGTCTCGTTTCATAATCATAATGTTTTAATTCTGGCACCATGCGTGTCTCCTGATCATCAACCTGGATGCCTAGGTCTTTCTCGACACGTCTACACTCCAGAGGATTTGTACCTATTGCTCTAGTCAAGGTGTAGTTAAATTCTGGGTGACCTATTGCTCTAGTCAAGGTGTAGTTAAATTCTGGGTGCCCATGTCCAATTCTTATAACTTTGCATTTGTCCGGGTGAAAGTGTAACTGCCACTTCTCAGCCCATTTCTGTAATTTGTCCAGGTCTTTCTGCAGATTTAAGCAATGTTGTCTTGTTGTAATTTTGTGGTATATTTTTGTATCATCCGCAAAAATCTTCATGCCACATTCTACTACATTTGTTATAATCATTAATATACATTTGAATGGGACCACGAACAATTCCCTGGGGTATCCCACTCAGAACATCTGACCATGGGGATGATACACCGTTGACTAAGACTCTTTGCTTGCGACAGGTGAGGAATACTTCTATCCATTTCAGTAGTTTTCCTTTGATTCCATATCTTTGAAAGTAGTCTCTGATGCGGTATCGAGTCAAATGCCTACTAGAAGTCCATGTATATAGCGTCTACAAATTTTCCTTCATCTAATGGTCTTGTCCAGTCATCCAACATTGAAATTAGTTGTGTGATACATGATCTCCCAGCAATGAAGCCATGCTGATGGTCTGCAATTAACTTGTTAGTTTCCATATGTGTTATAATGGCATCGTTAATCAGCAATTCCATAACTTTACAAGCCACTGCAGTCAAGCTTACAGGCCTGTTTGCTGCTAAATGCCTACTGCCTTTCTTGTAAATTGGTGACACGTTCGCAGTTTTCTAAACTTTTGGTAATATGCCTGTATCCAAGGACTTCCTGAATATGATGTACAATGGCACTTTCAGTTCCATTGCGAGTTCCTTTAGTACACGGGGGGTGTTACCATCAGGTCCTGGTGATTTCCCAGTTTTGAGATATC
This sequence comes from Paraescarpia echinospica, assembly GCA_020002185.1. Taxonomy (NCBI): domain Eukaryota; kingdom Metazoa; phylum Annelida; class Polychaeta; order Sabellida; family Siboglinidae; genus Paraescarpia; species Paraescarpia echinospica. Next base: position 19,900,805 of record CM034541.1, read on the forward strand.
TCAGTTTTTTCTCAACATCTTCAATGGTGAAGTTGATATCATCTAGGGTATCGATTCCCTGGTGCTCCTCAACTGTTGGTACATTTGTTAAATCTTCCCTAGTGAAAACATCACTAAAGAATTTACGCAGAACCTCTGCCTTCTCTTTGTCTGTAGTTGTTAGTTCTTTAGTGTCTTCATTTTGGAGATCAGCTACTGTTGGTCTTGTTTTCATCTTTGACCGAGCATAGTTCCAGAAATGCTTTGGATTGCTTTTAATCTCATGTGCAATGGAGTGAATGGACTGATCAAGTGTCTGGACTGCCTGTCGGGTAGCTCTTCTTGCTTGGTTCCTAGCTTTCGTGTAATCTAGATAGTCTTTCCATTCCTGTGTTCGTAGGTATTTCTTCCAAGCCCTGTGTTTTTTCCTCACTTTCTCCATTGTTTTCTTGTTCACCCATAATGGCTGATACTTTCCTGATTCCTTTGATGTCTTCTTGGGGATACACTTAGGCTCTGCCTTTTCTAGTCTACTTGTAAGCATTTCCCAGCTTTCCTTTGATCTAGTTTCTCAAATTTGGTTTCCCAGTCATCTCGCAATATTTATCGTAATTGTTCAGTTTCCCCTCTCGTACATGAACGTTTCACTGCTTTGACCTGGAACTGGTGTTTGACATTGGTATGTAAATGTGATCAAAGAGTGGTCACTCTTTCTGAGAGGATCCTTGACATTGTAGTGGTTTACCATGTCCTCTTCATTAGAATAAATCAAGTCTAATAGAGGTGGGATTTGGTTTAATCTGCAGCATGTTGGTTCCATGATGTGTTGTACGGTGTATAAGGAATGCATCTCTTGTGCTTTCTAAGAACTATTTTTCTGTTCTGCACGCTCTCTCATCAATATTTGCATCATCCATCCAGTTAATATTCGGGTAACTGAAGTCTCCCATCATTAATATGTGGGACCCATTCATGTCTTCTATTCTAACTTACATATAAGTTTGCATAGCTTCTCGTTGTCACTGCTGTTGGGGCTGCGGTATACACATCCAACAAGTAGTTTATCTTTTTTGTCTTTCCCGTCTAGTTTTACCTCCACCCAAACACACTCCTTAAAAGACATAACATCATTTATGTTACATTCTATGGGTTTAAGTGAATTGTGCACATACAGGCATACCCCCTTCCATTCTTCTCTAAATTAGAAAACATTTCATATCCTTTAAGGTGAAGTTCACATGGCTCAACATTGAATCTACAATTTTTTGGTTTTACCTCCGTTATTCCTAGTATCATTGGTTGCGACTGTGCCACTTGTGCATTTAATTCAGGCAGCTTGTTCATTAGTGAATCAGCCTTTGTGTATACACAATTTGTGCTCGCAGTCAGTGCTGATGGCACAGATCATGTGGAGCTTTGTTCAGCTCCTGTTTGCGGTGTTTCCTCACCCTCTCCAGTTAATCGTGCTCATTGTGCTTTCAGTGCCTCTTTTTTGCATTTTCTTTACCACATGTTTTTTAATGTTTTCTTTCTGTCCTTTTCTTGTCTGATGGCTCTTCCTGCCTACGAAAGGGCTTCTTTCTCATTCCATATCATTAGATCATCTTCTCCTTCCTGTTTCCACTTATCCTATTCCTTCTTCAGCTCTCTTGCTCACTTTGCCACTGGGTCATGTCCAGTGTAATATGTATTTCCTTTAGGATCTCGATATCATCCTTCTGTTGAGATCGCCTCAGTGATTAAACTCTGTTCATGACAGTCATGTTGCGTAAAAGTCCATCACAAACAGGGTCTACTGACTTGCGAAGGTTGGTATTTTAATAATTTTGCACACATCACATGAGAAAGAATTGAACGGCAAATTTAACGGCAGAAGTCTCCCGATGATCGGACTGTAACTTTTGAAGATACGGCCAAAATAAGGACTGCTTGACGATATGTATAGTCGAGGCGTTGCATGAAAGTCTGTCACTTTAATATGTCCATTTTCGAAACTCAGTGCTTCCTCAAATCAATGTATTTTAATATTTGTTTGCACTCACGATTAAGAATTTAACGGCAATCGGGATAGGTATCGAGATATGGGTGTCTGAACAATCGAACTGAGTGGTTGGCGTGATGTCTGATTTCGACTTTGTATCCCATTCCCAATCACGGGACGCGCTGTGTTGGATTGTTATAAAAAAAAACTGAACCACGCACGTGGCGCAATCGGAATAGGGATGTGCTTCAAGATTGGGGCGCTTGCAGACACTATCAAATTAATATTCATCGTGTAACTGTCTGTAGCCACAAGCAGGGTTACGATGCAAATATAATAGAGCATCGTGTAACAAAGGCAGGGCATTCTTTTTGCCTTTTCTGGATACCAGGGCATCACTGAAGAAGGGCAGGGTGTAAAGGCCTGCAAATTTGACCTAGGCAGAACACTGGCCTACCCGGAAGCAACCGGAAGAAACATGACCCGGAATTAAAGAAAAAGATGGCAGACAGTTGGCACGAATGAGAATTGTTACACAAATTTAAAATTGCATCTCATCGGCGGAGAAATTTTACCGATCCATGAGTGTAGGTTACTGGTTCGCTATTTACAAAAACACAGTCTAATGATATCCTTTTAACAACCACAGAAACAGCAAACAAAATAATTTTACGCGGAGCCTCTAAGTAAATAAAACTGCCCAACCGGAAATCACAGCAACACCCTCCTCAATTTACAAAAAATAAGAAGAAATGGACACATCCAATATGAAACAAACACTACTGGCTGCCTGAAGCCATCCTTCCAGATATTGTGCCAGGAAAGGAAACAGAAAGAAAGTAGGCAATCGTTAAAGATTACCCAATCTATAAATTAAGTTTTAGATGTCAAACACACACAGACGTCACACAGTGACACATGTCATAGACATAGTGACATACGTGCGCGCCACACGGCTATTATTCCACTGTTACTGTTACTTTGAACCGTGTCTTCCAACTGATCCTGGTATCCCGGTCCCTTCAACCGGTTGACGGGAGAGTAGCTTGAGCCCGAGTCCTGACGTAACAATTGTTGACATACAGTGTCAGATGTCACACACTCAGTCGGTCCGACTTTGCCTTTGGCTTTGCCGGTGCCAGTTATGACGTTGATGACGAAAGATAAATTATATTTTAATCTGCACACACAGTACAAATTACATTTACAGCTACTCACGGTCAACATCGTTCAGTTGTGACCTCTCTTGTTCTAATCTGGCCTTCAGCGTCTCGGCCTCGCGACTAAGAGCATCTATTGAATCTAGCTCATCGGTCGCCATGTTGGATCGATTGACAACAAAGAGACCCGAGAGGATATTCGGATCTCAGTCGATTCAACTGTAATTCTCCTACGAGGTGGCAGCACTCAGCACATGTTCTGTACAATACCTGCCAGATGGCATCATAGTAGACAAGCCAATTTGCAACATGTGATAGTTTTAACGGCGTTTTTTGTTAATAGCAGAAATTCATGCCAGGTACATCACTTATGCGTAGTTAAGGGATAAGAAAAAAGGTGTGAGTGGATGCCACCCCCGATTTTTAATTTGAAGGTTACAAACCCAAATTTAACGGGTAAAAATATGTTTTTATTAATTGACATCTTCTCGACTTAAGTTAAGTTGAGGCCTTCTTTTTGCGAAATCAACGATTTGTGTATGCAGATGTAGTGTATGTGTTATCAGGTGTTTAACTTTGAATGTACCCATAAATGTGTGGAAGTGCAGCCCTCCGTGATCGGTAGGTGGCAGCAATGGGAGGGAAATTCCCGCCTTGCCGGACTTGGTCAGTCTGCAGTGGTCATTAGGGAAGCTGGGAAGACTATAAGGGGTAATACCACATTAGGGGTCATGTTCTAGTTAGGCTTCCTGTCCGTTGCAAAATGCGAAGAAAAATGCAGTGTATTTTTGAGAAATTATTTTTTACAAAATTCACATGCTGTGACATAAGTGCATTTGAGTAGGGAGATTTTCGTGTGTGATTGTAGAAGGTGTTGACTGTAAAATGGTGGATTTCTAGATGATTTCAATAAGCGGAAGGATATTTGGCAGCAATTTGCCTGTGTGACCTGTTTGCGGAGTAATTTTTGCCGGCATTTGTAAATATTGACGGGTGTCACACATACATCGGGGGCGCGCGATAGTGTAGTGGTTAGCACATCCGCCTGACATGCCGGCGCCCCGAGTTCAATACCCGGACCGGGCAGATATGACATATTTGGTGTAAAAACTTGGCTCTCAACATTGGGGACTGTGTATCCCTCGTGACTCGGAGGTTAATGTTGGTCCCGTCTCAATTTGGGACGTAAAAGAACGACTGAGGACGACAAGCACCCTGGCAGTGACCACCCTCAGTGCCAGCATAGAAAGGTCGGCTTGGCGATAATGTTCTGAAAAGGCTGACTAGTTGAATGAGACCTCGTAAGATCATAACATTGTAACCACAAAATATACAGTCTAGATTTAACAAGATTTAACAAGATTGCCATCCAGAGAATTAACTCTAGATGGCAGGTGGACAAGGAAGCCATTTGGCTTATCGAGAGTCCAACCCTTTTATCTACATATATCCAGCCCTTCTGAGGTATGTGTCGATTTTATTTTTAAACATATTCACACTACTAGCACCCACACAATCATCAGATAATCTGTTCCATTCATTCACCGTCCTTTGTGAAAATGAGAACTTTCTCACGTCTAATCTACACTGCTCCTTTACTAATGTAACTTCATGTCCTCTAGTCTTTCTATCTTTCTTAACTGAAAAAAACATATTTCTATCAATATTTTCATAACCATTCAATATTTTAAACACTTCTATCTGATCTCCTCTCAATCTCCTGGTCTCTAGTGTTGTTAAACCACATTCTTTTAGGCGTTTTTCATAACTAAGATCCCTCAGTTTTGGTATCATTTTAGTCGCTCTCCTCTGTACTCTTTCTAGTATATCTATGTCCTTCTTGCGGTATGGCCTCCACGCTTGTATACAATATTCTAAATGAGGCCTAACTATTGTTTTGTACAGCGGTATTATTAGTTCTTTTCTTTATATGCTATATTTCGCCTAATCAATCCAAGGATTTGATTTCCTTTTGAAGCTGCAATTCCACACTGCTCTGAAACCTTCATTTCAGCACTAATTGTCAGCCCTAAGTCTTTTTCTTTTACAGTAGTATTTAGTACAGTTCCCCCCATTGTATATTCTACATATTCGTTCCCATGTCCTGTGTGAAGGCATTTACATTTCCTAAAATTGAACAACATTTGCCACTTTTCAGACCATTTGATCAACCTGTCAAGATCATCTTGTAAATGCTGTCTATCACCATCACTTTCAATCCTTCTAAACACTTTTGTATCATCTGCAAATTTCAACACCTTGCTAGCTATATCATCGTCCAAATCGTTATATATATTAAGAATAATATAGGTCCCAGTACTGATCCCTGTGGAACCCCACTCAAAACTGATTTCCAGTTTGAAGCCTCCCCATCAACAACTACCCGTTGTCTTCTGTCAATCAGCCATTTTTTTATCCAGTTAATTATACCATTTCCTATGCCATGGGCTTTTAGTTTAAGCAGTAATCTCTGATGTGGCACTTTGTCGAAAGCTTTTTGAAAATCTAAGTAGATGATATCTACTGGTGATCCATCATCTACCCACTTAGTGATATCTTCCAAAAACATAACATATTTGTTAAGCATGACCTCGCTTTTAGAAACCCATGTTGAGATGGGTTTATCAAGTTATGTTTAACAAGAAAATCCACCATGTGATCTTTAATTAGTCTTTCTAATAATTTACAAATCACTGATGTTAAACTCACTGGTCTATAGTTCTCTGACTTGTTTCTCGAACCTTTTTTAAATAAAGGTATAATGTTTGCTTCTTTCCATTCTAAAGGAACCACTCCCTCTTCTAATGACAAGTTGAAAACTGTTGCAAGCGGTATGCTAATTTGTTCTACAATTTCCACTAGTAGTTTGGGTGGAATACCATCCACTCCAGGTGATTTATTTTCCTTCATAGCCCTAATTTTCTTAGCTACCATTTCTGGGGTTACAATTAACTGTCTTAAATAGTCTGATTCTGCCCCCTTGAACTTAGCCTCTGGTACTGGCAGTGAACTAGTGTCTTCTCTGGTAAACACTGAACTAAAATACTCATTTAGGTCTTCAGCCATTAAGAATCCTTCTGAAATTATATTTCCAGCACTATCTTCTAGAGGACCGACCTTATCCTGAACTTTCTGTTTGCTTCGAACATACGCATAAAAACTCTTGCTGTCATGTTTTATATTACAAGCTAATTTATGTTCATAGCTTCTCTTTGAATTTCTAATTTCAGCTGTAGCTTGGTTTAGTGCTTCTTTATAAATGTTGTAGTCTTCGTCATTGCCAGTACGTCTATATGACTTCCACATCATTTGTTTATACTTAATTTTTCTAATGGCTTCTTTCGATAAGTATTTCTTTCTGGTCCGTTTCCCTTGTTTTTGAAGGGAACAAATTTATCTACGATGCACTCTATTTCATTCTTTAAGATATTCCAGCATTCTGTTGCTGTCTTATTCTTCAGTGTATTATTCCAGTCTATCTTTGCTAAATATTTCCTCATTTCCTTATATCTTCCTTTGTGGAAATTTCTCCTCAACTGCTTTTATTATTTCTTTCTGATTTTACTTTGATGGTAAAATGTATCTGGTTGTGATCACTACTCCCCAGTGGCTCACATATCTTGACATTGTCAACTAATTCTTTCTGTGAGGACAAAACTAAGTCTTAACACATTCTCTCCCCTGGTTGGTTCTAGCACATGTTGAGAAAGGAAACTATCTTGTACTAAAACTAAAAACTTGTGGTCCTCACTCCCCATACTCTGTAGAGATTTCCATTGTATATGCCCATGGTTAAAGTCCCCATAATAATACAGTTCCGTTTGCTTACTTCCCTTATAGCGTTTTGTATTTTTTCATTCTCTTCTATGCTTATGTTTGGACTTCGATAAACTAACCCAACTGTTAACGTTGAGTTTCCTGTAACTATGTTACACCAAACAGCTTCTTCTCAAGAATCTGCTTCTCTGTCTAATTTATTTCATAAGCCTGGATTCTTTTTTTAATATGGCAAAAAATTAACCTCCACCTCCCTTCTTCCTATTCTATCTTTTCCAACATTGCTATATATCCTGTCGTCCCAATTCGCATCTGATATATCGTGGTTGCCCATGATTCGTTATACCTATTATGTGTGTATCAATATCTTCTACCATAAATGTTTGCCTTATTTCCTTTTGTTTACTATACTCCTTGCATTTAAACAAACACATTTATACCCAGCTTCAGAACAGTTTTCCAGACTGTTCTTTGCTGAATTATTTTTGCCGCCTTTATCTATGCCTCCAGTTTCAGGCTTCTCTGCGAGTCCCCCCTGCGAATTTAGTTTAAATAGATGCAACCTGTCCCACTGTCAACAGATCGCAGCAGATTCTCTGAGAATACTGCTGCCCCCTTTCCACTTAGATGGAGGCCATCTCTCATGTACATATCTTCTCTCCCAACAAAGTACCCCATAAATCTAGGAATCCCACGCCCTCTTCCTCACACATCTGCTCAACTAGTGCGTTGATCGCCATCCTCTTACAGTTTCTGTATCTTGCCCCCCTTCCTCCCATTACTGGCAAAATTCCTGAGAGAATAACCTGTTCCACTCTTGTCTTCTTTAGCTTCCTCACTAGATGTCTGTACTTCTGAACTATACCAGTTGTTCCCTCCTTGTCTGCATTGTTTGTCCCAACGTGTACTAGTATAGACCCTCCCTTGCCATGCCCCAATACCTTCTCTACCCTTTCGGTCACATGCTCTATCCTAGCCCCCGGTAGACATACAACAACGTCCTTCCCCTCGCATATAGTCTTGTTTGTTTTTCTCAGAATTGAATCGCCCATAAACACTCTCTCTTTTCTCCTTGCCCCCTCAATCACTGCCTCGGAGTAGCTCCTCCGGTTTGCATATGTCTGGTTGTTGTCTTTTCCTCTTGTCGTCTTCTCTCCTGTCACATTCTCTTCCATTCCCTTCTTTCCTGTCGCGTTTTCTCTTGTCCCCTTTCCTCCTGTCATCTTCTCTTCTAGCACATTTACTCTCACTTCCTTTCGTCCCTTCTTCTTTCCTCCCATCACATTTTCTTCTCTCCTCTCCCGTCCCTTTTCCCCGGCTACCTCCTTCACTACGGTCACTTTCTCCCCTGTCACCTTCACGCCTGTCATGTTTTCTGTTTTTTGCTGAACACTCTGTCTTCTTCCATCAGTCTTCTGTCTCACAGTCTTACCAACTGCCTCTGTGGTATCTACCTCTTCACCACCTGTATCGCTGTCGTGTCTCTCCTCGTTCTCTACAGTCTGACTACCTGCTGATCTATCCACACTGGCCCGTTTTCTTTTCCTCTGCCGAACACTTTTCCTCCGTCCCTCTGTTTTCTCAATGTCTTGTTCCTTCACACCGGTCACCTTCCTTCCTCTCAGTCTCCTTTCTTCAGTCTCCGTGTCACAACTCTGCTCCTTCTGTGTTGTAGAATTCTCAACTCTCTCCGCGTCATCCCTCTCTGCTCCATCTATTTCTATGTTGAGTCTCGCCTCCATCTCCTTCACTATATCCGTCAACTTACACACCTCCTTCATCAGACATTCCACCCTCAAACACCCCATACACCGAAAGGTGAATCCGTCATCTTTGGTCTCTGCCCATGATTTTGGACAGCCAGACAACGCAAAATCCACCCAGCTCTGGCAGTCGTTGCAAACTAGGTGTCGTTTTGCCCTGAGTTGCCGCTTGCAAGGTGCCATATCAGAATTTATTTATGTTCAAAGTAGTTTTATGTAGTCTTTGAAAAGACTTTTCTGTGTACAATTTACACCAGATTGTTTAGGTTATAGTTAGTTATATTTGTTAACACACAGTGACACACCGTGCCTTACCTAGTTACGATGTCGATGACAATGTATTCAAGTTAGGCTTAGATACAAGGTAGTCTTTACAAAGACTGTTTCCTGTGTACTATTATACACTTTAAAAGATTGTTATTTCAGGTTTTAATTACTCATCTAACTACACCGATTTTCTCAAATAACGCTATTCTATTGTCGTTCACGGTACGCTAACTTCGTCAATGACCTACTTTGTAAACAACGTTCCGATTACATTAACGTCCCCAATTATCGCTCGCAAATCGCCTACTTTTAATCTACCCTAGATTACTCCCTCTAGCTAACTTTTAACAAAAAATATTGCTTAATATATATCTATAATTACGTTATGTATGCTATACGCTCAATAATATCACTTATCTTGATCAAATATCCTTATATTTTCGCAAGTTTGCTGCACCAAATTCAAATCAATTCACCACCGGAAGTCCCCCAAATGCACAAGCTCAGTAACTCCCCTGTGCTGCGTTACTACGACGTGGATGAAGACGTAACAATCCAGGCAGACGCGTCGCAGATGGGCCTGGGAGCTGCGTTCATGCAGGACGGCCAGCCAATATGTTACGCAAGCAGAGCCATGACGGACACCGAACAAAATTACGCGCAGATCGAAAAAGAACTGTTCGCGATAGAGTTCGCGTGTGAGCGGTTCAACGACTACATTTACGGAGGGGATGTTGTTCACGTGGAGTCAGACCTCGCGTGTATGAGTATCGATTCTACTAACACTGACTTACACAAGGATCAACAAACAATTTGTTATCACTATTACAGTTTTTTTTATTTATTTTATGACTCGTTCCCTCAGTGCCGCGCACTTTCGTTGAGAGTGATTCACCACTCAATTATCCCAGGCAGGAGAAAGGCCCTCTATAAAAGCATAGCATGTGAAAAGCGTAAGTAAACAAATCAACATAGCCATCTCTGTGTTTTCTTAATTACATCGCCAATTGGTACGTCAAAGGACAATGGTCCTAGGAAACGAAAGAACAGGTAAACAGTAATGGATATCGGCGCCTCGGGTAGATGCACTTACATAGATGCAATGGTCCAAAGTCAGCGTGTTAATATATAAACGGCGCCTGAAGAATAATTATAATAAAAGCGACGATTGGTTGAGTGAAGCCTCAATACCATCAGAAAATCTGGTACGCAACATCGGTAAAAGACTAAGACAGTGCTAAGCAGCATGACGTGTATTCATGCAAAATAACATGAGTTACTTAAAGTATGTAGGCGTACTGGTGTGGCATGCTAGATACATTTCTCCCCCAAAATAAGCTCCAGAAATAAGGACAGCGTCTCATAATAAATTTCAGAAACTCGAATCCGGAGCGGCGGTGTTCTAGTAACGAAGAACCCAAGATACGCCCTGTTCTGCCAGACCAAGTAAATTACACCGATGTCGTTGGTGTACATAACATGGTCAGTCAGAAACTGGAGCAAGGATTCGCACGCAATCAGCTTCGGAAAGACGCGAATGTGTAAGAAACCATTCGAACAATGTTTGGCGTGCTTCCTGGTTCACGGGACGCGTGTTATTAAAACATGTGTTTCGTGTGGAGTGCATTCGAAAACACATCTGATGCCTGGTAATAGAAATTTTGTAAGGCCTATGCTACAATGGATAGAAGCATATTTAAGTAACGATTTAAGCCAATTAGACATCGTAATTGTCATATATGTATGTTGTCTCTCTCTCTCTCTCTCTCTCTCTCTCTCTCTCTCTCTCTCTCTCTCTCTCTCTCTCTCTCTCTCTCTCTCTCCTCGCTCTCTCGTTCGGTCTCTCGCTATATCTCATCTCTAGCTCTTTCTCTCGCTCTCGCTCTCTCGCTCTCGCTCGCGCGCGCGCACACACACACACACACACACACACACACACATACACACAAACACAGCTGACAAAGATTTGTTTTTACAAACGTGCTTTTAGCACTACATCAACGTCAATCTACGTTGACGTCAGCACATTGCACGCTTGTGTTATTGCGAGTGTGATTTATGGTTTAGCACACACATACACGCACGCACGAACGTACGCACGCACGCGCGCGCCCGCGCACAAACACACACACACAATTTGACTAGTTGTCGTGTGATTCACGTAGGTAGGAATGACATATGCGAAACGCCCATGTCCTTCATTTCATTCTGTGACGCGAAAGTGTTCTGTAGGCCCTACAATTATTATTCATTTGCTTTGTTTGGTACATTTTGCAGCATAATTATATACTTGTAACTTACAGCATTTACTGAAACACAACGTTTACATTCTGATAACAATGTCAGGGCAATGGAACAAATCAATATGATTGACTATGATATGAAAGGACCGTGCATAAACGCCCTCCGAGTTTGAACTTTAAAATGCCATGTTATCGCATCACATATTTGCACGCCCGCTGCTCGTCGGCCAACAAACTGCGAAGAGAAACAAAGTGTTAGCCAGTTGTAATACCTGCGACTTACTCTGCGTTAGTTTAGTTTCATCGCTGTCGCAGGCGAAGCTTCA
>CM034541.1:19913300-19957562 GCA_020002185.1 Paraescarpia echinospica
TCTGTTGTCCCCTTTCCTCCTGTCATCTTCTCTTCTAGCACATTTACTCTCACTTCCTTTCGTCCCTTCATCTTTCCTCCCATCACATTTTCTTCTCTCCTCTCCCGTCCCTTTTCCCCGGCTACCTCCTTCACTACGGTCACTTTCTCCCCGTCACCTTCACGCCTGTCATGTTTTCTGTTTTTTGCTGAACACTCTGTCTTCTTCCATCAGTCTTCTGTCTCACAGTCTTACCAACTGCCTCTCTGGTATCTACCTCTTCACCACCTGTATCGCTGTCGTGTCTCTCCTCGTTCTCTACAGTCTGACTACCTGCTGATCTATCCCCACTGGCCCGTTTTCTTTTCCTCTGCCGAACACTTTTCCTCCGTCCCTCTGTTTTCTCAATGTCTTGTTCCTTCACACCGGTCACCTTCCTTCCTCTCAGTCTCCTTTCTTCAGTCTCCGTGTCACAACTCTGCTCCTTCTGTGTTGTAGAATTCTCAACTCTCTCCGCGTCATCCCTCTCTGCTCCATCTATTTCTATGTTGAGTCTCGCCTCCATCTCCTTCACTATATCCGTCAACTTACACACCTCCTTCATCAGACATTCCACCCTCAAACACCCCATACACCGAAAGGTGAATCCGTCATCTTTGGTCTCTGCCCATGATTTTGGACAGCCAGACAACGCAAAATCCACCCAGCTCTGGCAGTCGTTGCAAACTAGGTGTCGTTTTGCCCTGAGTTGCCGCTTGCAAGGTGCCATATCAGAATTTATTTATGTTCAAAGTAGTTTTATGTAGTCTTTGAAAAGACTTTTCTGTGTACAATTTACACCAGATTGTTTAGGTTATAGTTAGTTATATTTGTTAACACACAGTGACACACCGTGCCTTACCTAGTTACGATGTCGATGACAATGTATTCAAGTTAGGCTTAGATACAAGGTAGTCTTTACAAAGACTGTTTCCTGTGTACTATTATACACTTTAAAAGATTGCTATTTCAGGTTTTAATTACTCATCTAACTACACCGATTTTCTCAAATAACGCTATTCTATTGTCGTTCACGGTACGCTAACTTCGCCAGTGACCTACTTTGTAAACAACGTTCCGATTACATTAACGTCCCCAATTATCGCTCGCAAATCGCCTACTTTTAATCTACCCTAGATTACTCCCTCTAGCTAACTTTAAAAAAAAAATATTGCTTAATATATATCTATAATTACGTTATGTATCCTATACGCTCAATAATATCACTTATCTTGATCAAATATCCTTATATTTTCGCAAGTTTGCTGCACCAAATTCAAATCAATTCACCACCGGAAGTCCCCCAAATGAATTAACAGTCTAGTCAGTTAATAGTGTCATGTTGCTGTGTTTGTTCGGGTAGCGTGTAACACAGATTAATAAGAAACGTTTATGCTTTATGTCTGAAACACCAGCCTCTCTAACTAGGTCAAACGAACTGAGCTGCAGCTAATCTGCAGCTAGCCATAATGATGTGCATATCATTACATCTCCCTTCTTTCGAACAGCAGAACTAGATAACAATCGAAAAGTGCAAATAGCAAACGTGTAAATGTCAAAACGAACTATCTAAGTATCATGCTGATAAATGTTCAAAGATAAAATACAAATACTAGCTATGCGACTAAAAGGATATGGCACAAGTCCTAATAGTCCAGTCGTCGCGGGCTTCTCACAACTCTACCGCTTCGCGTGGTGTATCGTGCAGGAGTTGGCGAAGGTATTGGGGCGACTGTGCTCAGTAGCTCAGTTTCTGTAGCCGCGGTCGGTGATGGCGTTGGTGTCGCATGACGTGTGTCCTCGATGGCTTCATCAGTCTGCGGAAGTTGACGACTCTCGCGGATATGCTGACGGTTTCTTCTGAACTCCTTCCCGTTCATGTTCCGTAGAATGTAGGATCGTGGCTCGGTTGATTCTGCTCGTACAGTGGCGGGGTCCCATCGTCCTGTTACCGGGTGTTGCACACGAACTTGTTGACCGGGATAAAGAGGAGGCAAGTCAGTAGATTGTGCTCGTCGATCAAAGTAGTGTTTCTGTGAGACTTGTCGCCGCTGTAGCTCGAGGTGCACATCGTCTTCGTTTGGGACGTCGTTTCGAACTCTCACAGGGATGTATGACTTGAGGCGTCGTCCCATGATCAGCTGCGCTGGGCTAGCTATTTTTGCGTTGATGGGAGTGATACGCCAGTGGAGCAGGGCGAGTTGATAGTCCGTGCCGGATTGCTTAGATTTCTTCAGCAAGGCTTTGATTGTCCGCACTTGTCGCTCGATGAAACCGTTTCCCTGGGGCCGTCTAGGTGAGGTTGTGATGTGATCAAACTGCCAAATCCGTGCGAAATCACGGTAGGCCTCGCTGGAAAAGTGCGGGCCATTGTCGCTTACCATTCAGTCAGGAATTCCGAACTCGGCAAAGATCTGTTTTGTGGCATTCACCACGACATGACTTGGAGACGGGTTTGGTAGTTGTCTGATGATGGGGTACTTGGTGTAGTAATCAGCGATTATCAACCACTGGTGCCCTTCAAACTCAAACAGGTCAGTCCCCAACACGCTCCACGGCTTGGATGGAATATCGTGTTGCAGCAAAGGTTCTGGTGTCTGCGATGACTGGTGTTCTTGGCATACGTTACAGGTTTGCACAAGTCGATCAATGTCTTTATTGATGTTCAACCAGTACACCGTGTCTCTTGCCAGCAACTTGGTCTTCTCTCTGCCGAGATGAGCGGTGTGTAGTTGTCGCAGGATCTCAGGCTGTTGTGTTCGTGGAATGACGAGTTGTTGGCCTTTCAGGACCAGACCATTCTCAACAGACAGTTGGTCTCGGAAACTCCAAAACGATCGAATGTCTGTAGGTAGATCCTTGACGTCTTCTGGCCAGCCTGCTACGATTGTTTCCAAGAGGTGGTTCAGTACTGCGTCCAGTGATGTGTCACGCCTGACTTGATCCAATCGTTCCGTTGAAAAACGAACAAGATCTACTCGCATATCAAGGTCGATGGGTGTGGCGTTGTGTGGACTAGGTAATCGCGACAAACCATCTGCGAGTTGGTTTTGTGAACCGGGTCGGTGCGTCATCGTGAAGTTGTACCCATGCAACTTGATCAACATCCGTTGCAGTCTTGGCGGAGCTGATGCGATGGGTTTATCGGTGATCATCACGAGCGGTCGGTGGTCCGTGATGACGTTGAAATCTCGTCCGTACAAGTACGTATGGAATCGTTGCATTCCGAATACAATCGACAATAGTTCACGCTCGATGCATGCGTATCGCTGCTCGGTAGTTGTGAGACTTTTGCTCGCGTACGCGACGGGTCTGAGCTCGTCATCTGAGTCTGGTTGCAGGAGTGCAGCTCCAATACCTTTCAAACTCGCATCACACTGGAGGAATGCCGGTTTACGCGGATCATAGTAGTGTAGCAAAGAGTTCTCCGATACTTCGTTCTTCATGTCAAGCAACGCTTGTTGGTGATGCGCTTCCCACACAAAGTCCGAGTCTTGACGTAGCAGCTCTCTCAGCACCGCAGATTTGGCGCTGAATGCTATCACGAAACGTGAGAGATACGTGATGAAGCCCAGGAATTGTTTTAGTTCGGCTTTTGTTGTCGGTACAGGCATTGCCCTGAGGTCATTCACTTTTTGAGGATCTGGCTTGATTCCCTCGCTGGTGTAAAGTTGACCAAAGAATGATACTTTGTTGCAATTGATGTTACACTTTGCTGAGTTGAGTGCTAGACCATGCTGCTTAGCGATGCACATGAACTGCTGCAGGTTGCGGTCGTGATCGAGTTCGGTTGCGCCGTACACCACGAAATCATCTGCTATCCCGCAAACCCCAGTGCACTTTTCGAGTATTCGGTCCATTTCCAGTTGGAATATGTCCTGGCTCACCGAGAGTCCGAATGGCAGTCTCAAAAAGCAGTATCTCCCGAATGGCGTCTGGAACGTCGTAAGCTTCTGGCTCTCATCGTCTAGTTTAATCGACCAGTATCCTGCCTTTGCGTCGAGTTTGGAGAAGAACTTGGCGTTCGCAAACTTATGATTGAGTTCGTCCAACGTTGGCGTTTGGTGTCGAGGACGAATCAGCGCTTTGTTTAGCTGACGCGGGTCGAGGCACACACGGATGCTGCCGTCTCGTTTGGTGACATACGTCAATGAACTGACCCAATCGGTTGGTTCTTCGATGACGCGAATGACTTGTTGGTCGACCATTTTGTCCAGTTCTGATTTTATTTTGTCTCTAAGAGTAGGAGTTCTGCGTGGTGGGTCGATGCGACTAGGAACGTTCGGATCGACCATCAGCTTGTGCGTCTTCTGTAGCTCACTGATCCGATCAAATTGTTGTGGATATTGCTTCATTAAGTCTCCGATGTTGTCAATCTTATGCGGATGAGGCGTCTCGTTGCTCAATGCGCAGTGCATTGTGACGACGTGTAGGTCTTCGCATGTGGATAACCCGAGGATTGCGGGTCCTGGCACGTCGACCACGAAGAACTTCGTCTTTCTCCATTCTCGTTCGTCGTAGGAGCAGTTGATGTCAACAGTGCCTCTGCATGTGATAGCGGTTCCGTTATACGCTGTTAGAATGCTATCTGTTGGCTGTAGGCAGTCTACACGAGGATTTCCAACTGTGTCGAGTTGTTCTGGAAACATGTCTCTGAACGTTCGGAAAGGCATAGTGTTTGCCTGTGCGCCTGTGTCGACTTTCAGCGTGAAGTTGTGCATGCCTGGCCTGTTGCATAGCTGAATCTTCAGAGTAGCATATGCCTCATTCCTGTTTGAAGTTGAAGTGTGGACTACATTGAATGAAAATTCATTTGCTTGTGACCTGCTGTCATCGTAGTCGCATTGTTCATCTACTGTGTGAAGTCGTTGATTGCGTCTGTCAGGACGATGTACGTCGGGCGTTTGGCGTTGCGTCTCATAACGTTTTTGGGGTTGTATTCTACGGTGCTGCCCTCTACCGAACGAGTCTGTTGTTTGCTGTGGAGGGTAACGTCCCCTAGCGGAAGAGTTCGTAGCTAGTTGTTCATGCTTTGTTGTCAAACAACACTTTTGCCAATGCCCACGCTTCTGGCACGCATTACAAGTGTCGTTTTTAGCTGGACAGTACTGCTTTCCGTATGGGTGACTTCAACCACAGTATTTGCAGCATGTGTCCCGCTTGTCTCGGATGACATCCATCTGCTGTGCTCGACCGTCGCTATGCAATTGCTGTAGTTGTTTGACGTGCGTTGCCGATGCTTCGTAACTTCGTCCAAGGGCTATTGCCTCGTGAAGCTTCATGCCTTTTGGCTTGTTCAGCAGCTCTTTTTGAAAGTCTGCGATTGGTGTGCTTGCTATGATCAGCTCAATTAAACGTTCATTCAATTCGTCGTCAACAAAATCGCACTTTAAAGCTTGTAGCTTGCATCTGTTGATGAAATCGTCCAATCCTTCTTCGCGCGTCTGTCTGTAGTGCGTCAGTTTCAGACGACTGATCCGGTAGTTTTCCGGTGGCTCAAGCTGCTCTTCAAATGCTGCGAATATCTTCTTGGGATCTTTCTTGTCCTCTTCGGATAGTGTCCAAGAGTTGTAGCGTCGCAAACCGTCATCGCCAACTTGAAGCAAAATGTGCACAACTTGATCAGCGGTCTCGATGCGTTTAGCCTTGAAGTACAACTCAATTCTCTGTTTGAACAGTTTGAAAGTGTCGGCCGGTTTCGGCACTGACCAGTCCATTCGTGGTACGTGGTCCATGTTGCTATTGGCTATCGCGTTGACGTTCTCGCTGACGTTGTTGTTGTTGAGTGGCAATGTCGATGTGTAGCTGTATGACTGCTTTTACGAGTCTAAGCTTACATAATAATCGTATACAGCTGTCTGACTATTGTTTTGAGTCATGACTATCTTACAGATCAGCGTAGGTGTTTTTACGAATGTTCTAGGCCTGCGAGTGTACACAGCGCCTGACGTGACCTTTGACACGGTTATCGAGAATGACAATTCATAGCCGATGCGCCATTTTTGGTGCGTGAAATCGTTCGCAATGTTTCGCAATGTTCTTCAAAACTTCGCCAAGGCTACATCTGATAGGCTATGATATGCTATACATTCACGATCTCACCGCTGCCGCCATGTCATGTTGCTGTGTTTGTTCGGGTAGCGTGTAACACAGAACACGGATTAATAAGAAACGTTTATGCTTTATGAAATTATGTCTGAAACACCAGCCTCTCTAACTAGGTCAAACGAACTGAGCTGCAGCTAATCTGCAGCTAGCCATAATGATGTGCATATCATTACAAATAGAACGTTGCCGAGTGCTGGAAACAACTAGAACTAGAACTACACTAGCTCTTTTGAATATTCGTATAAAACACATATTGGACTTTCTGGAAAACTGTTATAGGAGTTCATACGTGCCACCTGAGAATGTTGTGCTAGATTAGAAATTGTCCGACAGTGAAATGCTTATTCACATGGTGCCCTGTCAAGTAGGGTGCCTCTTTTGAAATGTGTATAAAAAACAAACACGTGGATGAATTACACAAAAAATACCACACAGTGTATGAGATAGGAGAGCCTATCAAATGTGTTAGTTTAAAAAAAATTCGCAAAAATTGCCTTGCCTACTTGGGGTCATGTTCTAGTTAGACGTCCTGTCCGTTGCAAAATGCGAAGAAAAATGCAGTGTATTTTTGAGAAATTATAATTTTTTAAATTCACATGCTGTGACATAAGTGCATTTGAGAAGGGAGATTTTCATGTGTGATTGTAGAAGGTGTTGACTGTAAAATGGTGGATTTCTAGATGATTTCAATAAGCGGAAGGATATTTGGCAGCAATTTGCCTGTGTGACCTGTTTGCGGAGTAATTCTTGCCGGCATTTGTAAATATTGACGGGTGTCACACATACATGCATTTTACGAAAGCTGGAAGTATGCAATTTTTGTTAAAATCTATCGGCATGCCAATGAGATGATGATAACAGCAGGTGAGAAGTTTAAGACATTTTATAGGTCACGTTTTCTTATAATCAGACAAAACGTTAACATGGTCGCCTATGGGAAAACCAACAGTGTGCTGACCCCAATAAAGACCCTGGCAACGGAAGCATGCTATTGTCATTGCACTATCATTGAGGACGCATTTTACTTCAAAAATCTTGAAACAATCACTGATAATATATGTATGGCAAAACAACAGTTGAACGGGACAAACCGTTTTTGGATATTACAGACTTCTCATCAGTCTGCAAGTCCTAATCACAGTGTCGGAACCCATGTCTTATAAGGGGGTGGGGGTGTATGCAACTAGTTAAGCCTCAATTTGCTAATCTGTATAAAA
Source organism: Paraescarpia echinospica (assembly GCA_020002185.1). NCBI lineage: Eukaryota > Metazoa > Annelida > Polychaeta > Sabellida > Siboglinidae > Paraescarpia > Paraescarpia echinospica. Next base: position 19,920,644 of record CM034541.1, read on the forward strand.
ATGAACCAATGACATTACAGCAGGGTGATCCATCAATCTTTTTTGTTTACTTCTGCTAGTTAAACACACTTGAAGATCTTGTCATTGACCCCAATGAAGCCTGACGACAGTGACTAGCTGGAGTCGGCTGTAGCCCGAGCCTGTTATCAGATATTGTCTACTGGCAGGACGTTCTGGCCAATCAAGCAAGTGGCATTGTTTTCTGAATGTCTGCTAATTAGGCTGTGTAATATTATGTAATTGAACTGCATAAGACGTTTGGCCTTTTGAGAATTCACACCCTAAGGTGACTTTTTGTGATTTTACCTTTGTAAATAGGGCACAAGGTCATAAAATCAATATAAATTTGAATGTAACATATAACAACTCGCTCTTTTGAATATTCGTATAAAACACATATTGGACTTTCTGGAAAACTGTTATAGGAGTTCATACGTGCCACCTGAGAATGTTGTGCTAGATTAGAAATTGTCCGACAGTGAAATGCTTATTCACATGGTGCCCTGTCAAGTAGGGTGCCTCTTTTGAAATGTGTATACAAAACAAACACGTGGATGAATTACACAAAAAATACCACACAGTGTATGAGATAGGAGAGCCTATCAAATGTGTTAGTTTCAAAATGTTTCGCAAAAATTGCCTTGCCTACTTGGGGTCATGTTCTAGTTAGACGTCCTGTCCGTTGCAAAATGCGAAGAAAAATGCAGTGTATTTTTGAGAAATTATTTTTTATAAAATTCACATGCTGTGACATAAGTGCATTTGAGAAGGGAGATTTTCATGTGTGATTGTAGAAGGTGTTGACTGTAAAATGGTGGATTTCTAGATGATTTCAATAAGCGGAAGGATATTTGGCAGCAATTTGCCTGTGTGACCTGTTTGCGGAGTAATTCTTGCCGGCATTTGTAAATATTGACGGGTGTCACACATACATGCATTTTACGAAAGCTGGAAGTGTGCAATTTTTGTTAAAATCTATCAGCATGTCAATGAGATGATGATAACAGCAGGTGAGAAGTTTAAGACATTTTATAGGTCACGTTTTCTTATAATCAGACAAAACGTTAACATGGTCGCCTATGGGAAAACCAACAGTGTGCTGACCCCAATAAAGACCCTGGCAACGGAAGCATGCTATTGTCATTGCACTTTCATTGAGGACGCATTTTACTTCAACAATCTTGAAACAATCACTGATAATATATGTATGGCAAAACAACACTTGAAGGGGACAAACCGTTTTTGGATATTACAGACTTCTCATCAGTCTGCAAGTCCAAATCCCAGTGTCGGAACGCATGTCTTATAAGGGGGGTGGGGGTGTATGCTACTAGTTAAGCCTCAATTTGCTAATCTGTATAAAAATGAACCAATGACATTGCAGCAGGGTGATCCATCAATCTTTTTTGTTTACTTCTGCTAGTTAAACACACTTGAAGATCTTGTCATTGACCCCAATGAAGCCTGACGACAGTGACTAGCTGGAGTCGGCTGTAGCCCGAGCCTGTTATCAGATATTGTCTACTGGCAGGACGTTCTGGCCAATCAAGCAAGTGGCATTGTTTTCTGAATGTCTGCTAATTAGGCTGTGTAATATTATGTAATTGAACTGCATAAGACGTCTGGCCTTTTGAGAATTCACACCCTAAGGTGACTTTTGTGATATTTACCTTTGTAAATAGGGCACAAGGTCATAAAATCAATATAAATTTGAATGTAACATATAACAACTCGCTCTTTTGAATATTCGTATAAAACATATATTGGACTTTCTGGAAAACTGTTATAGGAGTTCATACGTGCCACCTGAGAATGTTGTGCTAGATTAGAAATTGTCCGACAGTGAAATGCTTATTCACATGGTGCCCTGTCAAGGAGTGGGTGGCTCTTTTGAAATGTGTATAAAAAACAAACACGTGGATGAATTACAAAAAAATACCACACAGTGTATGAGATAGGAGAGCCTATCAAATGTGTTAGTTTCAACATTTTTTGCCAAAATTGCCTTGCCTACTTGGGGTCATGTTCTAGTTAGACTTCCTGTCCGTTGCAAAATGCGAAGAAAAATGCAGTGTATTTTTGAGAAATTATTTTTTATAAAATTCACATGCTGTGACATAAGTGCATTTGAGAAGGGAGATTTTCATGTGTGATTGTAGAAGGTGTTGACTGTAAAATGGTGGATTTCTAGATGATTTCAATAAGCGGAAGGATATTTGGCAGCAATTTGCCTGTGTGACCTGTTTGCGGAGTAATTCTTGCCGGCATTTGTAAATATTGACGGGTGTCACACATACATGCATTTTACGAAAGCTGGAAGTATGCAATTTTTGTTAAAATCTATCAGCATGTCAATGAGATGATGATAACAGCAGGTGAGAAGTTTAAGACATTTTATAGGTCACGTTTTCTTATAATCAGACAAAACGTTAACATGGTCGCCTATGGGAAACCAACAGTGTGCTGACCCCAATAAAGACCCTGGCAACGGAAGCATGCTATTGTCATTGCACTATCATTGAGGAAGCGTTTTATTTCAAAAATCTTGAAACAATCACTGATAATATATGTATGGCAAAACAACAGTTGAACGGGGCAAACCGTTTTTGGATATTACAGACTTCTCACCAGTCTGCAAGTCCAAATCACAGTGTCGGTCACGTTTTCTTATAATCAGACAAAACGTTAACATGGTCGCCTATTGGAAAACCAACAGTGTGCTGACCCCATTAAGGATTCGTCCGAAAGAGTGCCCTTGAAAATACCATTTTGGTGTCATGTGTGAATTTTTTTCGAGCACTTTGGCATGGCACATGTCAGTCCAGTGAATACTGAATGTACTACTACATTAGATCTTTCACGAGGTTGCAATAAACATACGCTAGTCGCTCGCGTATTCGCACAGTGGCTATTTTGCAGAACGCACCAATATTTCAAAATCCGTCACCAGATTGGGGCGAAATTGAGGGGTGTCAGGTTTGGGTGGATTTTTCTGAAAACTGAGGTATGAGAATTTTACGAGTTTTCCACAGCACTTGTGTCAATAGAGGTTAAATATGCTGTGAAATTGTCAAGAAAATTGTTCATCAAATTTAGCAGGAAATGAAGGAAACGTTATAATGGCCGCCTATGTAAAATTTGAATGTGGTCTTACCCAAATCCACGGATCGGCACGGAAGATCGACGAACAGGTAAGCATCGCTTACTATTAGTTGTCTTCCGCATTGGTGACAGAGGGATCTGTGTCCTGTGGCGTAGGTAGGATTTTTTATTGGAGGGGGCCATCCGGCATTCAAGCAAGCAATGAGTAGCGGGATATGACGCACGCACACACGCACGCACACACACACGTATGTATGTATATATAAATTTTGTTTGTGTGTGTGTGCGTGTGTACGTGTGTGTGTGTGTGTGTGATGAGGCGCTGGCGTTCAACCAGTGTCTTCACAACAAACCCGTACCGCGGCGGCGGCGGCGGTGGCGGTGGCGGCGGCGTCGAGTGAGCTTCACAAAAATGTCCATGTCACGTGTAACGTTGTCGCTTATTAAAATTAATTATTTCACGGTACGAAGTTCCGACTACCCAGTGGAAAATGTAGATAAATTGCTTTGGCCGTAACGTGCAACTTTATCTTAGTCCAGTAACTAATCATCTTGCCGGGCAACTATCATTTTGCATCCTTATGTTGATATATTAATATGCATTAGCCATCAAGCACATTGTGAATGATGAAATTTTCGTTGCCCTGTCACCTCTTGGGCTGCAGCCTGCTGGATGCTTATCACCTACCGCAGAAGCGTCGGATTCCTCCACTTTGGGTAACTCAATCCCATCTGAATTATGACAAATTTATCTGCCAAAGACTTAGGAGTCCTACACAGGCACCCCTATAACCTATGCACCTTGTCACTCTATAAATCAGGCAACTAGTTATATATCTTCAGTCCCCTACCCTCATAATTTTCCGGGATTGGGGGGGGGGCATGGCCCCTTGCCCCCCCCCTCTGGCTACGCCACTCTCTGTGTCTACGGCCTGGTATAACCAGAGTGCTGTAAAGGGCTAATCGAGTGATCTCGATAGTCAATTGTCACCTGACCCCATTTTTGCCTTGTGAAACGCGGTGTCTCGATCGTCGTTACATACTAGTACAACGATCTCAACTAGTTATTCTCAGCTTTAAAAGCTGTGAAATACTAGTATAAACCCCCACCCGACCCATAAAACTCCTGACAATGATTTTGCACGCCACATTTGTGACTTTTCCAACTGTAACTCCCGAGCTCGCTGTCCTAACATTCGCCCGCCGGCGATCACCGCGGACCCGCCCTATTCACATTCCTGCACGTACGCAGCAGTGGAGAGAGGTATACTGACCTCCAACGGGGACAGGACGCCCGCTCCATCCCAACCTTGCGAAGGAGCGCGAGTATATTATCGCCGTGATTTTGCCAATTAAAATATATAATTAAAACTCCGACTATTATCAGTCGTTTTAGGCGATGCGTGTTCCCGCCAACCTTTCCAGTCAATTAAGTCTCGCCAAAAAGGGCCACATATGCAGTAACGACGCCACTTGGAAAACGGCGACAGATAACTCTGTTCTATTTTGTCATGTCTATGTCTATATAATAATTGGCAAAAACCATAAGGTCATTACGCCAATATAGGGGCGGGGGGCATGTGCCAAAGCACTACAGGGAATTTTAGAGTTGTCTGCCCAGCCTAGATTTAAAAGTATCAACCGTGGCTGCAGACACAACTGTTTCGGTTAGTCCGTTCCAGTTCTTTACTGTTCTATTAAAATAGCTGTTAGCATAAACCTGAGTCCTTGCCGACACCTGAATAAATCGTTCACTGTGGCCACGAGTGTTGTTAATTGAGTGAACAAGGTGGCTCGGCAAAGGAAGGGCTATTTCTCCGTGTAGAGATTTATAGAACATTGCTAGGCGGCTGACCTCTCTGCGGCGTTCTAGGGACTACCACTTGAGTGTTTTCATCATTAATATTACGCTGCTTTCCCGACTGTTGTTACCCATTACAAATCTCGCTGCTCGTCGCTATACTTTCTCAAGTTCGTTAATATTTTTGTGTGTGTATGGATCCCAAGCAGCGCGCGCGTATTCGAGGTTAGGACGAACTAGTGTAAAGTAAGCCGATTGTTTAGTTTTCTCTGAGCATTTATACATATTTCTCTTTGTAAAGTTGTCTGTCCCCTCCGTCTTCCTTCCTTCCTTCCTTCAGTTGGGCGGTACGCAATGGCTTAAGAAGACCGGAGCCTTACCTCGGGTATGTCGCTCGCCAAGCCGTGTGCATCATCGTCCTGTGTTGATGCATTGTCCCCTCACGGCTAAGGGTGTATTTGTTTGTCAATGAAATTGAACAAACAAGCGTTCCAGGTTCGTCACGAATATATATGTTTTATTCATCAGTAGAAACTTCAGACACGATGTCCGTACAACGTTTGCACATTCATGTGCGCCGACAGTTCAACTCTAATTTACATTTAAAGTGTCCGTGGTTTTTGAAGATCGAACGATAAAGCAATATATAAACCACCGTGGTTTATATTTGCCGAAATTTTGATAAGTCTAAAATGTGGGAAACATTTTCGTAGTTTCCCGTGGAGAGCGTCAACGTGTGCCGCCCTCCTCGTAATTCCAAAAATAGTTCCCTTTTAAACATACTGGCTTGGCCTCAAGCCAAATCCGGGAATTGTCTTTAAAACGTAGAGGATCGAAACGCATAGTATGAAATTTGTAGAATTATGGCTCTACGCATGCGTGTTTATGTCGTCATACTATGGGGATGAGGATGCTCACTCACGTGAGGGGGTCTGCATTTATTTGCATAATTTCATCTTTCCGGTTCGATCTTAAAACCAGGATATGGTCACGAAGTGAATCTAAGGTCAGGCCAATGTCTGCACCAAATTCCAGTCATGACTCTTAACTGTCAACTACATTCTGTTCCGGTAGACACCAAGAACTACGCCTACAGACGCGAAAATAAACAAATCGTTCAAACCTTGTTGCTTTAGAAACGCGCCCACAGTGACGGCGACCATATGCTTGCCTTGTGCAGCATTCTTTTATATAATGCTTTTATATAACGTGACCCTGGTTTTTCTGTTCTAGTCTTTCTCTGATAACTAATAATAATAGTAATTAACTAAATTAGCCACTGCAGGTCTGTTACATCTTGATAAAACCTAATACACGATTTGATTTGGCAGAGAGTTGGGATATGTGAATGTTCCATCTGAGGTCATCAGAGAACTCTACGCCTAGATACGGGTGGTGGTGTACAATTACAAGGCTGTCCCCAATGATGGTATATTGAGACTGGTGGACAGTTCTCTTCTTGGTGATATGCATAACTGAGCATTTATTTACATTAAAATGCATCTGCCAGTTTGCAGACCAGTCCACCAGCCTCTGTAGGTCAGACTGGAGGGTTTCTGGTCATAACTGTTATTGATACACTGTATAAAATACAATCGTCGACAAAAAGTCGAATGCTAGAGGTGATCCCCTCTCCTATATCATTGACATATAATAAAAAAGAAGTGGTCCCAGTACAGTGCCCTGTGGTACCCCAGACTTGACTTTCACTTCTTCTGACGACTCGCCATCTACTACAACCCTCTGCTTTCTGTCAGTTAGCCAATTTGAAATCCAGTTGGTAACTCCATCACTGACCCCGTAATACTGGAGTTTTCCCATAAGGCGTGCATGGGGCACGGTGTCAAAGGCCTTAGAAAAGTCCAGTATTAGGAGGTCAGTTTGGTGACCGTTATTTAAATTCTTTGTAATGTCTTCTGTGGCACCGATTAATTGTGTCTCACAAGGACCCCAAAACTGGTAAAAATGTAACATTTTGCCTATTTTTTCAAAAACTGTTCAGCAACTTGTTCTCTAATTTTAAATATACATTTCATGTGGTAGTGTCACTGTACACAAGAAATCTGTATTTGATTGAATCATTCTAAGGGCATCAAAGGTCCCCTGAAATGCTAAATTTGCTAACTAAATTGTCTGCAGCAGCAGATCTATCATGCTTCCAGTCCTTTTGTTCAACTAATCCCTTTTCCTACAACATCTGTCACACCTCACTGTGACTGCCTGATGGGAGCTGTGACTAATCTGTAATTGGTCACTGGCAGAGGCTTGTGTCAATAGACTGTTCACAAGACCCCTGGACAGTTGTGCCTACATTCTAAGGGGTCATTCTGAAACAACCAAATGTCAACCATTAGTATAGTTGACATAGTTCCGTTATACACAATAAATCTGTATTTGATTGAATTATTCTAGTATCATCAGCATATAGTAGAACATACATTTGCAAGAAAATGTCTACATCATCACTAAGGTTGTTGTAAATTTCACCAGCTGTCATGTCAAGTCCCTTATAATTATGACTAACAGTGTTCAAAATCATTCAGGTAAATAGCAAATAACAAAGGAGACAAGTTTTCTCCTTGTGGTAACTACATCACACGAGAAGAAGGCTGACACAGCCCCCCAATATGCAAAATGTTTATACTATCTAGTGATGTGGTTTTGAGAAGGGCCCTTGAGACTATCCCCTAATAGTAGATTTTGTGTATTGTGCCAGAAACAGAACACTATTCCCCTTCCCAAAACATCTGTCACATGCGGAGTCTGTGTCTTGCATGGATATCTATTTTATGCAGTTGTTTTATATAAGCAGGAAGTTTGTGAAATTAGTTATTCTTAGGCCACAGAAAAGTAATTCCCAGTTTCTCATCAATGCATGTATTTAAAAATATGTGCCACAACATTGTATTTTCTGTTATTATTATTCCTCTAAATGCAAGACGTGGTGCAATAAGTGAACAGTAAACATGTCAACATTTTACTTCCATCATAACCCTTAATGATCTGTAACTATGATTCAGCAACAAACATTTGAATAATAATTACCTACTGGGTTGTTTGATTTCCGGGCAGAAACTGTTTCTGCCTGGCAGAAACTGTTTCTGCCTGGCAGAAACGGCAACAAGGTCAACGCATATGAGGAAGAACGGTTATCGTGAACAAGCAACAAAGAACGAGGACAATTTAATAAACTTTATTACAAGATATCTTACTTTTGATAAATATCTAGATTAGCAAAAAGAATAAAGAAATCCCGTAACCAAATCTTAATAGAATATAACAAACAATAACACTGAATCTTTGAATATATCTAACTAAGAAAATAAATATACAATTAATCTTTCAATTATCAAATTCCACTTCCTTTCTAAGGTGGATTATATCACTACACGACCAAACACTAGGCGCCAAGTGTTATTTAAGAATAACTCCCATAATATAAATACACATTATCCTTGCGGACTCTCATTACAGTAATCTGTTACAACAAATATATATATATATGAATACTTCAAGGGTAATAATACCTCACTGAAAAACAACATATAACTACCATTCATAATACAGCAAATAATAGATACGTTCAATCAGAAAATAGACATTTACACTGGGCTAGTCCCATGTCGAATATATACGAACGTTTGTTGAAGTCAACACGCCGAGCTCAGAATACAATCAGAACGGTGTATCTCGGCCGCACGAGTGATGATGCCGGGCAATTGACGATTGCCGTCGTACACCGCGAATTCTCGAGTCGCGTCCGTTCTATGATCGACTTGTCTCGCACGGTCGCAAACGATCGAGATGTCGGATGAACGGGTTCGCGCGAATGACGACGCGTGGCAGTATACGTTTACCGCCGGCCGCTACGAGTCGCATTCGGTCAAGCTTTCGGACGAAGTCGCTGTGAGACCGCTGTTCGAGGATGGCCCGTGCTGGGTGAGCGCGTCGCGATTATCGCTTATCGACGCAAATACGTTGGGGCCGACCGGAAAGTTGTTTCAATAAACCGCTGACGTGGCGGCATGGCTTCTTCGAAGCTCGAACAGTCACTCTGGACGCTGAATATTACACACATACAAGCTTGGGAACCCACGTTAACGATTCCCACCACGCTTCACGACTTGATTTGCCATTCTCTTGGCAGCAGCGCAACCTGTCTCGTTCAACCCTGGACCTGTCCCAGTCTTTCGCCAGCGCCCAGATGGCGAAATGCGTACGACAGACGTTTATTTAGGCGGACCTATTTGCACATCATATGACAGGTTTCCATCACTTATTTTGGCTAATACAATACACAATTCAAGCTAGGCATTGTGGAACACCCTCTAAGATACAGTGAAACCACCTGCTTGCCTAGAAACGCTAGCAACAGAATACCACGCCCCACTGAGCGCATCTGCAACCGAGTTGCTGTAATTACGTAACTAAGGCGGTTGGTCAACAATCTGCCTATCTACTGGCTTGACCTTCCTCATTTACCAAATTAAATCTAAGGAAAGTAGATTTAAACATCCACAAATAGCATAAATGCTACACCTACCCATCCATTCAGCTGGCTTGATCTGTTGGAACTTGGTTGAAACGCCTTTTAGTGTTTATCACCATAAAGTTGAACATTACGTGAACCCTTGTTGCTGCCTTCTCGTGGAGTTTCATATGTGCAAGATAGACCGCTCCACACCAGGCAAAGTTTATGTACTAATGACTTTGTGTAGCCGTATATTGTTAGTCATGGCAACATGGCAGCAATGGTTTCTAGTTGCCATCCCTCCCTGTGATTTTCCCTCTTCACAGGGTACTTTGGCCGACCTTCTCTGACATTACCTCTTTGGTGTCGAGATTGATGACCTTGTCGCAGTCCTCGTCAAAGCAGTTCATCGTCTCTTGGAAAACTGCGACGTGTGCCTTGGCATCTGCCAGACAGAAAAGGGGAGCAGGAATCCGACAGCGATTACCGAGTGATGGGAATGGGAAGATGCCGAAGAACTAGAACAACTATCAGCGCAACAAAACCAATAGGTGGAGCTGTTCCGGTATCTATCAGGATTATTAGCCCAATCCGTCTTCTACGATGGCAAGGTCGTTATGACAACTTATGGTGAGAACATCATTCAGAATTCTGCACCATGCAATGACGACCCTGTGATTCTAAAGGAGTATCCTCTCAGTCCAACCAACCACGAAGAACTCGATACGGGATTTATGTTGCATGCGGCAAATGCCTTGTCACAAGGCTACAAGCGCATGCAGATCATTGCAGACACCACTGACATCGTTGTCCTTGGGATCTCTTTCATCACGGAATGTGTGCTCATAAACTGTGGGTATCGTTTGGAATGGTCAAGAAGTTCCAGTTTATATTTCCATCCATGACATCTGCAACACCATGTCTCCCACCAAGGCACCGCATATCTTGCCATGACATGGTCCGACAACACATCCTCCTTTTCCGACACAGGGATCAAACCAACAAATTCAATGCTTTCCCTCATTTCGGGTTGCATTACCTTTAATAAACTTGTGGTTGATCTAAAAATATGGGCCATTGAATGCTGGTTAATAGATTCGACATTCAAGATTCTGACATGATCGCTTTGAACTTTATTAACAATATAGGGATCGTGCCGCACATAGATGTCATCACCTTGACCTTCTGGATTTGACCTTGCCATCGAGACTGATCGGAATCGACCTCTTATTAGGTGAAATATATGACCATATCGGGTTTTAGCTTAAATCGGCGGCGGCCATTTTGGATTTATGCTAATTAGGGGGTATTAACGAATCCCAGAATGTGCTATCTATATCAGGATTTGATTAGAACCTATCAAAGATCATCTCTGCCAAATTTGGTGATTTCTTCCAAAAGTGAATATTTCGTCCAAACACCGACCCTAACATGAAATGGGGAGAGCTGACGAAAGACAATCCTCAATCTTGACCCTGGTGTATATCAGTTAGATATTACAAAAAAACAACTCAACTCTGTATTAGACACACCATACCATAAAAGTAAACGATTGGACATAATTTAATGATCCTTTGTATCAGAGGTAGCAGAATTTTCAAACAATGCAGTGCGGTTACTTTGCCTTTATCCAAATTTAAAGTTATATCAATATGTATTACTGGAGCTCTGTCATCTAGATCAGAAATGCAACACCAACGGTGAATAGAAAATATTATTGAAAACAGTTGTTGACATGGTATTTATGTGAGCTTTTAAAATAGTATTTAGTGCAATGTGTTTGCTGGATAATAAATATGTTTAATTAACTTTTTTAATAATTTTCAAATCACTGCTTTTAATGTCATTTGTCTTTTATTGGTGAAAATGTGATGAATTTAGTGCGACCCCAGCACTTCGTAGCCAACTGCAGCACCCCTGGCGGTCTCACATTGCTATACAGCTGCTGACGACTGTCCAGTGATCAAGATCGCAAGACTGATGCTGCGTTCCAATCACCTCGTGAAGTCGTGAATACGACCTCACGAGGTGATTGGAACGCAGCATTAGCTTCGTCTACCGTGACGTCACAGTGGATGTTACAGTACGTTCCTAGGAAGAATACAAATCGTTGGATAGGAGTAGATCTACCTGAGTTATACTCAACCGCCCCTGTTGCTAGAAAGACGGTCGCAGGGGAAGGCGATGCGGACGTTCACCGTCGTCGTGTTACTCCTGCGCTGCTGTGACTGCCAGGAACATGTTCCATCGTTTGTTCCCGAAGGCTAGTAACACCTGACTTATTCGACTTAAACGCCTATGCCAGTTTGACCCCTCGCTGCCTCCTGGGTGTCACACCCCTCCATTGTGTCCTGTCTAGAGGACACCGCTCTGCTGCTAAAAGCGGGAGTCCAGTGTCCTGTCTAAGTTGGTCATTCCACCTCTTCCGCGGCCTTCCTCTTTCTCTGTGTCCTTTAAAGTCGTTCTTAAAAGCTATTTTTGGTGATGTTTTCGTTTGGCATACGGCAGACATGTCCAAGCCACCGACGTCTTCTGCGTCTGATGACATATGGTCTGACTGTTTAGTAGACTGTCTGCCCTAGTAACACCTCTGATAGCCCGCAGGCAACGCATCTCAAAAACATCAACAGACTGTGTCTCTTGTGATTGTAGTGTCCAGGTTTCGGCACCATTGATTGCCATAGGCAATATAAAGGTCCCACATACTCTATATTTCATTCTTATTGCGATGCGTCTGTTTGAAGATAATAACAATTAAACAACATGTTGGTTTTTGCCTTTTTACCATCGTCAGAATCTGGTCTGCTCCGGCGGGAGTGTCTTAGATGTGAGAGTGTACCGACGGATCCGTCAATGAAGCATCTTTGAATAGGTTTCGTCTTCTTCATTCGGACCTGAAATCCATAGCGAATACCAAGCATGGTCGGCGCGCCGTCCGGTTTACACCCACAAACACGTTGCCCAACTGTCGGCCCTCGGCTTCAATAATAATGACAATAATAATAATTTTACTGTATTTCTCTGAGCCATAAATCTGGTAATCATTACCGTTCAGGGCCTTTACAATGTATGTAATGTAGCTATTATGATTATTAAAACATTAAAATATACGTGAATAATAAATATATAAGGACAGTAATAATAAAAACATTTAATATTATTTAAAACGACAAGTTAAAAAAATAATAAAAAACAATCAAAGTTAAAGGTAGATACTAAAATGTTCAAAGTTCATCACTGCGCACATGTATCATTAAAGTACAAAGCACGTTAAAGGTGTCTTAAATTGCTTATTGGACATAATAAGGCGCTCGGTAGCACAAATGACTAGTACAGCTATTTCCAGTATTTTCCTCCTCGCGTACCCCCTAAGGTTTGAGGCGATCGTCAGGATACCCCATCATTTTAGCATGAAATATATAAACTATAATAAACCATACTATACACCCAGTTCACGATACTATAACGTTATTAATTATATAAACAAAATTATACGTCAAATTTATAATAACAACTATTTAAAACCTAAAGGGATGAACTAGCCTTTTCAAAACCAGGGACTCGGGTCGGGGACACGTTTAGCCAGGCAGATTCGGAGATCATCCATAGCGTAGAGTCGGACTCGAAGTTTGGTCTTTGTGCTGAACAACGCCAAGAATTCGTGTTCACATGAATAGGTGGACGGAAAATCAGCAGTGCCCTCAAGCCCCTCTCCACTGGCACAGCATCCAGACTTGGATACGACAAGTCTATCCTAGACGAGAACGTGGCCAGGAGGAAGATGTTCAACCGCTTGGCATTTACGACAGGTACGTGCGCCTGCACAAGTTGCCCAATGTTTCCATTCACAACTACATGCGTTGAGATGGTCAGACATGTTGAAGTTTAAGTAGTTGACGTTGACCGCCCACAACTCCAGCTTCACGATGAATGTTCGTACTTTAAATAAGCCAGCTTCAGGATTTAGCCTTTTCCCATAGTTTCTCCTCCAATTTTTTAGACTGCCTTATAGAAGTGATCAAACAATTCAATGATTTAATCTTTTAGCCATTCCTCTTTAGTTTCATGTTCTCCGTGACAGTGAGTTGATCGCGGTATGGAAGAGCTGCATCTCTTGGTCCGCATGCAACTCTTGGCAAAAGCAGAATCGAGTATTGAGAGCGTTTGATTTGGTGGTATTTACATATTCACAACATCATCAGGGTTTGTTCTTAGCTCTGGTGGGGCTACCTTTGATGCGAGAGCGTATCGATGGATAATGCAGTGAAGTATTTGTTGAATGGTGACACATAACCTCCTTCATTAACTCGGGGAGAAACTGCTAAAATGACCAACACACCGTCCAGGCACATGAACGCACATTGTCCCACAATAATCCCGCAGCCTAAAATATTTGGAGACTTCGAAAGACACCCTCGCCCTCCTTTCTAGGGGATGAAGTATTTTCCTTGAAGACTGTCTTTGGTGTAAAGCGCTACCACCAGTAACACATACGATGGCGAAATCCTTACTTTCAGCCAACCCCTCGCGTACCCCCTGGAAAACCTCTCGCGTACCCCCGGGGGTACGGGTACCCCGGTTTGGAAACCGCTGGACTAGTAGGAGGCCGGCCAAGGTGATGACCTGTGACTTTCGTAAGCAATTTTGTTACAAACTGCCAACCATTTTAGATGTTCTGTCTATATACGTTACTGTTTATGGTATTGGTTGATGGACTTTCTGATGTTGGATTTTTAGCTAAGAAAACGGGTTTTTCGGTAAAATTTGACATAAATTTAACCAAAACCGTATCATGGCTTTATTAGACAATGTTTCAAATCAGTTTAAAGTTTCTCTACATAGGCCGCACATTACACAAACGGAGTTTTTACCGGTCAGATTTGGGATTTGTTGCCAGATATGCGTAATCTGTGTCTCCAGAATGGCAGAATTTAACAACAATGTACTTAAGTAACTATGTTAACCATTATTTTTCAGGAAGTAACCAGTGGGTTGCAACTGTACATTTTTGTTTTGTCCCACATATATCGTTGGTTATAGTACATGGCGTTTGCAAGACACGATTTTGATTTTTTGGTTAATTATGGGTCATTTTTTGCTTAACATCAAATTTGACACAACATTTGTTAATAAGCTCTTTTTCCCACACGAGGCCTCCCATTTATGTTACAAGTCGCCAATCAGGTAGTACTTCTGTACATAGGTCACTGGTTACACAGTATGTTTTTTGCCGGTCAAGTTTTGGATTGTTGGTTTAATATGGGTCATTTAACCAAATAACCAAACTGTGATTAAAGACCTATTACTGTTATGCCTTATATGGGCAATGCCAGCGAAAACGAGACACTTTCACTTGATCAACGGTTCAAAGAAATATTACAGAATCTAATTTGTAGACATTTTATTTGAAAGACAACCTATTCTATGATGCGTACTACTAAACAATTATTTCAACGTTGAATATTTGTATTTTTCTGTTAACTTTAATATGAGTACTTTAAACTCCCACCGATTTATGTTACACAATGACGCTTAATGAATTACCTGCCCTTATTATTTTAAGAATTTACTACCCCGAATTCATACACATCTATATTGAGCAAGAGGACCTGATAGTATTGGTAGAATGTTCATGTTCACCAAAATTTAGTGTTTGTTTATCTGATTAACTTTCATGCAAGAATGTTGTGCCTTCCGTCATTTTAGAGGAAGTTTCACATTTCAGGTTGTTCCGATGCCCATCACGAAGAAGAATGCAGCTGTGTTTGCACAAACCATTGATTTGCCTTGTGTAGAGGTTCCCAATATATCACACAGCACTATATTGACACATTGGAATGTACCGAAATGTGTTGCCCCTTCAAATATGCGACATGTTTCGTAAGTAAATCGGGCGAAAGTGGAAAATAATAAATATGTCAAAAACACAATATTTGTTTAAGAAATAATCAAATACACTATACATTATTTATTCACTGTGAGATATAATTAAAAGGTGTACAGATTGCACTGCATGTTATTTAATAACGTAACCATGAACGTTGGTAATAAAACCATTATGTTGTAATCATATGCAAAAGCATTGTACAATTAACCAATGAGATTGTTGTATACGAATGAATTCGAAATATGACGTGTATAACTAAATAAAAGAACAACTAACTACATTGTACTGTTGTGTGTTATTCACAAACACGTCACGTCAGACTTCATAATCAGCGTAATGTAAATCGGTTTTCAATTGGACATAATGTATCACAGTAGTCGAGTTGTTGATTGCAGCTTTACTAGCTGAATTTAAGCAAAATCAACTGAACAGTGTAGTGATGCAACGGAGCATTGTCCAACACACGCAACAAAAGATGTACGCGTGAATCTAAGAAAAGAACGAAAATCACAATTTTAAGCACATTTTCTAGTTAATTGTGACCAATTACTTCACAATTTATTGTGAAACATCAAATTATTTCCATAGCAGAGAATACTGATTGCAATTAACTGAAAAATCACTTAATTATATGCATTATTGTCTCCAACTAAAAGTGTAAAGTAACTCAGTTGTTTGTCACCCCACCGAAACATCATTAAAATGAGCTGTAAACTAGGCCACCGTGTACGCACCCAGCCCTTCACAATTGAAAATGAATATTTGGAAGCACGAGTGGTGCCTCCAGCTTGTACAGGGTCCGGGAGGAACATGATGATGTCTTCCTCTGGCACATCGACCACATCAGGCGTTGGGGGGAACGTACATGTATCGGAGCGCATTCGGCTTGCTCTCGGGAATGAGATTTCACACTCAGATGAATCTTCGTCATACTCATTATCTTTCCCGATATAGTATCTGGTTGATTTTGTCGTCTCAAACCTGACGAGGGCAAATCATGAGGCGTGCTCATCAGTCGAACTGATCATGGTCTCCGTATGGCAGATCTCCACCACTGAAGTTTCATCGGTTTGATCGTGGCATACTTCCTCTTCGCTGACATGTACTGATGCAACCGAAGGATCCCTTGATTTGATGTGCATGTTAAACTTCCTCCAGCCTTCATATTGTAGGCTTGGTTGCATGTCAGGGCCTTCGAAGCACATCTCACAGAAGCAACTAGTTTGACGACAAGCGATGTTCCCTTCCCCGACACTCACAACTGCGTAGTAGAACCTGGTGCCGGTAACCGTCTTAGCCCTCATTTCTTGGACTTCCTCCTTTGCCAGATTGTATTCGTCCCATGATACAATGGTGTACGTCACTTTATTCGTTGGGAATTTCCCTAGGCAACGAAATCTTCAGCAGATTGTATATTGGTTTCCATGCGCTTCACGGCGAGATCGGCGCCACTCTTCGCGGTGCCCCCACGCCGTCACAAGGACCCTTTCCATAGCCTCCCTCAAAATAGAGCCATGCGCAGAAGAGAGCGCTATGTTTGGCTACAATTTTAAATATGTGACAGTTACGATATAGAGTAAATGGCGAGTCACTCAAGTAGAGCAGACATGTTAACCCTAGTACCAGCGTTTTCGCGATCTCCACGGTTCTCTCCAGGATTGCATAAACCATGCAGTAGTTGTGATCAAGGGCATCACTTGTACGTATAAATGATCGACATTCTAATGTTTTTGTTTCTGAAGTGTATAACCGCCGGGTGAAGAGTGACCTGATTCTTCGAGTAATAAGCTGATTGAATTTCTTCCATCTCATTGCACGTGTAATTTTCTGCGAAGTCTGGCAGGTTGTGTGGCCACTCCCCATCCCATCTCGGAGTTGTCTCACGGCGTCGTATTTTGCAGTGACTCGATCAGCATGACCTCTGAACTCTTTTACATCAGACCTGACAAGCTCTGC
The DNA here is from genome assembly GCA_020002185.1 of Paraescarpia echinospica. Taxonomy (NCBI): domain Eukaryota; kingdom Metazoa; phylum Annelida; class Polychaeta; order Sabellida; family Siboglinidae; genus Paraescarpia; species Paraescarpia echinospica. The sequence goes on from CM034541.1 coordinate 19,937,861, forward strand.
AAAGTCATCCTTCGGCATACACTTGTCTACAAGTTTCATTTTATTTACCTCTTTCACTTTATCTTTATTCCTGTACGTCACGTTTACTTTCTCCCATCGATGAAACCGTATCTGATCAGGCATCTTCTTCAATGCATCTTCTGTTTGCGCGTCACTAGTCTCCTTGATGAAGACGTCAGGCACAGCTGAAGCTCGAGGAAGAACATCACGTCTCAGCGCACGACATATGAGTGCAATGTTCTGATGCGTCTTACTCAAACATGTTTAGCGACAGAGAAATTTCACGAACAGGATGTTTTTCGGTCTACATGATTTCAACACAGACAGTGAGACATGCAGGTCAGTTTTCTCTGCTTGAAATTTGGGATGGAGATTGCTCATGAAATCAACCAAAATTCGTTTTTGTTTATGTGGTTTTCCTACTTTTAGGCTGTCCGTTTTACCATGCAGGCACGTTGAGTTATCGTCGCGTTTTAAGAATTATGTTACAACGAGTCTCTTCTCCGACACAAGAGCCCGACAGTTTGCCTTCTTGCGGTGCATTGTGGTTCTGGTAAGCTTCATAGCTTTTGACGATCCCGTGAAACAAATACATGCAGAGGGTATTATCTTAATTAAACATAGATTATTATTATATATTAGGTTTGTTGGGTGGGGTATTGGTTCAGGCATAGGGTGGGAGGAAGAGAAAGCGATAGAAAAATTAGTGCTTTCAAAACGGACTATGGTCTGGATAGTCAAACACTTCAATTGCAGAGTTAAGTAAGTATGAAGGTAGGTACTATACAAATTAAACTTTACAAATATAATTTTACTGTTTATACTAAATAATTCAAATAAAAATGCAATTACCTGGTTTTCTTTCCTTGCACCCTTTCATGTGAAGCGAGGACAATTGCTTTCTTGTGCGAACTGCTGAGTGTTTTCTCCACATCGTTAAGAAGGGCATTATGTTGCACGAGAATTTCCTTGATTTTCGGTACTTTCGTTGGAGTGAAGCCAGCATTCCTTAATCTCATTTGTCTGCTTTTTCGGACTCGATTCTTCAGCAGTTTCTCCTTGTCTGTCGCTACTATCTTCACCAGCATGTTTGGTGTTCGTTAGTCTCCGGACAGTTTTCTGTGAAGTTTTCAGCTTCTTTTCCAGCAGCTTGTTTCTTTGCTCGAATTCATCAAGTGTCACCTCTTGTTGGTGTATTGTCTTGTTTTGCCTAGACACAATAATGTTAGCGCGCTTCCTCTTCCTTGAATTTTGAAATGGCAATTTCACAGTAAGCGTTATATCGGGCAAGATCGTTGTTATACTGTCGCATGGCCCGCCATTTTCTTATGCCACTTCTTGAACTTGTGGTTGTGTAGCAGCACTTGCTAATGCCTTGAGCTCTCTCCAACATGTTTTGTCGTTGACGCGTCCCTTTCTTTTCTTTTCTTGCAATTTCGAGATTGACAGTTTGCCCCTTGGCACGTAATATTTCATAACACGATCTGTCTCCTTTCTTTCGTAATATGGATCTGTTGGCTTTTTCTATCTCTGTAAGCTTACTGGTGTTCAGCTGCTTTTTTGCCATGGTTCCTTCAAAAACAAACTAAAAAACGCTTCAGAAACTGCATATGCATGTGACCAAAGCCCTATGCCATCAAATTTTGTCAAAAATTGGAATAATATTAATAATAATGTCGTTAATCATGTCGTGCAATATTACATGGTCCTATTAATCTAAAAAAACAATACATAATGTAAAGCATTTTAACAGTTATCGAAGTTGCACGTCGTATATACGAATGTCGATTTACGTTACGTATTCTTTACAGGTCCATTGAGCGGCACGTGTTCACATTTCATACAATTTGATATCGCCCATCAAAGAATAAGTACTCTCACACTAGAAATGCATAATTGAGTGAGTTATGCTTCGAGTCTCCTACTAGTTTGCAGTGGGTAAAAATCCTAAGAGAAATTATGAACGATTTATTCACACTAACGCTACGACTAAACATACCTAGTCACTCAACCATGGAAATGGTAAATGCATGGCAGTTTGCTACGCGTTAATACAATTATTTGTCGGCTTAAATTAACATGGTGTAACGTAACTCAGTGTAACGTAATTTGGGCATATAACCGAATCAAGCTCTCTACACTGTTTCAAGGAACGCCGGAGCGAATCTATACTGTGGCATTGGTAGTGACCAATGTTGAATAACAATGAAGCATTTCTTTTGACATCTACACTTTGTATTAGATAAAGGAAACACATATGAGGAATTTTTTAATAAGTAGTTTAATAATTTGAACAGTGGTTGTAGTCAGAGTGTTGCCGGCGACATGCGAAAACACATACTTGTACCGAATGCACGCGTTCGTAATTCTGCAAATTGTATAGTTAACTACGCAAAACGATACACCATTTTAATATGATGTCTTCTGGCCATTGAAGTCGGAAATGTGTATGCACTTTGCATAGGCCCCCTATAATAACCACGAAAACGGCCGGCGATGTTTACAATGTTGGAAGCAAATTGCCTCAGCGTGGGTGGGTTGCGTGCGCACACGTTGCACCACCCCCAGTGTACAGGCCTGCCTTTAGCTACTCCTACTGCATGAAACAGACATGTGTTTTGACTTGTATCCGCTAACCCCATGGCTACTTTATTACGCTAACCCAATTATACGGCTGTTTGGAAATAGAAATATGAATGAGTTTAATCCAATAGTTATGCCGTACGAGTCACAATGCTGAAACTGCGCTCGTGCATATCCATGAAGACCTAACTCAAGCAATTGATGCGCGGCGCGGAGTACTGCTCGTGCTGTTAGATTTCAGTGCTGCGTTTGACATGCAGGATCATGCCATTTTGCTGCAGCGACTCCGTGATATTGGTCTGAGTCAGACAGTACTCACGTGGTTTACGTCATACCTGGTGGGTCGAACAAACGCCATAAAGATAAGACAACATACATCTCCTCGAAGAACAACACATGACGGTGTTCCGCATGGGTCCGTTCTCGGTCCCATGTTGTTCAATCTGTACTGTCTACCAATTGCCGATATCTTCAAACGCCACAACCTTCAATACAATTTATACACTGACGACATTCAACTTTCTGCCGAATGTCCACCATCCAACATTTCTTACAATTCCAAATATCTTTATTGACCTTGTAACATGGGGATGCGAGTTCAAATGCAGTACTGTCTCCCGCAGCTGCAGTCGGAGTAGCACAATGTAGGTCCCTAGGGTGTGAGAGGGTGGATCATACCATTTTGTTGCAGCGACTCCGTGATATTGGTCTGAGTCAGACAGTACTCACGTCGTTTACGTCATACCTGGTGGGTCGAACAAACATAAAGATAAGACAAATTAAATCTCCTCGAAGAACAACACAGGACGGTGTTCCACAGGGGTCCGTTCTCGGTCCCATTGGTTACACAACTTATTGTGTAACCAATTACCAGTGCCTAGTTGGTGATTTTTAACATAATAGGTACTAGGCCTCATGTAGACAAAATAGTATTTAGACCAAGTCTGTGTCAAATGTTTATGTTAAGCAAAAATTACCCATAATTACATAACCAACAATCCAAACTATGTCTTGCAAACGCCATGTACGATAACCGTTGACACATGTGAACAAAATCGAAAGTGGTTGGGAAGTTGTAACCCACTGATTACATTCTGAAAAATAATCGTTAATATAGTTGCTTGACTACATTTTGGTCACCAATTTTTCGGGACAAAACTGACATATATCTGGCCCGAAACCCAAAATCAAACTGGGAAAAACTCCGATTGTGAAATGTGTGAGTATATAGAGAACCTTAAACTGATTTTTGAAAAAAATGTCAAATTGATGTTATGTCTTATAGAGCCATAATACGGTTTTGATCAAATTTATGTCACATTTTACATAAAAACCCGTTTTCTGACTTAAGAATACAAAATCTGAAAGTCCAGCAACCCATACCATAATCAGTAACGTATATAGAGAACACCTAAAAAGGTTGGCTGCTTGTAACAAAAAATGGCTACGAAACGTTTTCTAAGCACTTTTCTCGTCCTTGGCCGCACGTCTATAGGGGAAGATTGTTCAAGAGGCGTGGCGAGTGTGCGTGAAAAGCTTTGTCGCCTTGAGTACAAAGCTTAAAGCACGGGACCTCCAGCAGGTGAGCGTCGGCTGAGCGTAGCGTGCGAGTGGGCTAGTGTCGTGGTTGCAGGTCGGTCAGGTATAATGGAACCAAGCCTTGCAAACTGCGAAACCTCAGCAGGATTAGTGTTTACTCGATACGTTGTTTAATTGGCAGTCAGTGAAGGTCAATCAGAAAATCCCGCAGAGCAGGCCATTCCCATTGTCAAGACATTTGGAGCTCTCCAGGGAGACGTTTTCTCATTTTGTAGTTAAAGGAAATAAAAACAAGGCATTAGCTAAAATCCGTTTTCAATGTGTACACAAAGTTTAACATTAAAAAATACAGAAAAATACATTGTAGCATAAATTCGATTTTAAGCCCGTCTGTAAGAAATAATAAATGCGATTTTAAACCGGCCATAAAAATAAAAATATGGTAATTATATATAACGATGTTTCTAAATTTTACTTATCCAGAAACATATAATTTAATTGATATATAATTAATTATACATATATATATTGTACGGTGATATATTGTAATTATATATGTGAAAACAAATTGTGATCTGTCTGGATAAATACAATTTAGAAACAACTTTATATATAATTACCATATTTTCATTTTTGGGGCGAATAAATAATTACTATAAAATAAAAACTATTTACAAACAGTGCATCATAGTATAAAAATGATTTGGTTTATATTACTTCGTGAAATTTTTTTTTAAATGTCAAGAAAATCAATGGTTTGGTGTCAGGCTTGAACCGGCGTCGCCCGATTGTAAAATAAATGACATGAAACCAACGCGTCTACCGCTTGTGCTACCGAGGTCAACGGAATTTCGGTGACTGATTTAAGTTGTTTTGATAAATTGTACAACTCCCCTTTCATATATCAATATTCTAGTGATATTATGAGAGTATACACATTACTTTCTGTAGTTGGATACAATACATGTTTGCTTGACATGTTTATTGGAGTAGATTATCTCCCGTGGGTTGCAATCGATATAATTATTCTGAAAACGAGCCGAAGCTCATCGAAAGCCGATACCTGGTCGACAATGTACTTGTAGGCCGATTCGCATTCATGGTTTTTAATAAAATTGGATTCATGTGGAACCGTAAGATAACTGCTTGTTCCTCTATGATGACTAGTGTTTGTATTACATCGGAATGTCGCACAATAACTCATTCTGATTGACGCTCGTTTCGACCCAAAAGCGGTCCTTGTAAACATGCTCTGAATGCATTTAAAGTGTCGGCCTGATGCGAATATGGGTCATATATGACGTCACGTCTCGGCATCCCGAAAAGCGCGCCAAAATTATGCATATTCGAAATTGTCCGGATGCACAGCATAAAATGTGGAATTTCTAATTCATTGAATTTGTTTGGCTTGGTGGACATGGACATATATAGCAGGATGTAATATAACATGAATTCAACCAATGGGTGTTTTTATTCCCTTTAAGGGCACAGAGCACAGTTGACTTTCCCATTGGTGGCCATATTAACGTTTTATCAGATTTTAAGAAAAATGTACCTGAGAAAAACCTGAAAAAAGTCTTGCATGCCATCATATCACTGATATGCTGATACTTTTTCGCCAATATCATATATCTCAAGCTTTCTTAAAACGCCTGCATGCACGGAGCTTATAAATATTACCGAAATAGTCATGCTTTTCTGCAACCACGTGTGTTATGTGAAAAGAGAGCAGAAACTCCATTGAAATCCGCGTCTTTAATGTAACGCGCAAGCCTCATTTTAGCCAACCCGTCGCAAACCCCAATTTGGGATCACTTGATACAGGCCAACAAAGGTGAAACACCGGCGCAGACATTTACTTTTGTAATTGTCCTAGTTTTTGACATTTTTGATCCCTTTACAAAATGCATTGTCGTGTCTTCTTCTTATGCTTTTCTTGTTAGCCTAAGGTTCTTTTATATGAGTGTTTTAACAGCGATTTCTCTTTTGCAGACATGAAGATTTTTAAAGAAGAAACGGTTGGATACTACCGCTACATGGCGGTGGATAAAACCAGTTTGGCCATCTACGTCGGTGCCAGGTAAACAATATATTGTAACATATGCGCTAACATTGCAGTGCTATTCATGCAGTCATAATATTTACCATTTTATGTTATTTTGCTGTTGAATTAGTGGCAGATGGTGTACCATGGCGACGGTTCCTGGGTCGCCGAACTGACGGTCAACTTACACACCGAGCTGATAACATCGTGTGGAATATAAGCGATTTTGTTCTTTAGCTGTGGCAATCACATATTGAACTTGGTTGATGTTCATTTCGCCAGTGAGGAACCGCTGATTGTTGTGACATATTCTGTGGGAGAATTGAAACGTATTGTCGCTTTTTTCGTACGTTTAAAGGAAATAAAAATAAGGCATTAACTAAAATCCTTTTTCCATGTGTACACAAAGTTTATCCTTGTATGTAACATTTGACAACATTAAAAAAATACAGAAAAATACATTTATAGCATAAATTCGATTTTAAACCCGTCTGTGTAGCGATTCCCGCGGGAAATTAAAATTTAATGAGCTAGGCGATCACGTGGAATCGGGACGTCACTTATGACCCACACTCGCACCAGGCCGACCCTTTCCATGCATTCAGAGCATGTTTACAAGGATAGCTTTTGGGTCGAAACGAGCGTCAGAATTAGTTATTGTGCAATATTCCGATGAAATACAAACACTAGTCATCATAGAGGAACAAGCAGTTATCTCACCGTTCCACATGAATCCAATTTTATTCAAAACAATGAATGCGAATGGGCCTACAACTACAAGACACAAGTCGACTAGGTTTCGCCGAGCTTGGGCTCGTTTTTAGAATAATTATATCGAATGCAACCAACGAGAGATAATCTACACCAATAAACATTCATAGCAAACATATATCGTATCCAGCTACAGAAAGTAATGTGTATGATCTCATAATATCACTAGAATATCGATGTATGAAGGAGGAGTTGTACAATTTATCATAACAACTTAAATCAGTCAGTGAATATCTATCGGTCCTGGTAGCTCAGTTGGTAAAGACGTTGGTTCCTTGGCATTTGTTTTGCAATCGGGTGACGCCGGTTCAATCCCCACACCAAACCATTGATTTTGTTTACACTTTTTTTGGTTTATGTTTTCACGAAGTAATATAAACCAAATAATTGTTATACTATGAGGCACTGTTTGTAAATATTTTGGTAGTAATTATTTATTTGCCACAAAAATGAAAATATGGTAATTATATATAACGCGATGTTTCTAAATTTTATTTATCCAGACAGATCACCATTTGTTTTCACATATATAATTACAATATATATATATATATATGTATATACATTTTTTTGGTTTATGTTTTCACGAAGTAATATAAACCAAATAATTTTTATACTATGAGGCACTGTTTGTAAATATTTTGGTAGTAATTATTTATTTGCCACAAAAATGAAAATATGGTAATTATATATAACGCGATGTTTCTAAATTTTATTTATCCAGACAGATCACCATTTGTTTTCACATATATAATTACAATATATATATATATATATGTATATACATTTTTTTGGTTTATGTTTTCACGAAGTAATATAAACCAAATAATTTTTATACTATGAGGCACTGTTTGTAAATATTTTGGTAGTAATTATTTATTTGCCACAAAAATGAAAATATGGTAATTATATATAACGCGATGTTTCTAAATTTTATTTATCCAGACAGATCACCATTTGTTTTCACATATATAATTACAATATATATATATATATATGTATATACATATATATATGTATATACATATATACTTTTTTTGGTTTATGTTTTCACGAAGTAATATAAACCAAATAATTTTTATACTATGAGGCACTGTTTGTAAATATTTTGGTAGTAATTATTTATTTGCCACAAAAATGTGCCACATTCAGACATATATATATATATATGATATATATATATATATATTGTAATTATATATGTGAAAACAAATGGTGATCTGTCTGGATAAATAAAATTTAGAAACATCGCGTTATATATAATTACCATATTTTCATTTTTGTGGCAAATAAATAATTACTACCAAAATATTTACAAACAGTGCCTCATAGTATAACAATTATTTGGTTTATATTACTTCGTGAAAACATAAACCAAAAAAAGTGTAAACAAAATCAATGGTTTGGTGTGGGGATTGAACCGGCGTCACCCGATTGCAAAACAAATGCCAAGGAACCAACGCCTTTACTAACTGAGCTACCAGGACCGATAGATATTCACTGACTGATTTAAGTTGTTATGATAAATTGTACAACTCCTCCTTCATACATCGATATTCTAGTCATATTACGAGATTATACACGTTCTGTAGCTGGATACGATATATGTTTGCTACGTATGTATATTGGTGTACACTATCTCTCCCGTTGGTTGCATTCGATATAATTATTTTGAAAACGAGCCCAAGCTCGGCGATACCTAGTCGCGACTTGGAGGCCCATTCGCATTCAATGTTTTGAATAAAATTGAATTCATGTGGAACCGTAAGATAACTGCTTGTTCCTCTATGATGACTAGTGTTTGTATTTCATCGGAATATTGCACAATAACTCATTCTGACGCTCGTTTTGACCCAAAAGCTACACTTGTAAACATGCTCTGAATGCATGGAAAGGGTCGGCCTGATGCAAGTGTGGGTCATAAGTGACGTCACATCTCGGCATCCCGAAAAGCGCGCCAAAAATATGCATATTCGAAAATGTCCGGATGCACAGCATTAAATGTGGAATTTCTAATTCGTTGATTTTTGTTGATTGTTTTTGGCTTGGTGGACATGGAAATAGATAGTAGGATGTAATATAACATGAATTCAAGCCATACATGTTTTTATTCCCTTTAACTCTGCGATTGGAGCAATTAAGGTGCACCAGAGTCAAGCGGTAATTCGAAACCCACCGATGTATCTGGAGTGTCAAAATGGAGACTGGGTTAACAATAAAGGATAGCTTCGATTATATTATTACGGGGTTACTTAAGGGGTGTCTGATAATCCGAATGAATCACCATAAATCAGGGGTGGGGGCAAATGCTTCACAAGAGCAAGTCCAACGCACCTCTTCGTACGCTGCGTCTGGTCACTATACCTATGTATCGTGTTATGAAAGCTTTGTGGAGAAAGGCAAGGAGCGATGCGTGGAATACAGAGTAGGCTTACAAGTTCAGAGAAGGGTATGACGACAGAAACGAATGTACGAAGAAATAACACGAGACGAAGGTCTCTCGACCGAACAGGACATCATTTACTGCAACCAAAGCGAGAAAAACGGTTTTGATGTGAAATTAGATGTCTTTGTAAAAGCTTTAATTGGTTGAGGCATTCATTATTTATTTTACCAGTTCATATCGAATCAAATAAGTTGGGTCGGAACGCAACTGTGGGTATGGTGGTACAACTGGCGGCATGAATGCCTTTTGTTGTAAATGCACATACACGCGTATGATATTGTTAGCGGTAAACTACCTATGCAAATCGGCCGTCATTTGTTGCAGGGGATACGTCTACAGATTAAACGCCAAAGACATAAGCAAGGCAGGTGTCTTATGCTAGTAGCACTACTGTGACAGGCTATCGACGCACGATCATGCTCTCTCTCTCTCCATCGGTTGTCTCGTAGTCTGCTGATGTGCCCTGCCCAGGTCCACTTCTGTATATATATATATATATACATATATATATATATATATATACATGCATACATATATTCATCCGTATTATGCTTTCTACGTTTTACAATACGCCGCAGTAGCAGCAAGTGTAGTGTAATTTGTTTGTAAGTTGAATAACAGCAGATCTACAATTCACAGTAAAATAGTCCAACATTAATTAAATATAATGTATTTATCAACTAGCAGAGTTATCGGTTTTACACGTCTATAGGAAAAAGACAGTTTCAACGTAAAGCCGCGTCTATTTCAATGGATTCACTGAATCCTGGAATTACCCATAAATCATTTGCACTGAAAATGGAAAAAAGATTGTTGTTAACTAAACATTTATGACTTTGTAGAAATCGTTCCACACTCTCTTCCGCATTCTAGGGGTGTCCTCTTTCTACATCGATAGATCAACGAACGGCGCTGATTTGGTGATATCTCCGTGTTCATAAAACACGTTTAATAACAGTTCACATTTATTTGTGGTATGCCTATTTATTTTATCATTTATTACAAAATAGCGGTGTGAAGGGGTGGGTGGTCAAGCAGGTGACGCGATCGGAATTTGGGTCACAGCCAACAAAGGTTAAGAACCGCTGGGCTGTGCACACCACGCGACGTCCTGTCCTAACTAAACGCACGCGTGCGTCGTCACCAATCCACACTGGCACCTAGAAGCCTGTTAATAACGTTCACAGGGTATCTAATAAAACGTTACGTTCTATTGCAGTTTGAGAAATCAACATTGTTAAACTCGACGGGAACTGCGGAACTGATATGCAACGCGAGAAGAAGCTTCACAGCGGTCAGTCGGAGTTCGTCTAGCGGCTATAAATGTTTCCCTCATATGTCCAATGGACTGGCTATGTCTCGAGTCGAGGCTTATTTAATTTTTGTCCAAAGCAAATTGATGATTTCCCCATTCCCAGTGTTACTTCGTGCCGCCTAGTTCGTTGCGCAAATTGTTACAAGCCCGTCGCGTCATCTCACCAATAAAGGGTATACAAAGAAATAGTTAACATGTTTTCGTTTTTAATCATTTCGCACCACTACCCCTATGTATGTATGTATGTATGTATGTATGTATGTATATATGTATGTATGTATGTATGTATATATGTATGTATGTATGTGTGGTGTGTATGTTTGTGTGCGTGCGAGCGTGCGAGCGTGCGAGCGTGCGAGCGTGCGTGCGTGCGTGCGTGCGTGCGTGCATGTATGCATGCATGCGTGCATGCATGCATGTATATAAGTATGTATGTGTGTATATATGCATATGTTCGGAGCATACAGAAAATTCTGGATAAGGTCGGTCCTCTAGAAGATAGTGCTGGAAATATAAAATCAGAGGGATTCTTAATGACAGAAGATCTGAATGTGTACAGTTCGGTGTTTGCCATGGAAGATATCAGTTCACTGTCAGTACCAGGGGCTAAGTTAAAGGGGGCGGAATCAGACTATTTAGGACAGTTAATTGTAACCCCGGAAATGGTAGCTAAGAAAATAAGGGCAATGAAGGATAATTAATAATCACCTGGAGCGGGTAGGATTCTACCCAAACTACTATTGGAAATTGTAGAACAAATTAGCATATCGCTTGCAACATTTTTCAACTTGTTATTAAACGAGGGAGTGGTTCCTTTAGAAAGGAAAGAAGTAAACATTATACCGTTATTTAAAAAGGGTTCGAGAAACAAGTCAGAGAACTACAGACCCGTGAGTATAACATCGGTGATTTGCAAATTATTGGAAAGACTAATTAAAGATCACATGGAGGATTTTCCTGTTAAACATAACTTGATAAACCCATGTTTGGGTTTCTAAAAGCGAGATCATGCTTAACAAATATGTTGTGTTTTTTGGAAGACATCACTAAGTGGGTAGACGAGGGATCACCAGTAGATATTATCTACTTAGATTTTTAGAAAGCTTTTAACAAAGTGCCACATCATCAAATATTACTGATTATTACTAAAGGTCCATAGCATATGAGATGTTATAATTAACTGGATAGAAAAATGGTTGATTGACAGAAGAGAACGAGTAGTAATAGTTAATGGGGAAGCTTCAAATTGGAAATCAGTTTTGAGTGGGGTACCACAATGATCAGTACTGGGACCTATATTATTCTTAATATATATCAACGATTTGGATGATGAAATAACAAGCAAGGTGTTGAAATTTGCGATACAAAAGTGTTTAGAAAAATTAAACGTGATGGAGATAGACGGCATTTACAAGATGATCTTGACAGGTTGATCAAATGGTCTGAAAAGTGGCACATGTTGTTCAGTTTTGGGAAATGTATATGCCTCCACACAGGACATGGGAATTCAGCATAGAATGGGGTATTAAGTGCTACTGTAAACGAAAAGGACTTAGGGTTAACAATTAGTACTGATATGGATGTTTCAGAGCAGTGCAAAATTGCAGGTTCGAAAGAAAATCAAATCCTTGGATTAATTAGGCGAAATATAGCGTCTAAGAAAAAAGAATTAATAATACCACTGTACAAAACAATAGTTAGGTCTCATTTAAAATATTGTATGCAAGTGTGAAGGCCATATCGCAAGAAGGACATAGATATGCTAGAAAGAGTACAGAGTAGAGCGACTAAAATGATACAAAAACTGAGAGATCTTAGTTACGAAATTCGCCTAAAAGAATGTGGTTTAACAACACTAGAGACCAGGAGATTGAGAGGAGATCAGATAGGAGTTTTTAAATAAACAAATATTGAATGGTTATGAAAATATTGATAGAAATAATGATTTCTTAATTAAGAAAGATAGAAGGACCAGAGGACAAGGAATTACATTAGTAAAGGAGCAGTGTAGATTAGATATAAGAATGTTCTCATTTTCACAAAGGACTGTAAATTATTAGAACAAATTATCTGCTGGTTGTGTGGGTGCTAATAGCGTGAATGTGTTTAAAAATAAAATAGATACATCCCTCAGAAGGGCGGGATACGCGTAGATAAAAAGAGTTGGACTCTCGATACGCCAAAAGGTTTCCCTGTCCACCTGCCATCTAAAGTTAATTATCTGGGTGATAATCTTGTTGAATCTTGTATATATATACACACCCATAAATATATATATATATACACCACAAATAATGTCACCAACTCTATTCATGGCGGCGCCACTATAACGTCGGATAATTATTTTATTTTGATATTAAATAATAAATTATTTTAGTATTATTAAACATATTTACATATTTATAATAATAACCAAGCCATCGGATCATCAATCCAGTTAAGAATACCTTAGTACTTTTGAACTTATAAATGAGCAGCGTTTCGTTTGTTTATTGGTGATTGATTGATTGATTGTTTTAATGTTGCTTTAAAGTCATGTGGATTATATTCAAAGTAACAAAATATAGCATACATTTGCTTTCCTTAATGAACGTCCTACGAAAGTTATTTGTTTGCTACGGAAGCCTGTTGGTGCCACCAGAATAAAACTTTGTATCTCATAATTATCTCGCAATTACGAGATAGTATCTCGTAATTACGAGATAGTAGAGAACCGGAAATGGAACGCTTTTTCAACCAATCAAATGCGGAGCAAGTAATAATTATACGGCTTCCACTGAATTATATCAACCGTACACGTGCGGGTAGCGGGGGATCTTCTTAAACGCTCGCTGTGTTGATTATGTGCACTGACTTTTATTATAATTCTTTGAATATCATAGAACTTCTATTGTTTTATTAACCAGAGGTCAAACACATCCTTGTCCCAAGGGCATTCTCCCCGAAACACGTATTCACTGTTACAGATATAAACGTCTGTTTTGGTAACGTTGTTGGCATCTCACACAATTATTCCGAGACTTTATTGAAGGGAAACGAAGCAAGGGAAAGATAACTGCATTCAGACAAACACTGAACCACGAAGAGTACATTGCGTCTCCACAGCACTAAATTGTCGTGTTTCAGTGTTTGTCTCAGTGCCATTATCTGGTATTGCTTCGTTGCTTCAAAAACTATCTGGTCTCAAATAAGTTCTTTGTCGAACTATGAATGTGAAATATATATATATATATATATATATGCAGAAAATTATACTGATATTTAGAAAGTGATTGCATCCCCATCAATGACCCTAACTGCAATGCATTACGTTACATTGTTTAGTATATAATGGTGTTATGTATCTTTCAAACATCACACCCCACAGCGGGCTTCGTAGTATATTTTATATCTTGTACACACGCACACGACAGCCGGCCCACGAAAATTATATTCATGAAATTCATGGCAGTATGCAATTCAGGAGGAGGTCAAATAGTATTTATTAACAAGGAGGACAATTTCAGATCGAGACTCTGGTTCAGCATTCTGAATGAGCCCCAGTCTTTGTTCAAGCAAGCACCCTAGCGATTCATGCCATTCTCTTTGGATTTCCTGTAACTAATTAACCAGAAATAGAGACATCTTTGTCTGGTGTCAATATTTGTAGTGGATCGACAAACAAACATGATACTCCTTTGATAAGAATTATGAATGTTAATAACCAACAATTTTTGCTAGGACGAATTCGGTGGCTGTTCCAGATTGACACAACGCGGTCATTCTGAAAGCAACCATTATTTTGGTAAGAATTAGACAAAATAAAACATTTATATTGTTACTGACGCCTGACATGTCCACAAAATGCAGAATATGGCGGAAGCATTTTAACATCATGTCATTGTTGACGTCCAAATACACGGCACCAGTGATTTTCTGTACGATGTTGCCCCCACACCCTAGCAGTGTCCTTAGCAGAGCATTCATTCCCGTCAGATAGGTCTTAGTCACATTCAACAGTAACTTGGGATGTGGACAATCCAATTTTAGTTTTTTTTTCAGATCGCAGGAATGAAATTACTAAAAATTATCAAATCACACGTCGCAGGAAGCAACAAACTCTTGGGACATCCCATACATTGGCGAAGCAGCCTCGCAACCACGTTAAATGTGTAACGGTTATCTTCCCTGCACTAAGTTGGAGAAACAGAACTGCATCAGGTGTGTGTCAATGACATCACCTTTGAAATCACCTTGGTCTTTCAAAGATCTGAGGGTGTCCATCCAGAACTGGGTACACTCCTTTCACAAGATGCACCAAAAGCTTTCTATTCTTTGGTTGTGCATGCTTGCTCCGTACAGAAAACTGTCCCGTCCAGATAAGAATGCTGCATTCGTGCTACGTGACCATTTTCAGTTCCCATGTCTCCACGCTAGTTGCGGACAACCAGCAAGCTCGCCTTCAGCAACCATACAGTAGCCAGCAATCACCATATTATATACCTGGAAAATCCACCAATGCATTCATTGATACTCAAGCCGAATGCCTTTTGTTTATCGGACTAATCCTCGTGCCAGAGGTAATTGGACCCTTTGGTAAAATACTGTCGCCTTTTTAGTCGACCCATTTTCCTCAGTTCAATACCTACAGGGTCAAGAATTTGCATCAATGTGTACACCACCTTCCTTGATGCAACCATCCCTGCTTGCCGTCACTTGAGGTGCATCCACCGGTAGCCATGCTGGTTCCCGGAACAAGGGATTTGCTCGTTAATGAATAGGGCTAGTTTCAATATGTCAGTGTACTGTCTCTGTCGAAACACATTTTGCCGACTCAGTGAGCGCTTAAGAGTCCTCATACTAATTACTATGCGGTGGTTGATGGCCAGAGCACCGATAATTTCCTTGTAACTTAACGCGATGTCGAAGTACAGAACAGCCGCAACGTCACGATCCATGGCTTCCAACACCAGTTCTGATAGATCCCCCGCTACCCGCACGTGTACGGTTGATATAATTAAGTGGCGGCCGTATATTCCTTGCTCCGCATTTGATTGCTGATTGCCGGTCCTCTACTATCTCGTAATTATGAGATACCTATTTTTACGAGATAGAAAATTTATTCTGGTGGCACTAAGAGGCTTCCGTAGTTTGCTGGAATTTTAATTGTGCGATCGGTTGATTGCAGGAGTTTCACTGCAGAAATCACATCCGCTACATTTTTGAGATGTCAGATACTATCGAAGTGTGCGGAACGGGAGCCTACCGGCCGCGCACGTTCCGTTTGAATGTAAGTTCGTGATGTCACTTTATCTTATCTCACACATCTCTGTATTCATACGCTAATGCAGTTTTACAGTATCTCCTCCCAAACGCTATTCTACGTTCGTTCCCTTCCGTTGACCATTCACCTCTGACCTACGACATGAAGATATGTTTATAAATACAAACGTGGTTATTTGGAGTTATTTAGTTATGTGTATGCTGCTGACACGGGAATCGGTGGATGAATTGGGTGGTGGCCCGTTCTCCAGATGACGTCACTGTTACGTTACATTTCGCTTTACCGGAAATGATGTCATTGATTTAACAAGATTTAACAAGATTGCCACCCAGAGAATTAACTCTAGGTGGCAGGTGGACAAGGAAGCCCTTTGGCTTATCGAGAGTCCGACCCTTTTATCTATGTGTATCCCGCCCGTCTGAGATATGTGTCGATTTTATTTTTAAACATAATCACGCTACTAGCACCCACACAATCAGCAGATAATCTGTTCCATTCATTTACAGTCCTTTGCGAAAATGAGAACTTTCTTATATCTAATCTACTCTGCTCCTTTGCTAATGTAAGTTCATGTCCTCTAGTCCTTCTTTCTTTCTTAACTGAAAAAAAAAATTCTATCAATATTTTCATAACCAATCAATATTTTAAACTCTTCTATCTGATCTCCTCTCATTCTCCTGGTCTCTAGTGTTGTTAAACCGCATTTTTTAGGCGTATTTCGTAACTAAGATCCCTCAGTTTTGGTATCATTTTAGTTGCTCTCCTCTGCACTCTTTCTAGCATATCTATGTCCTTCCTGCGATATGGCCTCCACGCTTGAATACAATATTCTAAATGAGGCCTAACTATTGTTTTGTACAGCGGTATTATTAGCGCTTTTTCCTTATACGTTATGTTTCGCCTAATTAATCCAAGAATTTGATTTCCCTTTGAAGCTGCAAGTCCGCACTGCTCTGAAACCTTCATATCAGCACTAATGGTTAATCCTAAGTCCTTTTCTTTTACAGTAGTACTTAGTACAGTACCCCCCATTGTATATTCTACCTCTTCGTTCCCATGTCCTGCGTGGAGGCATTTACATTTCCCAAAATTGAACAGCATTTGCCACTTTTCAGACCATTTGATCAACCTGTCAAGATCATCTTGTAAATGATGTCTATCTCCATCACTTTTAATCATTCTAAACACTTTTATATCATCCGCAAATTTCAACACCTTGCTTGTTATTTCATCATCCAAATCATTGATATATATTAAGAATAATATAGGTCCTAATACTGATCCCTGTGGTACCCCACTCAATACCGATTTCCAGTTTGAAGCCTCCCCATCAACTACTCGTTGTCTTTTGTCAATCAGCCATTGTTCTATTCAGTTTATTATACCATTTCCTATGCCTTGGGCCTTTAGTTTCAGCAGTAATCTTTGATGTGGTACTTTGTCGAAAGCTTTTTGAAAATCTAAGTAGACGATATCTACCGGTGATCCCTCATCTACCCACTTAGTGATGTCTTCCAAAAAACATAACATATTTGTTAAGCATGACCTCGCTTTAAAAAAACCATGTTGAGATGGGTTTATCAAGTTTTGTTTAACAAGAAAATCCACCATGTGATCTTTAATTAGTCTTTCTAATAATTAGCAAATCACTGATGTTAAACTCACTGGTCTATAGTTCTCTGACTTGTTTCTCGAACCTTTTTTAAATAACGGTATAATGTTTGCCTCTTTCCATTCTAAAGGAACCACTCCCTCTTCCAATGACAAATTGAAAACTGTTGCAAGCGGTACGCTAATTTGTTCTACAATTTCCAATAGTAGTTTTGACAGAATCCCATCCACTGCAGGTGATTTATTATCCTTCATAGCCCTTATTTTTCTTAGCTACCATTTCCGGGGTTACAATTACAATAACTGTTGTAGTCTTCATAATTTCCAGTACATCTATATGACTTCCACATCATTTGTTTATACTTAATTTTTCTAATGGCTTCTTTCGATATGTGTTTCTTTTTGGACCGTTTCCCTTGTTTTTTGAAGGGTACAAATTGATCGACTATGCACTTAATTTCACTCTTTAATATATTCCAGCATTCTGTTGCCGTCTTATTTTTCAATGTGTTATTCCAGTCTATCTTTGCTAAATATTTCCTCATGTCCCTATACTTTCCTTTGTGGAAATTTCTCCTATACTGCTTTTTACTATTCCTTTCTGATTTTACTTTGATGGTAAAATGTATCTGGTTGTGATCGCTACTCCCCAGTGGCTCACATATCTTGACATTGTCAACTAATTCATTCTGTGAGGACAAAACTATGTCTAACACATTCTCACCCCTGGTTGGTTCTAGCACATGTTGAGAAAGGAAAGTATCTTGAACTAAAACTAAAAACTTGTGGTCCTCACTCCCCATTCTCTGAAGAGATTTCCATTGTATATGCCCGTGGTTAAAATCCCCCATAATAATACAGTCCCGATTGGTTACTTCCCTTGTAGCGTTTTGTATTTCTTCATTCTCTTCTATGCTTATGTTTGGACTTCGATAAACTAACCCAACTGTTAACGTTGAGTTTCCTGTAACTATGTTACACCAAACAGCTTCTTCGCAATCTGCTTCTCTTTCTAATTTTATTTCATAAGCCTGGATAGATTCTTTAATATATAAAATAACTCCACCTCTCTTTCTTCCTATTCTATCTTTTCTAAACATTACATATCCTGTCAGTCCCAATTCAGCATCTGATATATCGGTGGTGGTCCAGGATTTGGTTATACCTATTATATGAGGGTCAATATCGTCTACCATAATGTTTAGTTCATTTCTTTTGTTTACTATACTCCTTGCATTTACACAAACACATTTATATCCAGCTTCAGAAGAGTTTTCCAGACTGTTATTTGCTGATTTATTTGTACTGTCTTTATCTATGCCTCCATTTTCAGGCTTTTCTGTGAGTCCCCCTGCGAATCTAGTTTAAATAGATGCAACCTGTCCCACTGTCAACAGATCGCAGCAGATACTCTGAGAAAACTGCTGCCCCCTTTCCACTGAGATGGAGGCCATCTCTCATGTACATATCTTCCCTCCCAACAAAATATCCCCATAAATCTGTGAATCCCACCCCCTCTTCTTCACACATCTGCTCAACTAGTGCGTTGATCGCCATCCTCTTGCAGTTTCTATACATTGCCCCCCTTCCTCCCATTACTGGCAAAATTCCTGACAGAATAACCTGTTCAACTCTTGTCTTGTTTAGGTTCCTCACTAACTGTCTATGAGGAACCTTATATCTAAGCCTAACTTGAATACATTGTAATCGACATCGTAACTAGGTAAGGCACGGTGTGTCACTGTGTGTTAACAAATATAACTAACTATAACCTAAACAATCTGGTGTAAATTGTACACAGAAAAGTATTTTCAAAGACTACATAAAACTACTTTGAACATAAATAAATTCTGATATGGCACCTTGCAAGCGGCAACTCAGGGCAAAACGACACCTAGTTTGCAACGACTGCCAGTGCTGGGTGGATTTTGCATTGTCTGGCTGTCCAAAATCATGGGCAGAGACCAAAGATGACGGATTCACCTTTCGGTGTATGGGGTGTTTGAGGGTGGAATGTCTGATGAAGGAGGTGTGTAAGTTGACGGATATAGTGAAGGAGATGGAGCCGAGACTCAACATAGAAATAGATGGAGCAGAGAGGGATGACGCGGAGAGAGTTGAGAATTCTAC
>CM034541.1:19958562-20252865 GCA_020002185.1 Paraescarpia echinospica
GAATGGAACAGATTATCTGATGATTGTGTGGGTGCTAGTAGTGTGAATATGTTTAAAAATAAAATCGACACATACCTCAGAAGGGCTGGATATATGTAGATAAAAGGGTTGGACTCTCGATAAGCCAAAGGGCTTCCTTGTCCACCTGCCATCTAGAGTTAATTCTCTGGATGGCAATCTTGTTAAATCTTGTTAAATCTATACTTCTGTACTATCGCAGTTGTTCCCTCCCTGTCTGCATTATTTGTTCCTACATGTACCAGTATAGACCCCCCCTTGCCATGTCCCAATACCTTCTCTACCCTGTCAGTCACATGTTCAATCCTAGCCCCCGGTAGACAAACAACGACGTCTTTCCCCTCGCTCAGTGTCTTGTCCGTCTTTCTCATAATGGAGTCGCCCATAAACACCCTCTCTTTCTTCATTGCCCCCTCAATCACTAGCTCCTTCTTCGGTTTGCATCTGTCTGGTTGTTGTATTTCCCCCCTGTCGTCTTCTCTCCTGTCACATTCTCTTCCGACCCATTCTTTCCTGTCGCTTTTTCTCTTGTCACCTTTCCTCCTGTCAGCGTCCCTTTTATCGACTTCTCTTCTATCACATTTGCTCTCACTTCCTTTCGTCCCTTCATCTTTCGTCCCATCTCATTTTCTTCTCTCCTCTCCCGTCCCATCTTCCTTCCCTCCATCTCTACGGTCACTTTCTTCCCTGTCACCTTCACGCTTGTCACGTTTTCTGTTGTCGATTTTCCAATTTCTTCCCCTCCTATCACCTTCCCTCCTCTCAATCTCCTTTCCTCAGTTTTCTTGCCACTGCTATTCTCCTTCAGTCTTGCAGGATTCTCACCTCTCTCCCTGTCGTCTCTCTCCATTCGACCTGCCTCCTTGCTAATTCTCATCTCCATTCCCTTCACAATATCTGTCAACCTAACTATCTCCTTCTGCAGACACTCCACCTTCCAACACCCAATACACTGAAAGGTGAATCCTTCCTCCATGGTTTCTGCCCATGACTTCCCACAGCCGGACAATGCAACATCTACCCAGCTGTGGCAGTGATCGCACACCAAGTGTCGCTTTGCTTTGACTTGCCGCTTGCAAGGCGCCATATCCCGATTAGAATTTATTTAATAACTTAACTAACTTAGTCTTTATAAAGACTGTTTCCTGTGTACTACAGCACACTTTAGGTTAAAAATGTCAATTACACAGCCGACTATTTATCCTGTCACGAACGCTAACATTACCGGTAGTGACCTAATTTAAATACAATCAATTACGTTACGTTAGGCTGCTTTATTTATTTATCCTGGTTACGCCGCCCGACTATCGCCCTTGCTTAGTTTTAACAACAATGCTACCTAATCAAAATATCTAGCAAGTACTGGCTTACACAGATATTATCTTATGTAAGTAGTTTGATGGTTGTTACTTTATCTCCTATATATTCTACCACATAATCAGGTTTGTTAAATCTTGTTTACAACTGATCGAAGGCTAAGTGAGTTACCCTATTATCACTCACTATACTAAGGTGTTCTAAAATACTTTAACTAACTAACTTTAAGCACAACTGCTACTCTATATATGTTTATTGCAACTTTATGAATGATATTAAGGCAAGAATAATACATATCAATCTGTAATTCCACTTGTTTATCAACTTTTCTGCACCACCAATTTCTACGATCTATCTCCGCCAAATATAGCCAAATATAACACTTAAGCGATCAATTTTGGCGACAGCAAAGGGAATTACAGTCAGCGAGATCGAGTTTAAAGGGAGACAATCAGTTCCTCGACCCGGAATTAGCAGGCGTAGTAATCTGTAACAGGAAGCATGCTATTTTGAACGTGGGAAAGTGGGACGCCGTTGAACATCAAAGGGTATTGCTGTTAACTCACGCCGATTCGGCCGTATTGCCAATAAAGCTTGTTTCGAAACTTGTTGTGTTGTGTACTATTTGATCACGCTCCGTGGTCGTACCTTCCAAATTGCGAACGTTGTTACAGGTTTATTAAACACACTTTGGCAGGCAAAATAGTTAGTATAGTCTTAGTCAGAACATTATTAATTAATTAATTAAACACTAGGAACAGACTGCCTCCGTTTAAGAACAAAAACATGTAGTGATGATAACTTCTGAGCTTGGTCTGTAGCTCCGTAATTGAGTTTAAGTTAGCTGTCTTATGTTGTCTGAATGTGTCGTCTTTTCGGTTGACAAACTTGCAACGCTCACACTTTCGCATACGGAATTCCACAAATATATTGTGATGTGTTGGTCTACCTACGTTTGTCCACATTCTTTACAACGGTATGACACGAATTCCCTACATTGCAGAAGAAAGACCTACGTCTCGTTAAAGGGGGACCGCGTAATAGTGGTTGGGCGAAATGTCCTTTTAGTCCAGAAAGCAACTCGACCGCTATTTTCGTAGGTAAGTTCAGCCTGTTTAACACATCGATATGCTCACTGACCGTACAACCAACCAACAGACTACTGTCAGATAGACCTATTGACCACACAACCAACCAACCAACAGACTATACTGTCAGATAGACCCAGTGACCGTACAACCAACCAATAGACTACTGTCAGATATACTCATTGACCGTACAACCAACCAATAGACTAGTGTCATATAGACCCATTGACCGTACAACCAACCAATAGACTAGTATCAGATAGACCCATTGACCGTACAACCAACCAATAGACTAGTGTCAGATAGACCCATTGACCGTACAACCAACCAATAGACTAGTGTCAGATAGACCTATTGACCGTACAACCAACCAATAGACTAGTGTCAGATAGACCTATTGACCGTACAACCAACCAATAGACTAGTGTCAGATAGACCCATTGACTGTACAACCAACCTATAGACTAGTATCAGATAGACCCATTGACCGTACAACCAACCAATAGACTAGTGTCAGATAGACCCATTGACCGTACAACCAACCAATAGACTAGTATCAGATAGACCCATTGACCGTACAACCAACCAATAGACTAGTATCAGATAGACATATTGACCGTACAACCAACCAATAGACTAGTGTCAGATAGACCCATTGACCGTTCAACCAACCAATAGACTAGTGTCAGATAGACCCATTGACCGTACAACCAACCAATAGACTAGTGTCAGATAGACCCATTGACCGTACAACCAACCAATAGATAGACCCATTGACGGTATAACCAACCAACAGGCTAGTGTCAGATAGACCCATTGACCGTAAAACCAACCAACAGACTAGTGTCAGATAGACTCATTGACCGTACAACCAACCAATAGACTAGTGTCAGATAGACCCATTGACCGTACAACCAACCAATAGACAAGTATCAGATAGACCCATTGACCGTACAACCAACCAATAGACTAGTGTCAGATAGACCCATTGACCGTACAACCAACCAATAGACTAGTGTCAGATAGACCTATTGACCGTACAACCAACCAATAGACTAGTGTCAGATAGACCTATTGACCGTACAACCAACCAATAGACTAGTGTCAGATAGACCCATTGACCGTACAACCAACCAATAGACTAGTATCAGATAGACCCATTAACCGTACAACCAACCAATAGACTAGTGTCAGATAGACCCATTGACCGTACAACCAACCAACAGACTAGTATCAGATAGACCCATTGACCGTACAACCAACCAATAGACTAGTATCAGATAGACCCATTGACCGTACAACCAACCAATAGACTAGTGTCAGATAGACCCATTGACCGTACAACCAACCAACAGACTAGTGTCAGATAGACCCATTGGCCGTACAACCAACCAATAAACTAGTGTCAGATAGACCCATTGACCGTTCAACCAACCAACAGACTAGTGTCAGATAGACCCATTGGCCGTACAACCAACCAATAGACTAGTGTCAGAGTCCCATTGACTGTACAACCAACCACCAGACTAGTGTCAGATAGACCCATTGACAGTGCTTACAATGAAGCCATCGCTCGATGTGTCGATGGCAACAGGTGACCAGGCTGACAGGTGAAGCACATGGTCAGTTTGTACAATAACCAGGTGATCAACTACCCAAACCATCGTGTTACTGACCAGTGGAATACCCGACCAATGGATCACCCAGTACGATTAACCAATTGGAAGGTGGACCATGAACTGAGAGAACGCAATGCCAACAAGGAACACGTATATACTGATATCCTGAGAATGTACAATGAACAAAGTCGTATGTTCACTTGCAGAGTCTGGCAATCCCGATAATGCATCGGCTATATACTCGGCAACATACACCGATTTAGCCGAGTCGGACCCGTTGATCTATCGACCACGTGTTGGGGGCTCGCCTTATCTGCGAACCTCGGCGAACGACCACATCGTGTTTCTAAGTATGTGATATCACTATTTCAATACCATCGTTTCTTTTAATAAGCCATGACGCTATGTAATATAACATTATCTTTGATAGCAACCGGCGAACTTCTTGTTAAGAAATAACGCTGCTGGTGCGTGTGTCTGTGTCTGTGTGTGTGCGCA
The DNA here is from genome assembly GCA_020002185.1 of Paraescarpia echinospica. NCBI lineage: Eukaryota > Metazoa > Annelida > Polychaeta > Sabellida > Siboglinidae > Paraescarpia > Paraescarpia echinospica. The sequence continues at coordinate 19,963,103 of CM034541.1, forward strand.
AGCAAGCGCGTGTGTTCGTGTGTGCGTGTTAAAATATGTTAATCATTTTATTCCACATATATGTATATAATGTTTTTATTTCAGACAAGCATTGTGTCCATATAGAAAAAAGTACACCGATAAAAACATCCATATAAAATAAATGAAAATATATATACATAAATAAAAACAGGATATTTAAAAAATATACAAAAAGTGTTGACCCACTGATGCCGCAACTGCGACGTACTGTATATATCGCTATATATGCTCTGAATAATTGTATTAACAAACCAGTAAATCCTCGTGATTAAGCTAAAATAGCTGTTCTGATAATACAGTTACATGCTTTTACATTAGCTGTAGCAAACATGATGCTAGCGTTACATCTGATAGGCAGATTGTTCAAAATCCTGCATGATAAATATTACATTGCTGAAAATTAGCTTTTCTACAATGAACCCAAAGCGTCCATGTAAAGGCTAAAAGTAAAGGGGATAACTTTCCACCTTGCTTAACACCGTTGCCCACTGAGAAGAAATCCGAGTAGGTAGATCCCCATCGGATACATACACACTGGTTATTGAACTCATTGCTGAGTATGCTTAGAATATATTTCGGTATGTCTCGCTGTTCTAATTTCGTTAACAGCTTATGAATGCATCATCGTCAAATTTGTTCCCTTAAAAAACACGGGAAACGGTCCAAAAAGAAACACTTATCGAAAGAAGCCATTAGAAAAATTAAGTATAAAGAAATGATGTGGAAGTCATATAGACGTACTGGAAATGACGAAGACTACAACATTTATAAAGAAGCACTAAACCAAGCTACAGCTGAAATTAGAAATTCAAAGAGAAGCTATGAACATAAATTAGCTTATAATATAAAACATGACAGCAAGAGTTTTTATGCATATATTCGAAGCAAACAGAAAGTTCAGGATAAGGTCGGTCCTCTAGAAGATAGTGCTGGAAATGTAATATCAGAAGGATTCTTGACAGGTTGATCAAATAGTCTGAAAAGTGGCAAATGTTGTTCAATTTTGGGAAATGTAAATGTCTTCACACAGGACATGGGAACGAATATGTAGAATATACAATAGGGGGAACTGTATTAAATACTACTGTAAAAGAAAACGACTTAGGGCTGACAATTAGTGCTGACATGAAGGTTCCAGAGCAGTGTGGAATTGCAGCTTCAAAAGGAAATCAAATCCTTGGATTGATTAGGCGAAATATAGCATATAAAGAAAAAGAACTAATAATACCGCTGTACAAAACAATAGTTAGGCCTCATTTAGAATATTGTATACAAGCGTGGAGGCCATACCACAAGAAGGACATAGATATGCTAGAAAGAGTACAGAGGAGAGCGACTAAAATGATACCAAAACTGAGGGGTCTTATTTATGAAAAACGCCTAAAAGAATGTGGTTTAACAACACTAGAGACCAGGAGATTGAGAGGAGTTCAGATAGAAGTGTTTAAAATATTGAATGGTTATGAAAATATTGATAGAAATATGTTTTTTTCAGTTAAGAAAGATAGAAAGACTAGAGGACACGAAGTTACATTAGTAAAGGAACAGTGTAGATTAGACGTAAGAAAGTTTTCATTTTCACAAAGGACTGTGAATGTATGGAACAGATTATCTGATGATTGTGTGGGTGCTAGTAGTGTGAATATGTTTAAACATAAAATCGACACATACCTCAGAAGGGCTGGATATATGTAAATAAAAGGGTTGGACTCTCGATAAGCCAAAGGGCTTCCTTGTCCACCTGCCATCTAGAGTTAATTCTCTGGATGGCAATCTTGTTAAATCTTGTTATGTCGACTGACTCGATCAAATGCTTTTGACGCATCCAGAAACGCACCATGCAAAGCTGAACTATGTTTAGTGTAAAATCTTAATAATTCCTTAAATGTAAACACACACAGTTCCGTTCCATGTTTTGGTTTAAATCCAAACTAATGAGGCGTAGTTTGCAAGTACGTTTCCATTCTGTTGAATAACACAGTATCTATTATCTTGGAACATATGTTAGAAAGGCGCCTAGCCTGTAATTACCTTTGTCATTTACCCGTCTATTTTTACCTTTAATAACCGGTACAATAACAGACTCTGAGACTGATTTCGGAACATAACCATGCACCATAATAGAGGTCACAAGCGTAGATAATAGCACCACAATTTGAGTATCGGCGAACTTTATGTATTCTGCAGTAATACGATCCATTTATATAACTCATCGATAAATGTGACTATAATTGTGACAATTAGGATTACTGCATTTAACACCTGTTGGAACATTCAGTTTAGACAGTTCAACGTACGTGCGATCCCTATGCGAGTCAATATCATGTGGGTGTAAGGTGTCCCAATGTATGACTTGCTTCATTTCGTTAGTGTTAACACTACTGCTAACATATGCTGCTACAATACCACTGTCAATGGTGAACGACACAGGATGATGATCAGAACTAATACAGTCATAAAGTCTAGTTATGCAATTATTTGCATCAGCGGTGCTTATAACATGGTCTAGCCATGACGTAGTTCCCCAGGCAGAACTAACATATGTATATGTATCTGTCGGGAGAGTGTCCTGATCACATACAGACAATGGATTCTCTTTGCAGAATTCAAGAAAGACTTCTCCCAAAACTGATTTCTTATAAATATCCGCTTTAAAATCACCGACAATTGTTATACATGAGCTATTAATATTACCAACGTATATAGCATTTTTAGACATAAACATTAAACCTGTCTGGGTTTTCTTCACATTCGTATGGTAAGTATACATTTAATAAATCATACTCTTTATTGCCCCAACATACTTTTATGCCGCGAAGCCAGTCATAGCAATGATCCAGTATGGTAATGAATAATTATCCAGGGTGCATTTCCGTACAACTCCTACCCCAACATACTTTTATGCCGCAAAGCCAGTCATAGCAATGATCCATTATGGTAATGAATAATTATCCAGGGTGCTTTTCCATACAACTCCTACCCCAACATACTTTTATGCCGCAAAGCCAGTCATAGCAATGATCCAGTATGGTAATGAATAATTATCCAGGGTGCTTTTCCATACAACTCCTACTCCAACATACTTTTATGCCGCAAAGCCAGTCATAGCAATGATCCAGTATGGTAATGAATAATTATCCAGGGTGCATTTCCGTACAACTCCTACCCCAACATAATTTTATGCCGCAAAGCCAGTCATAGCAATGATCCATTATGGTAATGAATAATTATCCAGGGTGCTTTTCCATACAACTCCTACCCCAACATACTTTTATGCCGCAAAGCCAGTCATAGCAATGATCCAGTATGGTAATGAATAATTGTCTAGGGTGCTTTTCCATACAACTCCTACCCCAACATACTTTTATGCCGCAAAGCCAGTCATAGCAATGATCCAGTATGGTAATGAATAATTATCCAGGGTGCATTTCCATACAACTCCTACCCCAACATACTTTTATGCCGCGAAGCCAGTCATAGCAATGATCCAGTATGGTAATGAATAATTATCCAGGGTGCATTTCCATACAACTCCTACCCCAACATACTTTTATGCCGCAAAGCCAGTCATAGCAATGATCCAGTATGGTAATGAATAATTATCCAAAGTGCATTTCCATACAACTCCTACCCCAACATACTTTTATGCCGCGAAGCCAGTCATAGCAATGATCCAGTATGGTAATGAATAATTATCCAGGGTGCATTTCCATACAACTCCTACCCCAACATACTTTTATGCCGCGAAGCCAGTCATAGCAATGATCCAGTATGGTAATGAATAATTATCCAGGGTGCATTTCCATACAACTCCTACCCCAACATACTTTTATGCCGCGAAGCCAGTCATAGCAATGATCCAGTATGGTAATGAATAATTATCCAGGGTGCATTTCCATACAACTCCTACCCCAACATACTTTTATGCCGCGAAGCCAGTCATAGCAATGATCCAGTATGGTAATGAATAATTATCCAGGGTGCATTTCCATACAACTCCTACCCCAACATACTTTTATGCCGCGAAGCCAGTCATAGCAATGATCCAGTATGGTAATGAATAATTATCCAGGGTGCATTTCCATACAACTCCTACCCCAACATACTTTTATGCCGCGAAGCCAGTCATAGCAATGATCCAGTATGGTAATGAATAATTATCCAGGGTGCATTTCCATACAACTCCTACCCCAACATACTTTTATGCCGCGAAGCCAGTCATAGCAATGATCCAGTATGGTAATGAATAATTATCCAGGGTGCATTTTCATACAACTCCTACCCCAACATACTTTTATGCCGCGAAGCCAGTCATAGCAATGATCCAGTATGGTAATGAATAATTATCCAGGGTGCATTTTCATACAACTCCTACCCCAACATACTTTTATGCCGCGAAGCCAGTCATAGCAATGATCCAGTATGGTAATGAATAATTATCCAGGGTGCATTTCCATACAACTCCTACCCCAACTTACTTTTATGCCGCGAAGCCAGTCATAGCAATGATCCAGTATGGTAATGAATAATTATCCAGGGTGCATTTCCATACAACTCCTACCCCGCCATATGGCCTCCCTGATAAAATACCACTCGAGGCGTCTACAGGAGACACACCATAACCGGCATAACCAACATGTCAGGTGTCAAGTAAATGACAATCTTGTTAAGTAAGCATAAGCTCCTATAAACACAGGATATCACATTTAATTAATAAGTCATTAAAAAAGATGTAACCTTTAAAGCCATTACAATAACAATTTGCTGTGTTGATTTCCATTATTAGTCCTCGGTGCTAAACAATGGTCTCAAGGATACACCGCCGGCCAGTTTCCAGGGTTAAAGAACATAGGTGCATCTGTTTTGCACGTAACATCGATCTTTAAAGATGCATAGCTTAATTTGCTTGTCTAGTTTTTAGTTTTATACATTTTGCATCTAGATTATGTACGGACTTAACATACAGTTATGTCTGTATGTCAGCATGGCCAGCACGGGTTTTCTGACCATGGCTTAGCTGAGAAAACAGGACATACCGAGATGGCGGGATGTGGACATTCAAACACAGAGGCACGTCCAACGCAAATGGATCTGTATGTGGCAGCAGTGATGTAAACTCATGCCATTCCGGCTGAATACGGTCAATTGAGACTGCATTAGGATAATCTCAAAACTTCGTCCGAGATCAGACAACATTACTTTCACCCGGCCTCATCCCCACCCCTCCCCTCATCTCCACCCCCTCCACTCCCATCACCCAACCCTCCCCTCAGATGAAAGTATGTAAACATTTATATTACACTATCGATCAGAAGCGTAAAATATCGATGTCCGACATCAGACGAAAGTAATTTCTTCTGATGTCGGACATCGACGTCCTGAGATGACCCTTTATAATAAGACAGTTAGAAAAAAATTATGTTGCAGGTTATTGTCTTAGGTGTCTACGCATTGGGTGCTTCTGTGGGCTTCTTCCTTGCAGATCCACAGTTCGTCGCCGCATTCGACATTGGTGATTACATCTACTTCTTTTTCCGTGAGGAGTCTGTGGAACAGTTAAACGTCTACAAGAACATCTACTCACGAGTTGCCCGAGTGTGTAAGGTAAGCATGTCGCCCGAGTGTTAGGTAAGCATGTCGCCCGAGTGTGTAAGGTAAGCGTGTCGGCTGAGTGTGTAAGGTAAGTGTGTCAGCTGAGTGTGTAAGGTAAGCATGTCGGCTGAGTGTGTAAGGTAAGCGTGTCGGCTGAGTGCGTAAGGTAAGCGTGTCGCCCACGTGTGTAAGGTAAGTGTGTCGGTTGAGTGTGTAAGGTAAGCATGTGGGCTGAATATGTAAGGTAAGCATGTCTGCTGAGTGTGTAAGGTAAGCATGTCGCCCGAATGTGTAAGGTAAGCATGTCGGCTGAGTGTGTAAGGTAAGCGTGTTACCCCAGTTTGTAAGGTAAGCTTGCCGTCCGAGTGTGTAAGGTAAGTGTGTCGGTTGAGTGTGTAAGGTAAGTATGTCGGCTGAGTGTGTAAGGTAAGCGTGTCGGCTGAGTGCGTAAGGTACGCGTGTCGCCCAAGTGTGTAAGGTAAGTTTATCGGTTGAGTGTGTAAGATAAGCATGTCGGCTGAATATGTAAGGTAAGCATGTCGGCTGAGTGTGTAAGGTAAGCATGTCGGCTGAGTGTGTCAGGTAAGCGTGTCGGCTGAGTGTGTATGGTAAGCGTTTTACCCCAGTGTGTAAGGTAAGCGTATCGCCCAAGTGTGTAAGATAAGCGTGTCACCCGAGTGAGTAAGGTAAGCATGTCGGCTGAATGTGTAAGGCAGGCATGTCGCCCGAGTATGTAAGGTAAGCGTGTCGCCCAAGTGAGTAAGATAAGCGTGTCACCCGAGTGCGAAAGGTAAGCATGTCGGCTGAGTGTGTAAGGTAAGCATGTCGTCCAAGTGTGTAAGGTAAGCGTGTCGCCCAAATGTGTAAGGTAAGCGTGTCGCTAAGGTGTGTAAGGAAAGTGTGTCGCCCAAGTATTTAAGGGAAGCGTGTCGCCCAAGTGTGTAAGGTAAGCGTGTCGCCCAATTGTTTAAGTTAAGCGTGTCGCCCAAGTGTGTAAGGTAAGCAGTTGCCTGAGTGCGTCAGGTAAGCTTGTCACCCGAGTGTGTAAGGTAAGCGTATCGACTGAATGTGTAAGGTAAGCGTGTCTCCCGAGTATGTAAGGTAAGCGTGTCGCCCGAGTGTGTAAGGTAAGCATGTCTCCCATGTGTGTGTTAGCTAAGCGCCATCGTTATTTTTCCTGTCATGTCTGTGTTCCATCAACACCCTACATGTTTGTGCTCATTTCAGCGTAATTTACCTGCAAGTTTTGCATTATAATATATTTGGATCCAGAAATTGGATCGATAGCAGGACCTATATGCATATTACACACAAGTTTTTTATTTATGATTGAACAGGTCTACTGGGATATGTAGAGCGCTCTAGGCAGTCCCAGGGACTGGATACTGCGCTGTATAAGAACTTACTTTTGCTTTTAATAATCGACGCACCTTGTCGAACGTGATGGGCCGATATGACGCTGTCTCTATGAATGAGTTTTTGTGTCGGTGAGCGAAAACCTGCCGAGATTGCAGTCTTCCCACCAAATATTTGACATCAAGGAACCATTGACATTGAATTCACTATTTGCGTGTCTGAAACAGAGGTGGCACTTAATAAGATCAAAACGAACAAAGCTGCAGGACCGGACAACATTCCACCATGAATTTTGAAAGACTTTTCCACCTTCTCGCACCACCAGTCACAGCGATATTCAACAGCGCACTCAGAGAAGGTGCACTGCCGAAATTGTGGAAGTCAGCAACCGTTATTCCATTGTCAAAGAAACACCCGCCAGATACAATTGAAAACGATGTTAGACATATATCGCTTACTCCAATTCTGGCTGAGCTTTTTGAGTCTTTAATGCTGAAGTGGGTCAATATTTATGTTAAACCCTAAATTGACGACAAGCTGTTAGGAGATATCGGACGCGCTGGATGAAATGCTTCATAAATGGCATGAAGCCACTGATTTTGACTGGCAATTTTGTAAGAGTGTTATATCTCGACTACAGCAAAGCGTTTGATACAATTAATCATAATAGGCTAATTATTAAACTGGTTGCAATGGACGTGCCAGCACACCTTGTCCGATGGATGGTAGCGTTTCTACTAGACCGTGAACAGAAAGTTAAGATGGGTGACGCTGTGTCAAAACCAAGCTTCCCTAATGGGGGTGTTCACCAGTGAACCTTGTCGGGACCAAAACATTGTTTGGTTCATATGAAGGATTTACATGCATACACCGTGCCCAATTTATAAATATGTTGATGATAGCACGATATTTGAAATATGTAACCAAAGAATAATATCTGACATATAGGATTCTGCTGACGTTATTGCGCAGTGGTCTAGTAATAAATATATGCGTATCAATACGAGCAAGACAAAAATATGATATGGTTCTGTAAGGATAGGACATTTGTGGAATCTTAATTTGCCATATATTGATATAAATGGGACTGATATTGAAAGGAGTTACTCAAGCAAACGTTTTAGGTGTAACTATATTTTCTGATCTAAGTTGGAATGCACATGTATATGAAATAGTTTCAAATGCAAACAAAAGAGTGTGCATGATATATCAGTTGAAACGAGCTGCCATCAATAAAAATGACTTGGTTACAATTTACGTGTCTGTGATTAGACCATTCGTGGAATATGCTTGTCCGGAATGGCACACGAATTTGCCTTAAATACTTATCGGACAATATCGAGATAATTAAAAAATGGTCTTAAAACAATATATCCTAGTTATACGTACGAGGATGTTCTGCAGATGGCAAACCTGTCAACGTTGCACAATAGGCGCAATTACTTGTATAAAGCGTATTTTGTTAAAATGAAGCGTGGTGACCACACATTGCATACCTTACTGCCAGACATTCACAATATTCCACATGCGCTTAGATCAGTTAACGAGTTACCTGTCCCAATGGCGAACATAAATCGCTACAAAACTCACTAATACCGTGGTGTTTATGACACTGTCAGAACACTTAATTTTTATTATGTATGTCTTAACAGATAATTGTAATATTTAAACTAATTGATTTCGTTTTAATGTAATTAATTTATCTTAAGTGTAAATAAAGTTAGTAATGCAATTATAATGCACACGTTTTAATATAAAGCGCTTCATTGAGTGTGTTGTGGTCACGGGTCATTTTGGTGAATTTATTTAAGAGTAATGTTAGTGTAATTGCATTACGTTTATTATGTACAAAATGGTCTGTAACTATTTAAACAAAATTTCTTGTGTTTTATAACAAAATATTATACTTGTACGCTTTTGTGTATTTTATCATGAATGTATGTGCAATCCAACTGAAACGTTGCCAATAATAAATTGATTCTGATTCTGATTCAACAGAAAGACGACGGCGGCCCGGTCTTGTATGAGAACGCATGGACAAGTTACACCAAGGCGAGGCTTGTCTGCGCCGAGCCGGGCGAGTTTCCGCTCTACTTCGATGAACTACGTAAGAGAAACGCTTCTAGAACACTCCATAGTTCAGTTGCTAATAAATAATAATAATACATTTCTTATATAGTGCCCCAAAAATGTATAATTGCACATGTTCGACATCCATTTTGATAGCTTGATAGACCATGTTGCTAGACTGTAAGTCATATGATGAATAGACAATTTCCCAGCAACCACATGACCTATCTATGATGTAACTATACGGTAACGTTTTGGTCTGTGTTGGCTCCCCGTAATGTGACGTGATATTCACGTAATGTTAAGGTGACATTTATACGGTAGTGAGCATGTCGCGGGATTAGGTGCGGTCTCGACTCCATACAAACAGAACATGATAGCGTCGTCGCGACAGCGGGCGATTTCAGCATCACGAAACCAGCACGCACACGCATGCACGCACACGCTCGCACACGCACGCACGCACGCACGCACGCACACAGACACACGAACGCCACGCACGGATATCTGATGTTATATTCACATTATACAGATACTGTTGGTTACGATAATTTTTGTTGAAATGTTAACTCCACTGTGCCAAATTGAAGTTAATCGCCATTTCAGACGACGTTGTCCGCATAAACGGTGTCTTCTACGGTATTTTTACAACTACTTCCAAGTAAGCATTTACATTACGTCAACATTACAAATCCAGGCCAATGCACTAAAGGTTATTTCTATTTTGTTAACGCGATCCTGTTTATGACGCACCTAAATATTACTGATGTCAATATAAATATGAATGCTATTATTTAATAATTGTTATTACCACTAACAACGTAATAATAAGCCGATAAAGTAATAATAACTGGTAATGTAGTAATAACTGGTAATGTAATAATAAATAATTTAACAATCAACCAATAATGTAACGATCAACCAATACATATCCAATTGGTAATGCCAAAGCTGTTTCGACGACAATCTTGAAGAAATTCGAAGATGTAATATAATTTATTAAAAGGCAGGTGCGTGAAGAGAGCTATGGATACTCGCAGGTCTTCACTGGTTAATAATATATCATCAAGGGCGATCATTATTGGAGACTCTTACTGATTAACTATATACTCACTCTAGTCTAGCTCATATAGAGCGAGTCATCTGTCCAAATTTGTGTTGTAAAAACCTGACATTTCGCACACATATTCTATATATTCTACACACAAAGGATCGGTTTTAAAATTGTAGGTCCTTTATATTAACGTTTTCGCAATTTTTCTAAATTTGATGTAAATTGTAGTACTTCATACTTTCTTTGACGGATATAATAACCTCAATCAGGTTGTGTTGTGATCACTGAAGTAGGCTTATATGACTACAAGTCTATGTAACATAATCGGGTGAACGATCCACGAACCCTGCTCACATCGACCGCATTAGAGACACATTGTGTCACTATAATGATCTGGGAAGTTAACACAAGAGCGAGCCAACGTAATGCAATCAGTTGTTGTTCTTACACAGGCAAAACTTATTTGGTTCTGCTGTCTGTGCCTTCACGGAAGAACGTATCGCACAGTCATTTTCCGGCAACTTCCGAGGTCAAGAGAGCTACGACAAGATCTTTAAGAAGATTCGCAATTACCGCGTACCTTCACCCCGACCAGGACAAGTAAGTCATAGCTGAACTAGGCATATTCTCGTTGCCTCTCCGATCTCGTCTGGCTTAATAAATGACACGAGTATCGCATCCCTTGCACAGATGCACATTCAGTGCAACACGCCGGTAAGTACTATATCAAGACTGCAGATCAGACATTCCCAGTAATCTCTGAACTTGTAGAATATAATTCGTAGCCTATAAGTTGACTTATCATATAGTGTGGTTATTATTACATAGGACATTAATTTAATTATACTCTTAAGATAACAAACGTGTTCTATCACTCTTGCACTTTTGCTGTGTTCACCTGCTCTCAACTGTTTGCACCTGCTTCTTCCCGTCCTTCCCTCTTCACACAACCTTCTCCATCCCCACTACCCACCCACCTTAATTTAGATCATCCTTTTCTGTTTTCCATTCTCTCTTTCAGTAGTTCTTAGTCCAGTCTCTGAATGTGTTCCTTTCGTAGTCTGCTCCCAACTACAGGTTCCACTTCTTTTAAAGCATCGGAACTGGGGGAGAGCTTGGAGGAGCTCAGCCCATCAATATTTTGGTGGGGTTGGAGATAGGTCTAGCCCCCTGTATTTTGGCAAGGGGGTACATTTGGAAGTTTTTATGAGCCTCAAAGCGGATGCAGTTGGAGTTTCTGATGTGCCTCAAGGGAGTTACAGTTGAATGGTTGTAGTAAGCTTCAGCCCTCTGCCCAATGTTCACCATGTTCCGACGCCTATGTAAGGTGTGTCTGCATTTCAATCTTTTCTTGTAATTCCACCAACCTCACTCGGCCATCTAGAGACGTGACACAGACACCTAACCCATAAGTGCGACGTCTCTAGTATACATGCCATACATGAGTGTGTGTGTGTGTGTGTGTGTGTGTGTGTGTGTGTGTGTGTGTGTGTGTGTGTGTGTGTGTGTGTGTGTGTGTGTGTGTGTGTGTGTGTGTGTGTGTGTAAATATATATATATAAGGAATGGGTCACTGTTCATAATTGAGATATGTAGTTGGGTGTCATCGGCATAGAAGTGAACGTCTAGTTGATGATGCCTGATAACGTCTCCAAGTGGACATGTGTATAGCGAGTATAGTTTCTGGCCCAGCACCGATCCCTGTGGGACGCCATATTCAAATAGAACATCGACCGAGGCACTGTCACCGATGGTTTCGCTGTCGCAAACAGGATGCCATCCTGTTCAGAGCAACGCCGGAAATGCCATGCGTATGAATTTAATTCTCATCCATCCAAACGCTGGATGAGGATTAAAGGTAGGTAGGTAGGTAGGCTTTATAATATCGAAATGCTCGATAGTATCGAAACCTGCCGATAGATCTAACAGTACAAGTGCACCAACTCGTCCACTGTCTAGTGCCTGGAGAAAGTCGCTTTGTATTTTTATCAGAGCCGTTTCGGTTGAATGTTGTTTCCTATTGGCCGACTGCGATGGGTCGTGGAGATTGTTATACGAGTGTCAACGACATTTTCGATCATTTTAGAGATGAATGGTAGATTTTACAAGATCAAGGGATGGTTTCTTCAGTCGCGGCCTATTGGAGGTGCACTTCAGCTCCACAGGCATGTGTGATGTTTCGAAAGATCTATTCACAATGGCAACTATTACCGGTGCTAGTTCACGAGCGCATGATTTAAGCAGCCGCGTTGGAATAGGGTCTAGTTTGCAAGACTTGTCAGACGAAGATTGTAATACGCCTATGATTTCTTCGTTTGTTGTCGGGGCGAACGTATCAAGTTTCACCTGAACATCATCATCTACTGGCGTCACGAGATACGAAGTGTCATCGGGACACAGAGTGTCGCGGATCATCGATACCTTTGTAGAGAAAAATTCGTAAAAATCAATGGCTAGTTGAGCTTCTGGTGTGTATTTGGGTAACTGGACGCCTCTGTTGTTTCCCATCAGGGTGTTCACAGTCCGAAACATCGCCTTAGTGTCATGTCTACACAGCTCGATTTGACTCTCATTGTACTCGGTTTTGGCAGCACGTAATGACTTGTTGACTACGACATAATAGTCTCGATACAGCTTGTGATGCAGCTCTAGTTTCGTTGAGCGCCAGCGACGTTCCAGCTGTCGCCGTTTGTATTTACCATCACGAAATTTGTCAGTGTACCATGGAGCATGCGTTCGAAGTGTAATTGTTCGGTTCAACAGTGGCGCTTGGCGATTGATCACATCAATCAACGAATTGTTATAGTTCGTGATTAACTCACTGAGAGGTGCATCTTCGTCAAATAGGTTACTGTCTTGACGGTTGCACTCTTTGAATGAAATAGCATTGATCGCGCGTAATTTTCGAAATGTCACGATCTTTTGATTTGAACGTGGTTTCGACATGTGCGCAGAAAACGATATCCCGTAATGATCTCCACATATTATATTGCCACACTTATTTATAATGTCATCGGAATCTTTAGTTATCACAATGTTAAGAGTGTGGCGTTTTTGTGGGTTGGTTCATTTACATGCTGTCTGCGAACGTCTGTGTTGGTGTCCGAGTCAAGATGAAAGTTTACATCTCCGACGATGATGTTATCGGTGTATTCAGTAGCCATGTGTTCAACAAACGATGTCCACTCCCGGAAAAAAAACCTTGTTTTAATTCGTTCTGAGTGGACGTCGGCGGATGGTACACGGAAATGAAATGGATGGTTGTACCGCGATACACGGCTCGACAGTTGATATATTCGAAGTGTGATGCACCAGTGTCGATGTTGGATGATGATAACACTGTCATTGACAGTCCGGTTTTAAATATAATTTCATCGCCGCCATCTTTTCTCCCGCTATTTCGTGGGACGTGATGGAATTCATATCCATTGAGTATCATCTCTCGAATACAGATATCATCAATGTCACTGCCAAGCCACGTTTCTCTGATGCACATGATGTCGTAGTCATGCGTCATAATGTAGTCAGTAATGGACAGTGTTTTATTTTTCAATGATCTAGTGTTCATGTAGCACACCTTGATGTGTCCAAGTGATGTTTATGTTGCTGCCTCTGCCGTTGTTGTTGTTGATGCAGCTGTCATTGCTGCTGTTGTTGGTGGTGTTGCCGTTTTTGTTGCTGATGCCGCTGCCGAAGCTCCATCATCACGGTGCATAATATCATGGTTTGTAGCCGGGGACATTCTTAAAGACGCCAGGTTCGCACTATTGACACAGCGTTGCCGGTCTACCAGTGCGGTGTCCTGTTATTCGGCAAATTGGATGTTGCTTATTACGACCAGCCCTGCACCACGCGTGAATGCAGAAATTCCGATGGCCTTTATTGCGTTAAGCAATGGTTGAGGCAGCACAGCGTAACTTTGCAGCTAGAGACGCCAGCAATGTCATGGCTGAGCAATTCCTGCCTTGTGTAGGCCGCCATGTTTATGGGTATAGGTGACAGCCGAATAATAAAAGTCACGAGATGCACATACAATACTAACTTACAATACATTTGTGCAGTTCAGTCCGTTCTGTGCAACATCGTCAAGCCGATGGTATAACATTGGGCGTGTAGTAAAAACAGACTGCGTAAAATCACTGTAAAAACGAGGAACATAGAAATTGCTGCCACAATAGGCGCGTTGCATCATGGGATTCCATGTATGTATGTACATACATACATACACACACACGCACGCACGCACACACGCACACGCACACACACACACACACACACATACATACATACATACATGTATACACACTTATATACATACATACATACATAAATATACACACACCCGCACACACACACCCGCACGCACGCACACACGCAAGCACACACACACACACACACACATACATATATACAATGTGACAAATAATTAAAATAATAAGTAAGGTCGGGGAGACTCCCATTAAGACATGTAATATGGGAGTCACACCAGAAATGTAAAGAACAACACAATTAACATCACGTGATCAGCTTATAAGATGAATTTCATCACACATCCACATTATAAATTACTTATACATTATGAATTACAAATGTAACAATTGTAAATGAGGCAGAATGATTCATAATTCACAATGAAATAGTGTTTAATGCAGGTGGAGAAACCACTACCACCATCCAATGTCTCCGTCTTGTGTTGCCAGTGTGCCAACGACTCTCGGCTACTTCCCGAGCACGTGCTGCAGTTCCTAAAGACGTACCCCATAATGCAGACTGACGTAGGGAGTGAGTCTGGTCGGCCGCTTTTCTCTCGTGACAAAGTCCTCCTCCACCGTATCGCAGTCGATCCACTCGGCCTAGCCAAAGTCTTCTTCCTTGGCTCGGGTCAGTCGGCATCCCACGCCGGTCTAAGTCTCTTCACAATTGACCTATCCATCACGTGACAAAGCCTTGCAAAACCTCCGACAAACCATCACAAAATGGATGCCGAACGCGTGGTTGCTTCGGACGTTCCGTCGTGTATTTTGCTGACATTCTGGCCACAAGAGTTTTTTCTTGATAACAAAAACATAAGACAGTTTTAATTTTTAATGTGACAATTTTATGCGGGAATGTTTGATTTATGAGATGTCATGCAGTAATAGTTATGTAGTCCACGTATATAATAATAATAATAACTGTTATTAACAGTTGTGGAAAAGGTATACCTTGACGGAAGTCACCCGCAAAATTTTGAACGTGACGTAGGCAAACCGCGACGTACTGGATATATCAATTCATAGGCCTACTTAGTGCGTCCGATGTTGGACTCTAGAGACGCCTGAGAAGTGGGTATCGTATCATAATAGTTCTCAATTCTACCTTTTACTATAAGCACATTACTATAAAATACGACTTTTGTCTTTTTAGAACACCAATTTGTGTCATATTGAACTACTCAAGTTACACCTAAACATTTCAACCCCAACGAAATTACCCATCAATCGTTTTGTGGAGGCCATCATAAAATTATCACGCACGCTCGCACGCGCGCGCAAGCACGCAAGCACACACACACACACACACACACACACACACACACACACACACACACACACACACACACACACACACACACACACACACATGTCTACATTTACATATATATCCTGTTGACCAGATCTTGGGCTCGTGTACAAAGTAGTGCAATGGACAACGCCGGGCAAAACACGTAGCGAGGTGGTAGCGGTTTGGCACCCTTTCGAAGAAGTGTCGCCCATTCGGCAGATGAAACTAATTGTACGTAAATCCACGGTGCAAACTGCCGCAAAATTAGATTTGATTCAGATCTGGTGATCAACAAAATTAGAGTTGATTAAGATCTGGTGTTTTGTTGTAGCACAATAAATTTATAATGTATGTCAACACCATAGCATAGGCCCTATAGTGAGTGAAACACATCCCGTGTCCGTAGGCTAGGGGTACGGTGAATGCGTATGCATAGCAATAACGCAACCCATACCCTAGCTCCATTGCGGCAATACTTCTGGTCGAAGCAAAAGAGCAGAATGACTCGGGCTGAGAAAGCACCTTCAATTTCACACGACATATTTCTTTTCTTTGCGTATTTCTTGTGTGATTTGTACATTCATAATGGATTTATCGTTTAAAAATAATTGTCAATGTTACTTTGACGTCGTCTGTCAATAAAATAAATGGTAATTATCAAAGGTGAAATAAATCATGAATGCCCAAACTTTGTAATTGATTTTGACGAAGGTGTTCAGACATACCAACATTATGACCTCAGCTGAAGCATGCACCTTTTGTTAAGAGTGATGCACTTTAAACCGACATTAATTAATTAATATAATTGATAGTCCTTTTGTAGAACATTATATTAATAAATTAAGATCGGTTTAAAATGCATTATTATTAAACAACATGTTTCTGAATGTATGTTGTTCGCCAAATTGCGTTTTATTAACCAGAAGTATTGTTCAAAATTTGAATGATTCGTCCACGTAACGTTCAAATTGAATGTGAAAGAATAAAAAGTAAATATTCAATATCGTAGGCTAACAGGGCCATGACGGCCGCGATTGGTTCTCGCAATCAAGACCGACAAACAGCAAATGGGACGATGTACAGTTGATTCAGGAGATACTAGTATAGGCCTAGTATCCCTGGTTCCGGAAGGTTATTACGGTTAACGGAACAGAGGCGCTAATTTTAAAGTTGCATTCTCAGTTAAACTTTTTTATGAAAGTGCTTACAAGTACAACATGAACAATATTTACTTATTTGATCATACTTGCTACTATGCATGTCACTTTGGCATTTGATATGGTATTAGATCAATTACACCTTTGCAAAATTACCGGTTGCCACGTCCAGCCAGCGGGATAATAAAGGTATGGATATTGTTACCGTCTTTTGCGCCGTTTTTATTTTAAAAGTGCGTAACAAGACCGGTATGCTCTGGCATCTTAGGCCCGACCAGGCCAGAGCAAACCACATCAGACCAGACCAGACCACATCATCAGACACCATCAGAGTGCAGTATCCACAACACCGACCGATACCGACTCCGATATATTGGAAGCCGGCGTGACATCATAATCAAGTAAACGAATACTTTCCACTACGTCGATTGTAGTCGTTGTTGGTGTGACGTATTCGAAAGTTTTCAACTTTACGTGATTATGACGTCACGCCGGCTTCAAGTACGGCACAATCGGTGCCGGTCGTTGTAGTGAAAGTGGATACACTGCAGTCTGGGGTAGCCTGATGTCGTCTGACGTGGTTTTGTTTTGTTTTGTCTGGTCAGGTCAGGTCGGGCTAAAAGTGACAGTGTGCCTTTATGTGAAAAATGCCCTTTATATGAAGTTGAACTTTAACGCCTTTAACGCGACTGTGAATGGTACTAACTGGTATCTAGCCTGTTTATTCGCTTGCAATTTATGTAACAACGCAGCGTCACCGCCGTCCGCGACAACGACGTATTTACGTGAGCACGGACCAGAGTATTGTTCAGATCAACGTGGAACAGTGTGGCACCTACCTATGTCCGCAGTGCGTCCGAGACCCCTACTGCCTCTGGAATGTCGCGTCTGGCAACTGTACTCGCCGTTGGTGCGTAAGTTTATACCTACATTGTTTTGTTCTCCATACACTTCACGTTTGCTCGCCTGGACGCCTTACTGTCGCTGCTTAGTTAAATACTATGTTGTTCTTCTAAGTGCCATGTCTGTCGCAGACGTTGACAACCATGGCCTTCCAAACCGCACGGTCGTTTGTAGTTTGTAGCAGTTCTGTTGTGCTCCTTCCACATCATGTTGACAGACTATCTATTATTTGTATTCCCTAGCGTCCTCTTGGATCATTTTCCTTCAATCATTCCTGTTGTTACTATATGTTATAACTTTCTCTTTCTCATTATATGGCCTACGAATGGTGCTTGTTGTGTTCTAATTTTGTTAATGATCTTTCTTTTTGATTTGGCTGTCCTAAGGATGAGGTTTTAAGCCTTTAAGTTTGTTTTGAGGTTTTTAATCTAAGGTGTTATGTTGTTAGTGTATATGCAAAGGAAAACATCGTCGCATATGTAGCACTGCCCTACATGTATAGGCGCCTACGTATGCTGTCGTTTCTCGGACAAATTCCTCATCACTCATATTAAGCTACAGGTAGATTGCACAAAAAATTAAAGACATTTCTTTCGAAATTGCATTTCCACCATAAATCTGCGGCGGCCTCTTGCATTGAGGATGACTTATCGTGGCTATGTTCGAAATATCATGCTTAACCATTTTGGATTATCGCACCTCTAAGTTTTGGTTTCTGAGGATGTCTAGGTGTTAATGAATATACCTATTGTGTGATACAATTATGTTGTAGGCTGGCACGTTATACTGGACATATTCGCTGCACAGGTACGACATGCAACGCGATGGTTGAACATCAACAATAGTGGAGGGACGTAATGCAAGATATTTTACCAAACCATATTGTGTCTAGAGGAAACAGTTCTGTTTCCAGTGTCCGTATCACGGTGTTGTAATTACTAACAAAAATGACCATCACCTGACGGAATGCCTTAGTATTTAACAGTCGTGATACTAATATTTACCAAACGTTAGAAAACACATGTTACATAAGCACCATATAGGCATATAACGCGCTCGCAGATACTCGTTGTTTGTTCAAAATGACGAAGGTCGGAGAGAATGTGAACTTCACGTCCATCGACAGGCCCTAGTCGTGATAGTGTATAATTGTCAAATAATATTCGTTTTGTTATGTTATTGTCATGAGGGTAGACATAAGCATTATTGTGTCAGTGTCTACTTCATGTTGCCAAGTCCATGACAAAAGGGCCGTTTTCCAGAAGTTTTTTCGCGCGTGGTTCCTGCGATTGTTTATCTCTTTTTTACATATTACGCGCACATTACATTTCATGTTCGTAACAAGTAATTTATCCAATAAAAGTGAGATTCTTGACATATATAGGGTACTTTGAAAAGATATAGGTCTTACGTCCTATCCTAGGGGTCGTGGATTAATCCCTGATGGTTTGACGCTTGAGGTTCAAGCCGTCTAAGAGAAAAACGTTAACCTACCCGCTAGCTCGATTATAAGTAACATATGATTAATGGATGAATGAATCAAGACGGTAATAACAAATTGGTTTAGGCACGTCCTGAGAATGGATGGAGAACACAACAATGAACAACGATAGCTCTGAAGGAATCCTAGAATTAAGTTAAATAGGAGGCCAAAGGCCGTGTGATATGGAGAAAATGTACTACAGCCTTACAGGTCATTGTACGCCCGAAAAGAGTAGATTGGTAATTAGAGTAGGTATATTGACACCTTCAGATGCATAAGGGAGAATTTCACAGAAGATGGCCACTGACGCAGACCTGCTTCTGATGGACCAGCGACTCAGTGCTTTCTGTGCTGTGATGGCAAACAGACCACGGAAAACAGAACAGTGAGACAGACGAAGAAGAGGAAGAACGACGTTAAGGTGGAAAGCGATATATCGAAAAGGCAGACACGAACGGCCGAGAATGAAAGACTACGACAGAAGATGGAGAAAGACGGAGATAAATAGTAAAGTAGTAAAGAAGGACAGACTGCCGAAGGAATTGTGTTTTACAGTATATGTTTGACCTGTTGTAAAAATTTAAGAAAGTTTATAATTATATCATCATGTCCACACGAAACAGTTCAACAATGCCCGATCTTGGTGATAATAAGCACTGATCAAATGTCAATCAAAACCACTCTTACACGTTTCTAAATATAAAGGTTTAACAAGTTTGCCACCTAGAGAATTAACTCTAGATGGCAGGTGGACAAGGAAGCCCTTTGGCTTATCGAGAGTCCAACCCTTTTATCTACTTGTATCCCGCCCTTCCGAGGTATGTGTCGACTACTAGCACCCACACAATCATCAGATAATCTGTTCCATTCATTCACAGTCCTTTGTGAAAATTAGAACTTTCTTACGTCTAATCTACACAGCTCCTTTACTAATGTAACTTCATGTCCTCTAGTCTTTCTATCTTTCTTAACTGAAAAAAAACATATTTCTATCAATATTTTCATAACCATTCAATATTTTAAACACTTCTATCTGATCTCCTCTCAATCTCCTGGTCTCTAGTGTTGTTAAACCACATTCTTTTAGGCGTTTTTCATAACTAAGATCACTCAGTTTTGGTATCATTTTAGTCGCTCTCCTCTGTACTCTTTCTAGCATATATATGTCCTTCTTGCGGTATGGTCTCCACGCGTGTATACAATATTCTAAATGAGGCCTAACTATTGTTTTGTACAGCGGTAGTATTAGTTCTTTTTCTTTATATGCTATATTTCGCCTAATTAATCCAAGGATTTGATTTCCTTTTGAAGCTACAATTCCACACTGCTCTGAAACCTTCATGTCAGCACTAATTGTCAGCCCTAAGTCTTTTTCTTTTACAGTAGTACTTAGTACAGTTCCCCCCATTGTATATTCTACATATTCGTTCCCATGTCCTGTGTGAAGGCATTTACATTTCCCAAAATTGAACAACATTTGCCACTTTTCAGACCATTTGATCAACCTGTCAAGATCATCTTGTAAATGCTGTCTATCTCCATCACTTTTAATCCTTCATTGGTGTTTGACTCATTGTCTGTGTACATAACGAAATCATCAGCGGTCAATAAGGCAGATGTTTCCATCGCCATAGTGCCCACCAGTTCAGGAAATTCAAGGAGAAATTTTGAAACAAATTTGGTTGCAAATTCGTCGGAACGGGAGGGCAATATCTAGGGTGGGGAGCCTCCCCAATAGCTGGGAAAAGAAGGGTTCAGTTGAAGGTTTCTGGTGAGTCTGAAGGGTGGGTCCAGTAAAAAAATTCCTACACAACCTCCTCGACTCTGCCAAAAATGTCCGACATTAACCCTTTCCCGACAACGCGAAAAATGTTCGCCACTACCACCTCGGCACCGCGAGGATCTCATCAACTTACGGCGCGAAAAAATGTCCAACACAACCCCCGCCCGCT
Organism: Paraescarpia echinospica; assembly: GCA_020002185.1. Lineage (NCBI taxonomy): Eukaryota > Metazoa > Annelida > Polychaeta > Sabellida > Siboglinidae > Paraescarpia > Paraescarpia echinospica. Next base: position 19,984,234 of record CM034541.1, read on the forward strand.
ATCGGCCTCGTGAAAAAAACTGCAACACTACCTGCTCGAAACTAATTCCAACAGCATCACGCCTCCCCCCGTCTTCCGAACGCATTTGGTGATCCGCATCCCCCCCCCCATATTCACCAGTTCCAACGCTTATGAATATTTAGTGATACTAATATAACAACAATTAAGCTAATTTGGTATACTGTGGCTATTGGGATTAGTCGCTGTTGGAGTAAGACGTGTCTAGGGCGTAAAGCATGGTCACCCTTTCACTTTTAGCAACATTACAAAGGTTGGCACACTGGACCTGTAAAGTAAAGATCACGCTATCAAATGATCGTAACATAGAGCATTTAATGTTCATCTTCTTGCGGGATTTTCTTTTTCCAGCCCCAGACAACAACCAGCGAGATTACGCCAATGGCGTCGCCCATCTTAACTGTGGCCCGCAGCGAGGCCAGTCGGTGACGTCACATCGCGACTGGTCGCGGCTGAGCGTCGAAAACGTCACGTATTTCTTCTCCGCCGATAATGCTCTCATTATCGTCCACGTGCGGTCGACAGATGGCACCACCTACCGGTGCATGAGCGGCAGCCAGGTTGAGAATGTGTTGACTGTTAGATTACTTCCATGAGGCTCAGTAGGCCTACAGTACACGGGGTCAGACCACATTTAGGGCTCATCATTCATTTAAAGAATCCCAAATAAAATGAGTAATATGCAGTTTGTATGAATTTCGTTCATCTATCAGAGCTGTCGAATGGTGACGCCTGCGTATGGATAGTAGGCATAGATACAGGTGTTGTTTGGATTGTTTACATGGCAAATACCACTTTCTGGTTGAAGCAGAAATTAAGTGGTGTTGGGTTAAACATTGGTCTGTTGGAAAATTAGTTAAGAGAATTTCACGAATTTGACACTGCACGTGTGTCAATAGAGGTTATATATGCTATGAAATTTAAAAGGAAATTGTTAGATAACCTTTCCAGGAAATCAATGAACCGTTACAATTGCCACCCATAAGGAATTCTATCGCGGTTTCATCCATCATTACATATATGCAGCTTAGCATAGTGGTTCGACACCGATGTACTAGGAGTACATAGGCAGATACACGGGGGCCTGGTATTTTGCCGCGCTATACCTGCGCTAGAGTGGCGAACCCCCTAGACCTTTGGAATGTGCCCCCGTTACGTGCCCCGTAGACTTTTGGAATGTGCCCCCGTTTAGGTGAGTCTCGGGGGGATGCAATTGGAGTTGAACATCACCCCTCCCCCCATCTTCCGATGTCATAATCCGACTGGCTCAGTACACCCAATATTCATTTAGTTCGGCCGCCATTGGATGTTTTTGGCGAGCATCGGAGGGTGGGGTGGGGGCGAGCAATTGGTGTTGACCCCTTGACTACCATCTCTGGGTCCGCCCGTGGACTAGGTTCAAAAGTCTCATACTGGAAAACACTATACGATAAGGTAATCGTATGAATCTAGTATCAAAATGATCTAGTGTATTTTTTAATGTACCAGTACTTACAGTGCACAATTTCAACTTCTGCCATGCAGTCATGGTCATTTTACATACCTCAGTACTTGTAAACTGTTTTTATTTTAACCGCCCAAATGTGTTTTAATCACCTGGTATTGTTATCTCGCTATGCATGTCGACTTATTGTCAACTTTACTAGAGTGCTTTTGATGAACCTAGGTTCAAAACACTACCGTCAGTGCGTGCGTGCATGTGTGTGTACGTGCTTGCGTACGTGCGTGTGCAAGTGAGTGTGTAGGCTTAGAGATACAATCTTGGTAAATATAATTAACAATAGTCCAATAAGATAATACACACAAATCCATATTGGTTCATACGCATGTTTCTGACGGACTGTCACACGAGTAAGGAATCACCACTGCACCAGGATATGTATTCCAGATCATTACATGACAGATAGCTTATATACATGAATTAGTGTGTATCAGTTGGATTAGGTTTGCTTGCGTAACTATATTGAGCATATATGAATATAAGATAGGTAATAATTGGTGAACAGGGCACTAACGACCGTGTTTTAACGCATAACATATTGACACTCTCCATCTACTACCCCTGTAAATCTGAAACATCATGGCTTCCGGGACAAGTCTGCAGCATCTAAAGTAATTGAAGTGCAAGGTGCACACGACACATATGTTGTCTATCATGGCAGATGTGTCCGTCGGGGAATTTGGAACATAGTTACTACCGGAAGAAGTAGGACGCTTCCTGTGTGCTGACTGTCAAAGCAAAACACAATGTGGACATTTTTTTTCATTCTGGTATCTTCCTAGGAGAAACTGACAGCACTGTGACTACCAGAGGTAGCCTGAAATTTACTTCCTCGTTGCGCTTACTGTGCAAGCTGCTCACAAAACGTATTCTTTCGGACGTGTTCGTTGACGTACCTGGGAACCCATTGACGACCGGATGTACTAGACACGTTCCGTTTTGCTTTCTGTGTAAGTTGCGCACTGTATGGAAGTCGACTACACAGTTAGAAATGTACGATGAGAAAACTGTAAAAGCATTGCAACCGGATGTAGTTAAAACTATGGGACGTTCATTCAGAGGAGGCGCATTCAATACGGACGTTTTGTGGATTCGGCGAATAGTCCTGCTATTGGAAGTATGTTTACTTTTCAACTTCAAAGAAGTTGACAGGATGATGGAAGGAACCTATGAACCAGAACATCTGTGTCGTGTGCACCGCGTGAACATATGAAGGTTTCAGAGCAGTGCGGAATTGCAGCTTCAAAGGGAAATAAAATCTTTGGATTAATTAGGCGAAACATAACGTATAAGGAAAACGAGCTAATAATACCGCTGTACAAAACAATAGTAGGCCTCATTTAGAATGTTGTATTCAAGCGTGGAGGCCATATCGCAGAAATGACATAGATATGCTAGAAAGAGTACAGAGGAGAGCAACTAAAATTATACCAAAACTGAGGGATCTTAGTTACGAAATACGCCTAAAAAATGCGGCTTAACAACACTAGAGATTGAGAGGAGATCAGATAGAAGTGTTTAAAATAATGAATGGTTATGAAAATATTGATAGAAATATTTTTTCTCTGTTAAGAAAGATAGAAGGACTAGAGGACATGAAGGTACATTAGCAAAGGAGCAGTGTAGATTAGATATAAGAAAGTTATCATTTTCAAAAAGGACTGTAAATTAATGGAACAGATTATCTGCTGATTGTGTGGGTGCTAGTAGATTTAACAAGATTTAACAAGATTGCCATCCAGAAAATTACTCTGGATGGCAGGTGGACAAGGAAGCCTTTTGGCTTATCGAGAGTCCAATACTTTTTATCTACATGTATCCCGCCTTTTTAAGGTGTGTGTCGATTTTATTTTTAAACATATTCACGCTACTAGCACCAACACAATCAGGAGATAATCTGTTCCATTCATTTACAGTCCTTTGTGAGAATGAGAACTTTCTTATATCTAATCTACACTGCTCCTTTACTAATGTAGCTTCATGTCCTCTGGTCCTTCTATTTTTCTTAACTGAGAAAAAAATGTTTCTATCAATATTTTCATAACCATTCAATATTTTAAATACTTCTATGTGATCTCCTCTCAATATCCTGGTCTCTAATGTTGTTAAACCACATTCTTTTAGGCGTATTTCGTAACTAAGATCCCTCAGATTTGGTATCATTTTAGTCGCTCTCCTCTGTACTCTTTCTAGCATATCTATGTCCTTCTTGCGATATGGCCTCCATGCTTGTATACAATATTCTAAATGAGGCCTCACTATTGTTTTGTACAGCGGTACTATTAATTCTTTTTTCTTATACGCTATATTTCGCCTAATTAATCCAAGGATTTGATTTCCCTTTGACGCTGCAATTCCGCACTGCTCTGAAACCTTCATATCAGCACTAATGGTTAACCCCAAGTCCTTTTCTTTTACAGTAGTACTTAGAACAGTACCCCCATTTTATATTTTACCTCTTCATTCCCATGACCTGTGTGGAGGCATTTACATTTCCCAAAATTGAACAGCATTTGCCACTTTTCAGACCATTTGATCAACCTATCAAGATCATCTTGTAAATGCTGTCTGTCTCCATCACTTTTAATCCTTCTAAACACTTTTGTATCATCCGCAAATTTTAACACCTTGCTTGTTATATCATCGTCCAAATCGTTGATATATATTAAGAATAATATAGGTCCTAGTACTGATCCCTGTGGTACCCCACTCAATACCGATTTCCAGTTTGAAGCCTCCCCATCAACTACTACACGTTGTCTTCTGTCATTCAGCCATTTTTCTATCCAGTTTATTATACCATTTCCTATGCCATGGGCCTTTAGCTTAAGGAGTAATCTTTGATGTGGTACTTTGTCGAAAGCTTTTTGAAAATCTAAATAGATGATATCTACTGGTGATCCCTCATCTACCCACCTAGTGATGTCTTCCAAAAAACATAACATATTTGTTAAGCATGACCTCGCTTTTAAAAACCCATGTTGAGATGGGTTTATCAAGTTATGTTTAACAAGAAAATCCACCATGTGATCTTTAATTAGTCTTTCTAATAATTTGCAAATCACTGATGTTAAACTCACTGGTCTATAGTTCTCTGACTTGTTTCTCGAACCTTTTTTAAATAACGGTATAATGTTTGCCTCTTTCCATTCTAAAGGAACCACTCCCTCTTCTAATGACAAATTGAAAACTGTTGCAAGCGGTACGCTAATTTGTTCTACAATTTCCAATAGTAGTTTGGGCGGAATCCCGTCCACTCCAGGTGATTTATTATCCTTCATAGCCCTTATTTTCTTAGCTACCATTTCCGAGGTTACAACTAACTGTCCTAAATAGTCTGAATCTGCCCCCTTGAACTTAGCCTCTGGTACTGGCAGTGAACTAATATCTTCCCTGGTAAACACTGAACTAAAATACTCATTCAGGTCTTCTGCCATTAAGAATCCCTCTGATATTGTATTTCCAGCACTATCTTCTAGAGGACCGACCTTATCCTGAACTTTCTGTTTGCTTCGAATATACGCATAAAAACTCTTACTGTCATGTTTTATATTACTAGCTAATTTTTTTTCATAGCTTCTCTTTGAATTTCTAATTTCAGCTGTAGCTTGATTAAGTGCTTCTTTATAAATGTTGTAGTCTTCATCATTTCCAGTACATCTATATGACTTCCACATCATTTGTTTATACTTAATTTTTCTAATGGCTTCTTTCGATAAGTGTTTCTTTTTAGACCGTTTCCCTTGTTTTTTGAAAGGTACAAATTTATCGACTATGCACTTAATTTCACTATTTAAGATATTCCAGCATTCGGTTGCTGTCTTATTCTTCAGTGTGTTATTCCAGTCTATCTTTGCTAAATATTTCCTCATGTCCTTATACCTTCCTTTGTGGAAATTTCTCCTATACTGCTTTTTACTATTCCTTTCTGATTTTACATTGATGGTAAAATGTATCTGGTTGTGATCACTACTCCCCAGTGGCTCACATATCTTGACATTGTCAACTAATTCTTTCTGTGAGGACAAAACTAAGTCTAACACATTCTCTCCCCTGGTTGGTTCTAGCACATGTTGAGAAAGGAAACTATCTTGTACTAAAACTAAAAACTTGTGGTCCTCACTCCCCATACTCTGTAGAGATTTCCATTGTATATGCCCATGGTTAAAGTCCCCCATAATAATACAGTTCCGTTTGCTTACTTCCCTTATAGCGTTTTGTATTTTTTCATTCTCTTCTATGCTTATGTTTGGACTTCGATAAACTAACCCAACTGTTAACGTTGAGTTTCCTGTAACTATGTTACACCAAACAGCTTCTTCGCAATCTGCTTCTCTTTCTAATTTTATTTCATAAGCCTGGATAGATTCTTTAATATATAAAATAACTCCACCTCCCTTTCTTCCTATTCTATCTTTCCTAAACATTACATATCCTGTTAGTCCCAATTCGGCATCTGATATATCAGTGGTGGCCCACGATTCGGTTATACCTATTATGTGAGGGTCAATATCTTCTACCATAATGTTTAGTTCACTTCTTTTGTTTACTATGCTCCTTGCATTTAAACAAATGCATTTATATCCTGATTCAGAACAGTTTTCCAGGCTGTTCTTTGCCGATTTATTTCTGCTGTCTTTATCTATGCCTCCAGTTTTAGGCTTCTCTGTGAATCCCCCCTGCGAATCTAGTTTAGTAGTGTGAATATGTTTAACAATTAAATCGACACATACCTCAGAAGGGCGGGATACACATAAATAAAAGGGTCGGACTCTCGATAAGCCAAAGGGCTTCCTTATCCAACTGCCACCTAGAGTTAATTCTCTGGGTGGCAATCTTGTTAAATCTTGTTAAACATTGTGATGTGCAATGCGTTTTGATCAGGTCAAATTAACCGACTATTGTGTTATTATAGATAACCATTTACCTCTATAATTGCTGTTAATACTGCGGCTGCTTTATTGCTGAAGTAGACATCGCGAACATCACAGATGAAACACATCGACGATCAGAATGTCTATGCCTATGACTACACATTTACTAATGTATAATCAGGCGTGGTATATTTTGCTATGACAGTCAGTTGTTCTGACGCCGACCTCCCGAGACCCAGAATCCACCAATACGAACACAGATTACTTAGCAATTTCCTTCAATCTGAGCAATTGTAGTTAATATTCTTGTTTTTCTCCTTATCTCTGTATTCGGAGGTGAGGCCGGCTTAAATACTGGTTCTAAACATTTCGTTTTCTCCTTTTTTCTTTTTCCGTTACTGAGCCTGCACTGCCGTCCCCACCACTCGTCTCCACTCCTATCTCCCATCCTCGTTCTTCATTGCTATCCCGATCCCGCCAAATCTCTATTTTCTACACAATCTCCCCATCTCAATCGTTGTCTTCCTCCGTTCCTCTGTATTCCACTTTGAAGACCTCCGCTCTCTTCGCTTGCTGTTGTCCTCCCATTCGCTATACATGTTCAATCCTCTTTAACCGGCTTATCAACAGCTTCTTTCGAAACTTTCTTTCACAACAACCTCCGCTCTTCGCTTGTCTTCTCTTTTCACTCCCTTACACCGCCTCATTCAGTTGTTTTGTCTTGCCAACATACACTTTGCTGTTTTTCAGTCATCCCACAGTCTCTAGGTCATACATGTATGGTGGAGCGCGAACCAAGCTATCCTTGAGTTTCATGGATAATGTATATCTTTCATAATCCATTCCACGTTAATATCGTTGACATTGCCAGCGTTTAATGTATGATGTTCGTTCCTCATTTAAATAATATTGTTTTTAATTATAGGATAAGTATGCAGATAGGTGGTTAATAAACACGAAACAGTGTAATCAACACATATATAATGACCCGTTCGCCCATTAGCACGAGCAGCTGAGCTGTATTGTGTATTCGAATAATTGCTTCTATTTCCTAATCATTGCATGTAACACGAGCCACGGTTGGTTGAAATTAGCTTCATTATGACCACCTGACCTGCCGCCAACCACTGATCTAGTGTGCGATTTCATAAGCTGGGCTTAAATTCAGAGTTTCGGTATTGCTGGTTGGCACTGGCGTAATCAGCAGCAGCGACCCCTGGCGCGCGAGGATGGGTTGGCGTGCCATCATTCAGTGTAAGTGCTTCAATGGGCGCTTTATTATAAGTTGTTAAAATTGTAAATAAATATTTATTATTCTTCAAACAGGTGTGAAATCATGTAATTTTATTCCGTTTGTTGACATCCCTACCTCACCGTAGCCTATTAAAGAGCTAATTTGTTAAACTCTGTCTGTGTTGTACTGTATTGGTGGCCGGCTTTGTTTTAATTTAGCATGGTATGTGTTGCTATCAAACAAATAACATTATATGGGTTGTAAACACTTACATAATGTTAATTTTTTTATAATTAAGACCATTTTGTTAACAACTTGTTTGTGCTCAATAGATGATATTTAACTATTAGTGAGTTAGAATATTCATTCTTCGCAGAAAGGTTTCCTCATATTTGTGTAAAAACAACATGTAGTAAGGTTATTTAAGATAGTAAGCCTACACACACAAACACACATAAACAAACAGATACAGACACATACACACTCAGACGCACAGGCGCACAGGCGCACAGACGCACAGACGCACAGACGCACAGTCGCACAGACCCACGGACGCATAGGCGCACAGGCGCAGTGACATCGCACACAGACACACAGACACACAGACATACACACACACACACACACACACACACACACACACACACACACACACAATACTAATAGTAATTAACTGCTAATTGTATAGTGCATTGTATCCGGATATGTGATCTAGTGTGCGATTTCATAAGCTGGGCTTAAATTCAGAGTTTCGGTATTGCTGGTTGGCACTGGCGTAATCAGCAGCAGCGACCCCTGGCGCGCGAGGATGGGTTGGCATGCCATCATTCAGTGTAAGTGCTTCAATGGGCGCTTTATTATAAGTTGTTAAAATTGTAAATAAATATTTATTATTCTTCAAACAGGTGTGAAATCATGTAATGTTATTCCGTTTGTTGACATCCCTACCTCACCGTAGCCTATTAAAGAGCTAATTTGTTAAACTCTGTCTGTGTTGTACTGTATTGGTGGCCGGCTTTGTTTTAATTTAGTATGGTATGTGTTGCTATCAAACAAATAACATTATATGGGTTGTAAACACTTACATAATGTTAATTATTTTATAATTAAGACCATTTTGTTAACAACTTGTTTGTGCTCAATAGATGATATTTAACTATTAGTGAGTTAGAATATTCATTCTTCGCAGAAAGGTTTCCTCATATTTGTGTAAAAACAACATGTTGTAAGGTTATTTAAGATAGTAAGCCTACACACACAAACACACATAAACAAACAGATACAGACACATACACACTCAGACGCACAGGCGCACAGGCGCACAGGGGCACAGACGCACAGACGCACAGACGCACAGACGCACAGACGCACAGACGCACAGGCGCACAGGCGCACTGACATCGCACACAGACACACAGACACACAGACACACAGACACACAGACACACACACACACACACACACACACACACACACACACACACACACACACACACACACACACACACACACACACACACACACACACACACAATACTAATAGTAATCAACTGCTAATTGTATAGTGCATTGTATCCGGATATAAAGCCTGTTCAGGTAAGCACTTTAAAATTAAATCACTGTAACACATAATCATTATCATAACAATTTAAGAAATAATATAATACGTAATTGAAAATATACGTTTGTACGTGAAATAAAGTATCGGATAAAGAAGTATATGTACTGACTAAAGTAGGTATTTAACTAGTTGTTGTTCTCTTCGTCGTTCCCTATTTTCAGGTGTGAGGCGTACTTGGATACGTCGATATTTTCTTTTCTTCCTTATTGCGCTTGCACTACTTTCTCTATCACCCTTCTTCATTCTCCTCTGTCTTTTGCTCTTTTTTCATTCCCTTTCCATTCCTTCGGGTCTTTCTTCACGCAATCCTCCCACCACACTCTCGGTCGCCCTCGTCTTCTTTTTTCCTCTACTCTCCGGGCATCTGCTTTCTTTGCCAGCCGTTCTTCTCCCATTCGCCCCACATGTCCTGCCCACTTCAACCGACTTTTCAATAACATCTTCTTGAAATTTTCTTTCACTCCAACATCCTCCCTCAGCTCTTTCACTCTTCGCTTATATATTCTTTCTACCCCTGCAATTCTCCTGACCCAGTTGTTTTCGCACACTTGTACCCTCTCCTGCTGATTCTCTGTCATTGCTATTGTTTCTAGGGCAAACAGGTAGGCTGGTGTCACACATGTGCATAGTACCTTGGGTTTTTGCGATATATGCCTGTCTCCCATCTCACTTTCTACTTTCCTCCATGCACTCGCCCCTGCTTGTATTCTCCTGCGAATTTCTGTCTCTGAAGGGCCATCCAAACACACCGCTTCGCCCAGGTATACATAACTGTCTCTTTGTTGTAATTTCTTCCCCTTCAGGTGTATTTCCAGCTCTTTGGTTTGTTGCCCAACCCCCAGCACTTCTGTCTTCTCCAGACTCACTTTCAGTCCGTGTTTGCTGAAGATATCCTTCCACTCTATCAATGGTTCCTGTAAATCCGCTTCCCCGTCCGCTACCACCGCTAGATCGTCTGCATACAGTAGTTTCTGGAGAATATCTTTCGTACTGGTGTTTCAGTGGGATTAGAGCACTCCCCTGTCCCTAGCTAACGTTCACTTTGAATTCTTCTGAGATTCCAGGTCCACACACCACTCTGCCGTTTCTTCATAAGTCCCTTCCACCATCCTGACCTCTGCATTTAGGACCCCCATCCAACTCAATGTCGCCATTGCCATCTTTCTCGGTACCGTGTCATAAGCTTTTTACAGGTCTATAAAACACACAACCATACTCTCCTGTCCCTCCAACTTCTTTTCGATCAGCTGTCTCAGCGCAAACATCCCATCAGCAGTACCGCTTCCTTTTCAGAAACCCTGTTGTTCTTCTCCGATTTCTCCTTCCACTAGTGTTCTTACCCGTCCATCCAGGATTCTCTCCAACATCTTCAGCATGTGGCTCACCAACGTGATGCCTCTGCATTTTGCTGGGTCATGTACGTCTCCCTTTCTTTTCCATACCGGAACTATTAGTCCTGTTCTCCACTTCTCTGGGATCTTTCCCTCTCTCAAGCAGTTTAACTAGTATAAGATTAATATTTACTTAATACAGCGCCGTAACCATTAATGCTCGTAGAGCTGTACATTAAACTAATAGATAACTAACACAAATAGCCCCTGCTTGAAAATAAATCAATAATTTAAAATAAATACGTAATTAAAATGCAAAAAACGTTACGTCAGTGGCAGTATGTACTATGAGTATCGGGCATAATTATCAGAATTGCAGAAATAGAGATTGTTGGTCATATCATATGTTGCAATCATAACCAAACAAGACGACTACTTTTCTGCCAGGTATACAAAACTGTCTCAAACGAACTTCGCCCGAAGGAAGGCCGCAACATTGCAACCATCGTATTAACTATGTATTTGAGTACCTCTCTACGTTTGCAGAATACAGTTTCGCTATAGGGATATCTTTTTCTAACAGATTATTTGTTGGAAAAGGCGCGGACCCGATATGTACACTGTTGTATGACGCGTTTGTTTGCCCGTGCATTCGGAGTTGCGGCGCGGGTGCTAAAAATAGAATGATATCATGCAAATGTGATGCTGTAGCGAAAAATACTGCCGCATTGACCCTAATTGCGCATGTCCGGAAGTACAGTTTTTCGCAGGGAGACGTCAGGACTTGTTATATGTTAGCAAGGGGCTATACGTACACAGACTAATTTTATGAACAGGTAGCCAGGGCCCTACGTATACGTACGTTCGTCCAAATTATATTATTTAGCTTTACATTTTGACAGATATTGATTAGGACAGTCGCGAAATCCATAAATTGTAAATGTTGTCATACTGTTATCTTAACAACACGAAGCAAATAGGTGCAGTGTGGAACAATAATTACCTTTGCATTGGTATAATATATATATATATATATATGTATATATATATACACATATACATATATATGGGTGGTTGCCTTTGATGTCAGGTAACCTGGTGGCGGAGTGACCCCCACCGTTACGGTGGTAGGGGTAAATATAGTGCAGTCATGTAGTTAGTCATGTTAGTAATTATATGTCACAAAAGTTATATGCTTAGAAAATGAAGGTATTGCTTAGTTAGTGAATAACTAATTAAGTTGGCCTGTATCAATCAACATTGGTCTTGTATCGTTCCTTTGCATAGAAAGGTGTATGTGACAGGGACGCATACACATATATATGGGTAAGTATGTACTGTATAAAATTGCTTTAATTCCTGTCGCTGTAAAATACTGCCGCACCGACCCTTAATGCGCATGTCTGCACGTAGAAGTTTGTTGTGTAAAGACATAGTTTGCCCTATTCTAAATATATTAATCTAATCGCGGTCTTCAAGCTATATTATGAATATTTGCGATGGGATGGGTGTCAAATTATTAGAATGTTGTTCATCTGAGACATTTGGAAGAAGGATATGTGTGGAAATATTTATAAATGCTAGCCAATTAATGTGTTGTAAGTTGTATAAAATAATTGAATATAATCCTGCAAGAATGGTGATATATTCATTCACTCACGTACCCATTTGGCATGTTTACTGCTGAGCTCGACTCTACTGGGCTTTTGCTTACATCCATATGCCCATGCAGACATTCAGAAATGCATACTTAGTTATAATTAAATATGTAAATATCATATGGTAATTATGCTTCACTTTGCTCAGTTCGTAAAGTGAAAGACTCTCAGTAATGGTGCATAATGGCAATCCCATTTATTTAATAAAACATTTGAAAACGTGTGTACAGTGTGTATTAAACATACCCCAATTATATTACATGACCACAGTGCACATGCATTATATATTACTAGAATTTAAATTATTTGAAAACATAAGCAATGTATGCATTAAACATACATGAATTAATGTAGTGTATGTGGATTGCATACTTGAGTAGTGTATAAGTAACTATGACTGCAGTATCTTTGTTTCGTTACTAGCATCAAACCAACTATATAAAGGACTATACACATTTCAATTAGTGTGCATAATGTACGGTATATCTTGTGTGACTGTAACACGGATAAAATAATTGTACTCGTATTGTCATGGGAATGTGCAAAATATGATGACATAAGTAAATAAATATATATATATATATATATATATATACACAATTGTGTGGTGCACAATGCACATGAAACATTCATCAATGTATACATAGACATATCAATAGATTCCTAGTATAAAACACATCACCATCACAACAAAATGAGTCGCCAAGTTACTCTATGACTTAAAAACAAACAAATCAACAGAACCCGACCAGGTGCCAGCCAGAATCCATGGTCGGTGGGCCGTATTTTACAACGGTAGGATTTTTCGCTCCTTGCTAACATATGACAAGCCCTGACGTCTCCCAGCGAAAAACTGTACTTCTGGACATGCGCATTAAAGGTCGGTGCGGCAGTATTTTTCAGCGGCAGGATTTTTCGCTACAACGCATTACTGCCTCAATGCTGGCGAGTGCTATGCTCGTTCGCCGATTTTAGTGCGGCAAGTGGTTTGTTTAAAGAGTAACTAATTGGGAGAGCGTAGACAGCGAGTCGGGCAATAAGGAGAGAGATATAGGAGAAGTGCCAATAAATATGAAGGTGCGAGCCCATGAAAGCAGTTGAAAGTGAAAAGCAGGGTCTTGAAAGTAATGTGACTCTTCACAGGAAGAGTGCAGCTCCGAGAGCATGGGTGTGACATGGTCTTGTTTCGAGCGAGTCATTATGACACGAGCACAGGCAGTTTGGATTCGTAGTAGAACTTTTCTCAATTACAGTCGCTCACAATCCGCTAAGGAGAATATTGCAGCAGTCAATACGCGAGATCACTAGGGTGTGCACAAGTTGTTTTGTGTGTTCTATGGTCTAAGTAGCGACGAATGCGTCCAGTGCTATGGAGGTGGTAATGCGTTGTTTTGGAAACGTTTGTTACGTGTCGCTCAAGGGACATATTGGAGTTGAATATCAACCCCAAGTTTCTGGCGCATGTTTTGAGTGTCATGCGAACGTTGTTGATCGTTATATCATAAGGAAGAATGTGTTGCTGTGCTGACTTCGCATATATGATGACGATCTCCGTTTTATCATCATCATTAAGTTTCAGCATGTCGGTATTCATCCACCGACGGTTACTGGCGACACAGAGTTCCATTTTCCTGATGACAATCACGGGTGATGTGTTATCACCCAGGCTGAATTCTTGGACAAGTTGGGTGTCATCGGCATTATGGATGGTAAGCCATACCATGGTGTTTGAGTTGCGACGCGAGAGGAGTCATACACAGTAAACCTCGCCTAAGTCGGATTCAATCGGGCCGAGAGATTTAATCCGAGTTATGCGAACATTCGACGTAACTGAAGATAATTATTATATCCCTGCGCTAGCACTAAAGGCAGATGTCTAAAGCCCTTTGGTAGCTTACACGTGAATGACCCCTGAACGTGATTGGATACTGCCGCAATTTTACATATGTTGATGTCGACAAGCACAACAATACGCGGTACTAAAATAGTTTTGTGCTTCATTTTGGCACGAAGTTCTAACGTCACGAGAATGGCCTCGTGTTGGTGTGCTGACTTCGCATATATGATGAGGATCTCCGTTTTATTATCATTGGGTTTCAACAACGGGGGCAAAAGTGATGAACTTCTTATCACTGATGTCAGTAGAGTGCGATGTTCTGAGGAAAGTTTACTTTTCGTCAATAGTTTATTATTGTTCGTTGAGAAAATCACGAAAGGTGGTACTTTGAATGTTGTGGTTGCTGAAGAGCTAGACATTGGGGTCTATGTTTGTGGTCGAAAGTCCAGACATGTTATTAAATTGTCTTTTATTAATTTCATTCTATTTGCCGTGGTATTTCCAGTGCACATTTTTGATCATTTGAATGGGGCCACGGGAGCTCGGGGCCTGGAATTGTTTCTCTCTATTGGGACCATTGGGCCCGGGAATTAATTTTCCCTTGAATGGACCCCGGGAGCTCTGCTCCAGGGCTGGATCATTTTCTCTGGGGCACCGGGAGCTCGGGGCCATATTACCAGTTACCCCTGCCATACGCTACTGCCGTCACCTGGCGCGAGGATGGTCGCTTGTCGTGAACTTGTAACATAGAATTAGCGCATGCGTATACTGGCATGACATTGTCAGGAAGTAATGCACTGCGCAGCTGCGGACTGACGTAGACCGCCGCGTCTACGTATCAACAAATTATTGGTGATGACGTCATTTCTTTCTACATAACGACCATAAGAAGCGTACTGAGTCGAACTGGATCCGCGGCAGGTCATGTTTCCTTATGAACTACAAGCCGTACAACGCGTGCGACACGGCGATGGGAATTTGAGGAAGCATTGTTTGCGAACTTCGTTTGAAAGAGATGAGACGTCACACTCCGTTCAAGTTGATGAAGCGACTGCGCAGCCTTAAGGAATGTTACATAAGATAATTATCGGACGTTAAATATTTTAGACGTTAACTAGTTCTTCAGCACGCATTACAGTTTATTTATACGATAATTGTGTTCTTATATATTGCACTCTAAAAAAAAAAACGAAAACACTTTTCCTGTTCGCCTGCCATGCCACGTACCGCCAGTATCCTCAGCATGTTGAGGCTAGGCGTGTATCGGAAGAAGAAGGTGTTAACAGGTTTGAATCTTTGTAATTTGTTTTACGTAACCATGGTTCGGAGGAGAGTGAACTCCTTTCGCTGTTGAAACACCTTATGGGAAATCACTCCTCCCCGACAGGGGTTTGAGGTTGAGTGGCCGGCTTGCAGGTTCTTTCCAAGGCTTACCTGCCGTTTTCAACTGTCGGTCATTTTAACCGGATATCGTTTTTATCTAAAGTAAATGACTGTTTGAATGTTGACTGTGCATTTTTCATCATTCGATGTATCTTTTCGTAAAAAAAACTTAAACTGAAAACCAAAGAAGTGTTGCATTTTTGTTTCAAACACTTGTGCAGTCAAAGGACGGGGAGATAAAAGAAACAATCGAAGCTAGTGATGTTGCTATTGAAACATCCATACAAAGGAAGGGTAGAGGTCTATGCTAGATAGCAGACACCCATACACTGTTCGTAATTCACAATTCCCGAAATGCCCCGCGCGAACATGAGGTAGATAATATGTCCTTGTAATATTAAAGAAATCATGCTAGCATTCAGCTGCTTTTGTATAAAAGCTATGTGCAGTTTAATGATCTATGAAATTAAACCCATGTACCTTCTGCATGTTGTCTCCAACACCGCGATGTCCGAAAAAGGGTCTGATCAGGTTGTAATAGAGTGACAGAGAGCCGGGTGTGGGAACAGTTGAACCAATCTACTTTAAACGAACATCCACATATGTGCACCTGTGTGTGATTAATTCAAGAACAGTCTAAGTTGGACACACTAATCGACATGGTCACTTGGTTATCATCATTCAAAGCCTATACGATCAAAAATACTTTGTGCCGGTAGCAGTGAGGGGTTGTGTCTATATGCCTAGTATATGCAAGGAGTAGATGAGAACTCCTCGATAACTACCCTAGTGAAACTCGAGGTTACTGGTGGTAGGCCCGAACGATTGTACGGCCTATTTTGGATGCCGACTAGCTATTCGTCTATCTGTTTCATTCAACGGTGTTTTATTAAGTTGTTTGTTATCAATTTACTCGGTTTCCATTTCATTTCTTATGTATTTGAATAGGGCACCGGCCTTGGGACACGAGTCCCAGTTGCCCCTATGGCAATATCCTACTGTGTGGCGCTTGTAGCGTGGTGCGAATACTCTGTATCGTCAAAGTAGTGTGCGAAGTAATTGTCAAGCGATTCGGCATGTTACCTCGATGCAGCAGCTTGTTTGCGATGTTGTAGAACTGTGCTTGGTTCCGGACGTCCGACAACTTTTCCTCATAATGGGACGTTTTCGCTTCAGCGCACATGTTGTTGACTTTGTTTCTCTGTTGTACGAACATGTATCGGTGCACTGTTAGTCGTGTCCTCCTGAATTGTTGTTCAAGCCGCTTTCGTTTAGTTTTTGCAACTTCAATGATGTCCGCGTTGTACCATGGCACATTGTTTTTCACGGCGATGGTGCACTCTCTAGCAGGAGTATGCTGGTCGAGAATTGTGAACAATGCATTGTTGTTATAAGAAATTGCAGCTGCTACAAATTCGCTGTTTGCTGGACAATCAAATCAAAGGAAGTATTGTTATGGCCGGTTTCTGGTGGTTGATAATTTTCAACTTACGCACAGTCGTTGTCCTCTCCGGTGGAACTGCAGTTGTAACAGGCACCGTAAATATAGCGGAGAAATAGACATAATTGACTGAATCACCATAGATGATATCTCCAACAGGCAGCTCATCACATCTCGTTATGATAACAACGTGCTGTTGATGGCTTGTTGCGAGAGATTGTCTGTAATTGGTTTTGTTTGTGCACTGGTCAAAGATTTGATGTAAGTGTGAGATCATCGATGAGGTCGGCATACTCCCTCAGAAATACCGGAACGTTTGGTGGTTTCGGTTTTGGTGGAGGTCTATAGACTGTTACAAATCGCAACAGTTCGATGCCGATTTTAACTAAGCAATTTCGGTTTTCCATGTACGTGTAATTGTTGCTCTTCATAACAGTCACTGAGATGGAGTCACGGTAAATAATGGCGACGCCTCCACTTCTAGATCATGGGGGTACGCCATTCTTCGACGGGGTGGGACGGACATTCATGCGAGAGGGAGTTATGAAGGTAAAAAATAAAGTAAGTGTTTATATATAGCGCAGTATCCAGTCCTCGGGACGGTTCAAGGCGCTTTACACTTTACACTGGCAGACCTGTTAAATCGAATACTATTTTGACTTCTCTGGGAAACATCCAACCACACTGTAATTAATGCGCGAAGACTATTCATACACACATATCCACCAAGGGCTGTAGCCAGGTACCCAGGTTCTCTCTCGGTCGAGAGTTCGAAGCTCTAGTCACTGCACCACCGCGTTCCACAGCTATACGTTGATCGCACGTCGTAAAGGATAGAGGTCAACATTGAATATATATTGGAAGACCATCGTTTCGGCCAGTATTGTTACCCACTTCGACCATGTGTCTGTGACGGGACTATACTGTTCGAAGATCGTTGATGTTGAGTCGGCTGTTGATCGCCGTGCAACCAGTATATCCGTGCGACACGATTGTCATGGTCCTGTCCGGCGTGGTTGACTCAGCCTCTTCCAGGTATTCTCCATCTCCCTGTGTAAATCTGAAAGAGCGTGGGAGAAGTCTAAAGTGTCCAAAGTTACTGAAGTGCAAGCTGCACATCTTACATACTTTGTTTATCATGTCAGATGCGTTGGTCGGGGAAACTGAGAGCACTGTGACTACCGGAAATAGTATGAAGTTTACGTTGCACGTTGGGCTTAATTGCTGTGCAAGCTGCATACAACATTGGCACTATGTATTCTTTCGTACGTGCTGGTTGGAGAAACTAGTAACCCCGTGACGACTGGGTGTACTCCAAACGTTCCGTTGTGCTGTCTATGTAAGTTGCACACAGAGTGGACGTCGTCTACCTAGTCGGAAGAGTACGTTGAGAACACTGAAAAAGCATGGCAACCGGAAGTAAGCTAAGATAAGATGTTGTTTATTGTCCCCATGGGGGAATTCTCTCTGCGTGATCGACATTCTTAAACAGCAGTGCTATATTTAATTGTAAAGGGTTAATACCAATAAGTAGTATAAAGTGTTGGACGTTCTCTATGTGCAAACAGCACATAATGTGGACGTTTACTGTTCGTCGAAAATGATTGTTGATGAAATCAAGAACACATAATGTAAGTTTTTAGGGAAAGTAGCTGCGATATACATTGCTACTGATACTGTATTAATGTGTCAAGGAGGATTCAGCAAATAGTCCTACTAGAGCAAGTATGTTGATTTCTCAACTTAAATTGAGGTGATACGGTGATGGATGGAACATGTCTGACAGAACATTGGCATGCCCATTGTGTTTTGATCAGGCCAAGATAACCGACTATCATGCTATTTAAGATAACCATTTACTTTTGTAAGTGTTATTAATACTTTAATGCTCAACTAGACATTGCGGACGTGGAAAATGTAACGATATTGACGATCAGAATGTCTATGTCAGAATTACTAATCTTTACATCAGCACTTATTTTAATATATCATTATCAAAGACGTAATATTTTTGTTATGACAGTCCTGTGCTCTACGCCAATCAGCCGCGCCCTACATTCCACCAGTACGAACACAGATTACATAGCCCCTGTAGTGCTGCGCCTTTGTTTCTTTTGTTGCACTCCACTGTTCCCTATGTGCAGCCCTCTCCCCCAACTTTCACCTCCCTTAGCAAAATGTCTGCATAATCATATATATATAAATATATTCTATAGAATTATATAGATTACTCTATAAATTTTTATAGAAAGTAAAATGGCTATAGGTTTTCTATACAATTGTGCAGAATATTGAGCAAAAATTTCCGATAGCATGTACTCTATAAAATGCTATAGAATAGTATAGATTTTTATAAGTTACTATATAATTATGTAGAATTATATAGAAAATATATAGAATTCTATAGATTTTTGCTAAGGGCTTCCTTCGACTTTCTCAAATCCATCTCACGCATTCCTTCCATCACATCTTCGCGTTATCTTTCCCTTTCCGGCGGTGGTACGCTCAACATCCCCAGGAGGCACTGATTACTTGAGGCTGCCGGCTTTTCCAATCAACGATAAAACAATTGCGTTTGCCAACATCATTGCACTAGATTGGATGCCACAACATCTAACAATTATTTCGCAGATTACATATCTCCAAGAGATTCCGCTGTCCTAGTTGTTTCCAGCGCTCAGCAACGTTCTATTAACTGACTAGTCTGTATTATTGTGGTTGCAATGTAATGGTCTTATGAGGTCTCATTCAATTAGACAGCCTTTTTTAGAACGTTATCGCCAAACCGAACCTTATAAGGTGGCACTGAGGGTGATCAATGCCAGGGTGCCTGTCGTCCTCAATGGTTCTTTTAAGTCCCAAATTGAGACGGGACCAACATTAACGTGATCTCCTAGTCACGAGGGTTACATACGCTGTTCTGACTATCAACAGACACCACCGCGAAATGAGAATAAAAACAATAAAACACAAGTCAAATGTATGGAAGCACACGGTTTGATATAAATATGTTTTCAGTCGAAACAATACAATCCAAACAATATGTTTAAAATAGCAAGGGTTGTCACAGTTGGATTTAATTATTTTAGTACAATCTCTTGCCATCGTAAAATAGTGTGCTTACGTAATTTATATATTGAAGTACAAAAAAACTCTTCCAGTTCTTTACTTTCGATAGGCTATAAAAGACAGGACAAGGAGTTGTTTTCGTGCTATCCGACGTATACCATTAATTTGTAATGGCTATTCATTTGTGGAGCGTTTAACGTGTTCTGGGTATATATTAATATGTTCACCTGAATAGTTAAGGTGTTAGACATGTACATCATTATAACGATGGCATCCCATTAAATATTTTGTCTTAACCTTTAATAAACCTAAAACTCTATTCTCTGCAGTATCTACCGTTTTAGGACCTCCGTTTTTTAAAATAAAAATCAAGATGTTAAATTAAAATCATATCTAGTGTTAGTTATGCTTGATTACTATGCATCGAGTTCTTTAGAAGCAAGTCATGCAATTTACAACTTCACGGTCAAAATCACGATTGTATGTGTTTTAACTGATAAAACATTGTTCAGTAAATATTTCGGTTTTTTCATTATACAGCTACCAATGTACTGTATATAATGCAGTGTTGTTAATAATGGTATATTGACAATAAAGGACATATGTTCAGTCAATACCTGAAACAGATGTTAGTCTGAGATCAGTCACCCATGAGCCGGCAACTGTGAGTTCCGATGAGCGGCATTGCATTACAAATCCGGATGTAACCCATCCTTCAAGCTGCCCTACATCCTCCTGCAAGCAGGTGACATCTCGGTTAATCCTGGGCCTCAACATGCGACATGCGCACAGCTAATCTCCGATGAGTCCTCCAGAACCCTGGTGCTCTGTTTCGTATGATTACAACCAAACCATTTGGCGTTCTAACTATGCCACGACCGAGACTCTCCTCAACTGATACGGCAGCCTGACTTGCTGATAGTTGTCCACCTACTGTATCTCTGTGCGATCGTTCAGTCGATTGGCAGTGACATCTGCTTCCGGAAAAATTGAAAGTTGAAATTGTTCACACATCGCGATGCGTCAGATACGAAGCAGTGCATAATCTTTAAAAATACTTAACGGCATGATACTTAAACAATACTTAACGGTATATACCACATACATACATATATTATATACAATACACATGTATACAAACACCCACACACACATATATATATATATAATCATACACACACATCACACACACACACACACACACACACACACACACACACACACACACACACACACACACACACACACACACACACACACACACACACACACACACACACACACACACACACACACATCCAGGAAGCATTATAAACAGTTTTTTTAACGAATTCCCAGATTTCCTTGAAAACATCGTGCAATTACATGGAGAACTACAATTAGGTCATTTCAGTATCAACCATGACATGACCTGCCTGACTTTCCATCAACATCAGAAAAACCAAGGTTATCCTCCAACCCACTCCAGGTAACAATGAAGGACCTCCCGAAATCAAAGTATCTGAAGGAACCCTAGAAGCTGTTGAACATTTCCTGTACTTACGGAGTCACTTGTCCCAGAAGGCCACCACCGAAGCAGAAATTCAGCATTGTATCCGCTGTGCCAGCACATCCTTCAGTAAATTGCGCCACAAAGTCTTCGAAGACCACAATCTCAAGAAAGAGACTACGGTGATGATTGCTGAACATTCTTCAGGATAGTTCATTTCTATGCAAACTGGTTCTTTTAGACATATCCAATACGACGAAAACTTCTACAAGGTAAATATTCACATATTGGATATGTCTAAAAGAACCAGTTTGCAAAGACTAAGGTGATGGTCTACAAAGCCGTTTGTATTACCATTCTACTCTACGGGAGCGAGGCTTGGGTCACGTATCGTTGTCACCTGAAAACCCTGGAGAAATTCCATCAACGATGCCTCAGGAAAATTCTTTGCATCTGGTGGGAAGACCGACGCACTAGCGCCAGCGTCTTCATTGATGCGAAGACAACCAGCATTGAGGCAATGATCATACAAAATTATCTCCGCTGGACTGGCCACTGTGTCAGAATGCTAGGCTCCCGCCTCCCCTGACAAGTACTGTTGACTGACACACGGTTCGAGTACACGTGGTGGCCAAAGAAAACAATTCAAAGACACATCGAAATATTACATGAAGAAAGATACAATAACCACTTGGGAGGACATGGCTGAGGACCGTCTACTTTGGCGCCGCAGCACCGCCAGCCTACGGCCTAATACAAGACCACCACTTACTACACGAGGCGGAGAAGCGGCGGAGAAGAAATGAGAGGGAGATGTCTCTCAACATCCACACGTCACCCTTCCACCCGAAAGCTGCTGTCCACACTGCAACAAGATCTTCAGTTCGAGAATCAAGCTCCTGAGTCATCTCTGGACCCACAACTGATTCCTGGTGGACGTCATCCTCGCTTCGAGGGACCGCTGATGATGATGATGACCCTGCCTGGCAGGTAGAATAAATATTATGTATATATTATGTATATATATATATATAATATTATATATAATAAACAATGGTAGGGCCTAAGACAAATAATACTAAAATATAAAATTACAAAATAATGTCCGTCATGATGAAAAACTAATTAATTAAAATGTCTAATAAAAAGATGAGTCTTTATAGACTTCCTAAACATGCTTAGCGTTCTTAATGCACGAATATCCACTGGCAGTTCATTCCACAGTCGCGGTGATGTTGCGCCAAATGCCGAGTCGCCAATGCACTTCTTCGTGATGCCTTGGTGCAGTGTTGGCGCGTGGTTCTGACGAAGGCGTTCATCCCAATTTCGTGCCTGCACTAGTTCCATCAAATAAAACGGCGCCAAGCCATGGAGACATAGATCTGTACGTCAATACCAACACCTTGAAAATGAAGCGGCTCACTACCGGGAGCCAATGCAATCTCTTTAGCACAGGTTTGATGTGTTCATGTCCACTGGTGCGTGTCACTAGTCTGGCGGCATTATTATATACTCGCTGCAAGCTGTCTGAGATGAAGGTCGATTGTGGAAGAGTGAGTTACAATAGTTCAGTCGTGAGGTGACGATGCGTAGACACCATTCTTCGCTGCTTCAGTTGTTAGATAGTGTCGTGTTGGTGACAGTCTGTACAGATGGTAGTTGTATGCAACACAAACAGCAGTCACGTTACGTGACATCGTCAGATGTTGGTCCATGTGAACTCCTAAATTTCGTATGCAATCTACTGGTGAAATTGTGTTGTCTCCAATGGTAATTGAGCAAATTCTTTATAGTTTGAGATTGTGTTTTGAAGCAAAGATGATGATCTAATGTTTTACTATTCACGGGTATTGAGAGGTGTCTGGGGGGGGGCACAAAAACCTCCACTGGCTGCCGAACAAAATGGCGTAAAAATATGTTCGCCACCGCGCCGCCGTAACTTTAACGTCTCAGCTTTCTCGGCTCGACTAGTGACATCGGAAGACGGGGGAAGGGGGTGCTGTTGACAAATTTTCGCCGCCGCATCGGCGTAACTTTAGCTTATTGTAACCAGAACGTTGGCACATTTCAAAGGGCCTACGTTGGTACATTCAAAAATGTCTACGGGAACGCCAAATTCCAAAGGTCTAGGGGGGCACGTGCCACCCAGGCAACCCTGTATCTGCCTATGATTCAGCTTCAGCATGCGCCGCGCCATCCGTCGTCTGACTTCCTCAATGTTGTCTTGATCGCCCGAAACAGTTGGACTGTAGAACGCATAACTGAATGTCATCGGCGTATTTCTGGTATTCTATTCCATATCTTCTGAAAATGTGCTGCATTGGCGTGGTGTATAGGGTAACAGTAACTGGTCCATGGACCGAGCCCTGTGTTTGTGTTTTAATTCGTTTATATAACGATAAAATAAATATACATTTGCACTGCGTCAATCGATTTTGTTTGTTGAGTTCTTATATAGCGCAGTACCCACTCCTCACGACTGCTCGAAGTGCTTTACACTTCACCCCCTGGCGGACCTGTTCAATCGTACATCATCTCTACTTCTCTGGGAAGCATCCAGCCACGCTGCAATTAATGCGCGAAGACTATTCGTACACAAATATCCACCACTGTCTATAGCCAGGTACTCATGCATACAGCTTAGTGAACTGGAGCAACGGAAAGTAGAACGAATTTACAACGCCGCACAGGATTCGAAACCGGGTTCTCTC
Source organism: Paraescarpia echinospica (assembly GCA_020002185.1). Taxonomy (NCBI): domain Eukaryota; kingdom Metazoa; phylum Annelida; class Polychaeta; order Sabellida; family Siboglinidae; genus Paraescarpia; species Paraescarpia echinospica. Next base: position 20,008,401 of record CM034541.1, read on the forward strand.
GGTTGATAGTCCGAAGCTCTACTACTGCACCACTGCGCTCCACAAGAAGGCATCTGTTTGCTTCTTTGGGTTGATTTTAAGATCATCTGAGACTATAGCTACCTTTCGCAGAAAACTTAAGACTTATCTTTTTAAATTTGCATTCCCACCGTAACTTTCGCCGGTCCTTGCTCTAATGATGACTCTTGCTCGTCCCTGTTAACAATTATTTGATTATGTTGTGCCTCTGAGCTCATATTCCTGGGGATATAGGCACTATAGAAGTTTATTATTATTATTACCTATATCGAAATGTGCGTACTTGCAAACTTGCGTACATATAAATGCATAAACATTGTGTGAATGCTTTAAATAAGTACGGTTTCGTTCGAACATCAAGCGTGGTGAGAACCGCTCGAAGATGAACTCCGTTCTGGGACCGCTAAATCATTGCAACAATATTAAAAATAAACAGATTGCCGGTCCAGCTTCCGTGAGGATCTCGTTAATTGTAATAATTTTAAAACACACTATTTTAATTTACTCGCCAATAATACGAAGCCTCCAATAAGGTTCTTGAGAAGCACATCCCAAACCAAACTGAGAGTACTGAAATGTAGCCTCCATTACCTTATATGTCGCTACATATATTTCAACCATTCAGAAAACCCGTCACTATCGAAACCTTCTTTAAACACGCACACACGGACGGACGGACGGACGGACGGACGGACGCACGCACGCACGCACGCACGCACACACCACACACACACACACATACACACACACACACACACACACACACACACACACACACACAGTTGTTGTTTCCAGCGCTCGGCAACGTTCTATTAACTGACTAGTCTGTATTACTGTGATTTCAATGCAATGGTCTTATGAGGTCTCATTCAGCTAGTCAGCCTTTTTCAGAACATTATTGCCAAACGACCTTTATATGCTGGCACCGAGGATGGTCACTGCCAAGGTGCATGTCGTCCTCAATGGTTCTTTTACGTCCCAAATTGAGACGGGACTGACATTAACGTGATCTCCGAGTCACGCGGGACACACAGTGAAGATTTAACAAGATTTAACAAAATTGCCGTCCATAGTTATAAGCTCCAGAGGGCATGCGGACAAGGAAGCCTTTGGCATATCGAGAGTCCAACAAATTTCCACCTATGTATAACCCGCCCTCGTCAGATAGCTGTCAATTTTATTTTTGAACATATTCACACTGCTAGCATTAACACAATCATCTGATAATTTGTTCCAGTCATGTATTGTCCTCTAAGAGAATGAGTACTTTCTCATATCCAATCTACACTGTGCCTTGACTAATGCTGCATTGTGTCCTCTGGTTATACTGTCTTATTTCAGTTTGAAGACAATATTTCTATTAATATCCTCATAACCATTCAATATCTTAAAAACTTTGATTTGGTTTCCTCTTAGTCTCCTAGTCTCTATGGTTGTCAACCAACATTCTAATAGGCGTCTTTCATAACCAAGATCTTTCAGTTCAGGAATCAACTTAGTTGCTCTTCGTTGTACTCTTTCTAGCTTATCTATGTCTTTCTTACGATATGGCCTCCATGTTTGTATACAATATTCTAAATGTGGCCTAACTATTGCTTTGTACAGTGGTACAATTAGCTGTTTATATGTGATATTTAATCTAATTAGTTTTAATATTTGGTTACCCTTTGAAACAGCAATTCCACATTGCTCCCAAACTTTCATGTCAGCGCTAACTGTTACTCCTAAGTCCTTTCTGCATCTGTTTTAACAGTTCTGAACAATTTTGTATCATCTGCGAATTTCTGTACTTTGTTTGATACATCATCATCCAAATCATTATATATATATATATATATCAAGAATAATATAGGTCCCAACATTGACCCCTGTGGCACTCCACTCAAAACTGGATTTATTACTCTCTGTCTTCTGTCTGTCAACCATGTTTGTATCCAACTGATCACACCATCCCCTGTACCATGGGCTTTTAGTTTACGTAACAATCTTTGATGTGGCATTTTATCAAATGCTTTCTGTAAATCTAAGTAGACAACATCCACTGGTGACCCACCATCTACCTACTTTGTAATTTCTTCTAAAAAACATAAGATATTGGTTAAACAATACCTAGCTTTTAGGAACCCATGTTGAGATTCATTTATTAATTTGTGTGTTACAAGGAATTCCATCATGTGATCTCTAATAAGCGTTTCTAATAATTTGCATAAAACTGATGTTAAGCTCACTGGTCTGTAATTCTCTGTCTTGCTCCTCGATCCCCTTTTAAATAATGGTGTAATATTTGTTTATTTCCATTCTAGTGGAACGATTCCCTCTTCAAATGATAAGTTAAAGAATATAGCAAGTGGTGTACTGATTTGGTCTACAATTTCCTTAAGCAGTTTTGGTGGTATCCCGTCAACACCAAGTGATTTATTTTCTTTCATCATCTTAATTTTCTTTGATATCATTTTAGGAGTAACAAACAACTGCCCTAATTGATTTGATTCATCCCCCTCAAATTTATTAATTGGTAATGGCAGTGAACTTATATCTTCTGTGGTAAACACTGAGCTGAAATACTCGTTCAGGGCCTCTGCCATTTGAAACCCATCAGATATTATGTTTCCTGCACTGTTTTCTAATGGTCTCCGAGTCACGAGGGATACACAGTCCCCAATGATGAGAGGTTTTTACACCAAATATCATGCCTGCCCGTTTCGTATTTCGAACTCAGAGCGCCGGCATGCCAGGCGGATGCACGTGCTAACCACTACACTAGCCGCGCTCCCTGCGAATTAGCATCTGTTCACAGATCTCTGGATATATATGTCATCGTGTTTTCACAATTCTTCACAGATAAAACCGCTGGCTTTCGATCGTATTTCAGTAGAAATGATCACGGTCAAATTTTTTTCTGAGCCACTGCCTACAATAGGTCCTAAATTCAAACATTCAAGCTCAAACCAACTCATATTTGAAAAAGTTGCTGCACAGATTGCAGAACGGCACAAACGATTTCACTACACTGAAGAGGCTCTTCTCTGCATACTTACTTACTTTCTAATTTAGGTCATTCACTTAACGTAGCGACATGATGTATTCCTTCCATCGGTGACTGTTTGGTATGGCGTTGGATTGCACAGCGCACGCTGTCGTTGTTGATTTCTCAGATATGTGTTTGGGCGAAACCTTCTCCGAGTTCAGGGGCTGATTTGAATGCTAAATGAATGTATGTATTAATGTATTATGACTAAAGCTAGCATTCCGTATGTACGGAAATGGCGTGCGGATGCGGCATGCGGTAAAACAACGAATTTAATGCCCAGTGGAAAGTATTAAAAATAATTCCATAAGTACATATATGCAGAGTTTTGTCCTGCGGATACCGGTGCGGAAAATTGAATCGCTCCATGTAGTGATTGGAAACGTATCCGCACACGAATCTGTACGCGTTTTCGTAAATATGGAATCTTAGCTTAAGCTGGTTCCATTGTTTTGGATATGTTAACATGGCACCTCCTTACTCCTGTGCGATGCTGGTCACAAATTTGTTCGCGCCTTTTCGACGACTTATTTCCATATGTCTCGTTCTTCACCCAGTTTACTCAACTCTTTACTGTTCACAACTGCCTTTCCTAGTTTTCTCTTTATCATATCTAGCCACTTTAATCGTTATCTTCCGTTTTTTCTTTGCCACTGTCTTAGAAGACGGTAGAACAGCGCTGTTTCCGTGCTTTCTCAGTTAATCTGCGCTTGCTCTATCGTTGAATATATCCTGCCTATCGCAGTATGCTCACAGCTATGTACCTGTCAACTGTCGTAACACAATCTTTCGAGTAAGTATATTTAAATTTATAATACAGTTGCATTCTGAGTTAAACTACCATTTCAAATAATTAACTGTTTAAAGAAAGTGTATGTATAACATGAACAATATTTACGTATTACCTAAAGAAGACAAGAGTTGAACAGATTATTATGTCAGGAATTTTGCCAGTAATGGGAGGAAGGGGGACAACATATAGAAACTGCAAGAGGATGGCGATCAACGTACTAGTTGAGCAGATGTGTGAAGAAGAGGGATGGGATTCACATATTTATGGGGATACTTTGTTCGGAGGGAAGGTATGTACATGAGAGATGGCCTCCATCTTAGTGGCAGAAAAGCCTGAAACTGGAGGTATAGATAAAGACAGCACAAATAAATCAGCAAAGAACAGTCTGAAAAACTGGATATAAATGTGTTTGTTTAAATGCAAGGAATATAGTAAACAAAAGAAATGAACTAAACATTATGGTAGAAGATATTGACCCTCACATAATAGGCTTAACCGAATCCTGGACCACCACTGATATATTAGATGCCGAATTGGGACTGACAGGATATGTAATGTTTAGGAAAGATAGAATAGGAAGAAAGGGAGGTGGAGTTATTTTATATATTAAAGAATCTATCCAGGCTTATGAAATAAAATTAGAAAGAGAAGCAGATTGCGAAGAAACTGTTTGGTGTAACATAGTTACAGGAAACTCAACGTTAACAGTTGGATTAGTTTATCGAAGTCCAAACATAAGCATAGAAGAGAATGAAAAAATACAAAACGCTATAAGGGAAGTAAGCAAACGGGACTGTATTATTATGGGGGATTTTAACCACGGGCATATACAATGGAAATATCTACAGAGTATGGGGAGTGAGGACCACAAGTTTTTAGTTTTAGTTCAAGATACTTTCCTTTCTCAACATGTGCTAGAACCAACCAGGGGTGAGAATGTGTTAGACATAGTTTTGTCCTCACAAAATGAATTAGTTGACAATGTCAAGATATGTGAGCCTCTGGGGAGTAGTGATCACAACCATATACATTTATCATCAAAGCAAAATCAGAAAGGAATAGTAAAAAGCAGTATATGAGAAAGTTCCACAAAGGAAGGTACATGTATAAGGACATGAGGAAATATTTAGTAAAGATAGATTGGAATAACACACTGAAAAATCCGACAGCAACAGAATGCTGGAATATTTTAAAGAGTGAAATTATGTGCATTGTCAATAAATTTGTACCCTTCAAAAAACAAGGGAAACGGTCCAAAAAGAAACACTTATCGAAAGAAGCCATTAAAAAAATTAAGTATAAACAAATGATGTGGAAGTCATATAGATGTACTGGAAATGATGAAGACTACAACAGTTATAAAGTAGCACTTAACCAAGCTACAGCTGGAATTAGAAACTCAAAGAGAAGCTATGAACAACAATTAGCTAGTAATATAAAACATGACAGCAGGAGTTTTTATGCGTATGTTCGAAGCAAACAGAAAGTTCAAGACAAGGTCGGTCCTCTAGAAGATAGTGTTGGAAATATAATATCAGAGGGATTCTTAATGGCAGAAGACCTTAATGAGTACTTTAGTTCAGTGTTTACCAGAGAAGATATTAGTTCACTGCCAGTACCAGAGGCTAAGTTGAAGGGGGCAGATTCAGACTATTTAGGACAAATAATTGTAACCCCGGAAATGGTAGCTAAGAAAATAAAGGCTATGAAGGATAATAAATCACCTGCAGTGGATGGGATTCCGCCCAAACTACTATTGGAAATTGTAGAACAAAGTAGCGTACCGCTTGCAACAGTTTTCAATTTGTCATTAGGAGAGGGAGTGGTTCCTTTAGAATGGAAAGAGGCAAACATTATACCGTTATTAAAAAAAGGTTCGAGAAACAAGTCAGAGAACTATAGACCAGTGAGTTTAACATCAGTGATTTGCAAATTATTAGAAAGACTAATTAAAGATCACATGGTGGATGGATTTTCTTGTTAAACATAACTTGATAAACCCATCTCAACATGGTTTTTTTTTTAAAGCGAGGTCATGCTTAACAAATATGTTATATTTTTTGGAAGACATCACTAAGTGGGTAGATGAGGGATCACCAGTAGATATCGTCTACTTAGATTTTCAAAAAGCTTTCGACAAAGTACCACATCAAAAATTACTGCTTAAACTAAAGGCCCATGGCATGGGAAATGGTATAATAAACTGGATAGAAAAATGGCTGATTGACAGAAGACAACGTGCAGTAGTTGATGGGGAGGCTTCAAACTGGAAATCGGTATTGAGTGGGGTACCACAGGGATCAGTACTAGGATGTATATTATTCTTAATATATATCAACGATTTGGATGATGAAATAACAAGCAAGGTGTTGAAATTTGCGGATGATACAAAAGTGTTTAGAAGGATTAAAAGTGATGGAGGTAGACAACATTTACAAGATGATCTTGACAAGTTGATCAAATGGTCAGAAAAGTGGCAAATGCTGTTCAATTTTGGGAAATGTAAATGCCTCCACGCAGGACATGGGAACGAAGAGGTATAATATACAATGGGGGTACAGTACTGAGTACTACTGTAAAAGAAAAGGACTTAGGGTTAACCATTAGGGCTGATATGAAGGTTTCAGAGCAGTGCGGAATTGCAGCTTCAAAGGGAAATCAAATCCTTGGATTAATTAGGCGAAATATAGCGTATAAGGAAAAAGAGCTAATAACACCGCTGTACAAAACAATAGTTAGGCCTCATTTAGAATATTGTATTCAAGCGTGGAGGCCATATCGCAGGAACATAGATCTGCTAGAAAGAGTGCAGAGGAGAGCAACTAAAATGATACCAAAACTGAGGGATCTTAGTTACGAAATACGCCTAAAAATGCGGGTTAACAACACTAGAGACCAGGAGATTGAGAGGAGATCAGATAGAAGTGTTTAAAATAATGAATGGTTATGAAAATATTGATAGAAATATTTTTTTCTCAGTTAAGAAAGATAGAAGGACTAGAGGACATGAAGTTACATTAGCAAAGGAACAGTGTAGATTAGATATAAGAAAGTTCTCATTTTCACAAAGGACTGTAAATGAATGGAACAGATTATCTGCTGACTGTGTGGGTGCTAGTAGCGTGAATATGTTTAAAAATTAAATCGACACATACCTCAGAAGGGCGGGATACACATAGATAAAAGGGTCGGACTCTCGATAAACCAAAGGGCTTCCTTGTCCACCTGTCACCTAGAGTTAATTCTCTGGGTGGCAATCTTGTTAAATCTTGTTAAACTTTGATCACATTTGCTACCATATATTTGCTACCCACTTTGGCACCGTTCTATCTTAAAATAACATTTTAACATTATGGAAAAAAAACGTTTATATGATGTTGATGAAAATGATTATAGTATATAGGGCATGTTGATTCACTGGAGATTTGTGTTTAAAAGATGGACGTTCGCATAATGCAACTTTAAATAAAGTGAATAACCAATCAAAATAATAATCTCTAGTAAATAAATGAAAAGTGTATAGTCCCTAGAGCCACAGTGACTGTCATTCAAGACACGTCCCGCTGTCAACTTTGTGGAAAACCACCATCAGTTAAAACATATATTAAAATGCGAACATAAAAGTATTTACACTTTCTTTATTAAATCAACCTATTATTTATGGTAAATATTGCCGTTTAAAAGGGATAGACCTACACTTAAATTGGAGTGGAGTAAATATCTCCAACCACAGTCAATTTATATAATAATCTCATCTACATATAAAAAGTGCCCTGTGAGACCACGTTTTTTATTTATGTCGCATTGCCAATTATATATGGAAAAAAACGCTGCACGTTCCATTAATTTGGTTTGTAAGAAAGTTATCATTCTCGTGTTTGGCAACTGTTTGCAGAGGAATGACCCAGCTTAACGTCAGCCACGACATCGCCAACTGAAGTAAACTGTTGTATATTACAGTAACTATTGATGAGCTGTTTGATTGTCAAGTATGTGCATAATCTTGATGCATAGTACGCAAAGCTAAAAACATACCATGACAGTTTATGCGTCATTTAAGTCTATGTAGTGTGCAGTATTAAACGTACCTAGAATGTTTAGCGAAGCAAACTGGCCGGCTCTATGGAAATTCTTTACATCAAGGATTAAATCAAATCATATAAATCAACATCGCAGCTTTTAACTGCAAAGAGTTTTGAGTGCTATGCCGGTTTGTTAATGAAGTGTGATATTCTATGCGTACAGGAGCTTATGCTTACAACACAAGATATTTGTTACACATTTCATCAACATATTCTTCTTCTTGCAAACATAGTCATATTGGTACATGCGTGTAAACAGTTGGATAATGTGTAACACACTAATCCTTTTGGTATTTCAAAATAAATGATAGAACGTTTGCTTCTCGAAGAGTATTCGTTCACGCACGCACGCACGCACGCACACATACATATCCACCACTGTCGATTACTCGCGAATACAGATGAATGAACTAAGGCAACGTGAAGTGAAATAAATTGTCCAAATTCAAAACGGCAGCAAGATCGTTTGACTCTGTACTACACCAACTGAGTCTGCTGTTCTAACCACTATGCTACTGTGCCCCCAAAATGTGTCACGTCGTCACAAAGCATAATGCATTGCTAGACAACACCGGGTTTTCTTTGGCCATTGTTGGGTATCGTGAAACACTTATATCTATATTTGCCTAACAGTGCAAAGGTTGGCCGGTGGTTAAAGTTTTCCATTTAAATATACCAAAACAGTGTTCAAGATAATCTTAACAGTTGACTTACGTATAACACATTTCCAATAAATTATAATACTAAACTTTGCGTTTACAGTATTACACCGTTTACAGTATATAGAAGGTCCAGTTTTTGCAACTTCAAATACTGTAACATAACAAAATGGGACGTAATGTATTTGATATTTGCAAGTGTTGTAACATTCAAAGGTATACAGAGTACATACATATTCAGAATGCAATAATAATGCCCCTATTTTAATGAGGTCACATTTTTCAAATGATATCCAAAAATATTGTCTAAACAAATTATGTAAAGCGTAAGATGGCTTGACTAAAACATAGTGAGAGGTCACCATATAAAATTAGCTGGAACCAGCCGTAGTGATGGAAAACGCAGCCAGTAGGACCATTTATCATAAATCTAGCTGCAAAATAATTCGACCAATATCAAATATTACTAATCACGCCCGAACGTGACAATGGAGAAGGATCAAACATAAATGTAACACTGGTCTATTCCAATAACACCTATAATTCATAACAAATTTAACTAGGAAAGACGTAGGTGTGTGTGCGTGCATTCGTGTATGCTTGCGTGCGATGGTGCGTGCGTGCGTGCGATGAGTATGCGTGCGTGTATATTTTAAAATATAAATAGACTCGATGTATGACTCTGAATGATGTCCGTGTTTCAGCGTAACACCGCTTCCTGCAGGACAAACAGAAAACGAAAAGCACAGTCGAAGGGTAACGTTGCAACGGCTTGCACATCACTGGTAGCCAACTGATGGCGAACGCGCCAACCTGTGCAGCCGACGGCCATAGTCGTTGACTCTATATACTCGCACCGTTGTGGCAAGGTTCACGAATCGATAATTATTTGTGTCCTGTCTAATAGTTGACTGAAAGAAGACGCACAGCGGCGGGTATCGGTAACCGCGCTACCGGCAGTAGAGCCTGATGGTAGTTGCTGCTGCCGCTGCGTCGTGCCTTCGTTCGCTGTCAACTTCGCGTTGCCACACCTGCAATCATCATACACTGATACAGCCACAGCCACTGAGCGCGACACAGCAGTTCTCTCATTCTCACACAATTGTGGGCGGAAATGTGCGATTTAACACTGGACCTTATCAATAATAGTGATTTGGATTTTACCTCTTGAAATTTTAATCTAAAATTGGCTTTTTCCGTCGGTGGCTGCGTTTATATGCGGCGTTCGCGCGCGCTGCGCGGTGACATTTCTGCGGACGGACGTTAGGCGCTGCTCAGGCTGCGGTTCGCTATCGCACCGGCGGTCGGACTATCGCTTCAGCATCAATCGTCTACAACGTCACTTCGCGACGCGGACTCGTTTTTCGCACCCGGGCGCTAAACCCGGGAGCCCGCTCCATCTAGGAATAGACGATCGTAGGTCTGTCCGTCCGTCTGACCGCACGCCACGCTCGTCGCTACGATGCAGAAAGGTATTCGGATAAATGAAAGCCAGCTACTGTATCTCGCGGCGAAGGCGCGCCAACAGAAATCGCTCGGTGGCTACCTGTACAAAAAGAGCTCGGATGGCAGCAAATGGCAGCTACGCTGGTTCAAGCTGTATCAGAATATGCTGTTTTATTACGAGAACGAGCACTCGCCGCGTCCTTCTGGTGTCGCCCTTCTCGAAGGATGTTACTGTGAGCGGCTCGTCACCCCGTCGTCAGGCAAAGGGAAGGACTCCGACAAGGTAAGTTCTGTCATTTATGAATACCACACCATATCTAAAAAACGAAAGCCTATGAAATATCACAAATGTTTTTAGATGGCTGATCGCAGATATTTTTTCTTGAAGTTGAACATATTTCGCAAGGTAATTCAGTGTTTAGTACAAAGAATCTTCGCATCATACCTATATATCTACTTGCGCGTGCGCTTATGACGCGAGTAGCTACATTATCCGTCACCACTCAACAGCACAGAACGCGGAGAAATTTCGTTTCGAGAATTTGCTTGTAACTTATCTGTGAATATGTCGCACTAAAACTTGTTTTCGTGTAACATTTTCCTATTTTATCGAGTGTAAGCTAAACATGAAAATACGAACTATTTAAAATAAAAGCGCCGCTTAACGAAAAACGTTGCTTCTTAAGCTTAGGACAAGTACTTAGTCTAGGTTAAGTCTGAAGAAGCCATGTTTCGTACGATTATGTACAGCGGTTTATGTCATCTCTTATCAAAGTAGAATATATAACAAATATATGTGTGAAGAACTAATGTTCGATGTTAAATCATTATGTTCAGTTTCAAAGAAAACTAACTGCAACCGCATCTTGTCATATATTAATGCCTTCAGCGGGTCCAACGTTCAACAATTAATGGTGGTAATGATGGTAGCGCCTTTCTGCGAAACGTCAATCCGCCGTTGTTAGTCAAGAATAACTCGTCTGTTCATTTTTTACGCTGTGTCGGTGAAATACTTAACGAAGTCCATTACTTAAATGTTAGTGATTTGGAATGCCGATATCAAATCGTTTTGATTATAAAATGTTACTGGATGTCGCCAGAATTTGTCGACGTTTTTTGGTAACATGCCGTCTTTTTGTCCGCGGTTGTCGACATATTGGTTTGTCGCTAACTAACAATAATGACATGTCATCGCCTCATTTTTCGTTTTGAGCTAACCTGTACCTGTGGTCCTTGAATAATATGTGTAGCATATTAATTAAAATTAATGTCTAGATCGATGTCCACATTCCAATGCTCAACATTTAACACTTTCGATGCAATATACAAAGCCTGTATATTGGCTAGAAACTCAGATAGATCTATCTATCTATCTCAACAATAGCATAAAGACTATCTTTTATCACACCAGAAGTTAGTGGTCACTGGATTTAAATCACCTTATAAATGATTGAATGCCCCAGACTAGGGTTGAAACAGGTGCTAATTGCACTCCCTGTCATTGGCCAGTGCAGAGCTGTAGTGGTGGACAAGAGAGGAACATGCCCACTTTATGCCAGTGGGAGGGTTGTAATCCATTGAACTGGAACTGGAACATCTTTATTAGACAGATAAAGATGTTCTACTGAGTGTAGAGTAAGACCAGTAAGTGGGTAAGTGTGGCTTAATTAAGTTGATGAAGAGAACAGAGAGACCCACACTGAGCACAGCACATTTACGCTTGGTAATTAATGTTAATTAAGTTGATGAAGAGAACAGAGAGACCCACACTGAGCACAGCACATTTACACTTGGTAATTAATGTTAATTAAGTTGAAGAGAACAGAGAGACCCACACTGAGCACAGCACATTTACACTTGGTAATTAATGTTAATTAAGTTGATGAAGAGAACAGATAGACCCACACTGAGCACAGCACATTTACACTTGGTAATTAATGTTAATTAAGTTGATGGAGAGAACAGAGAGACCCACACTGAGCACAGCACATTTACACTTGGTAATTAATGTTAATTAAGTTGATGGAGAGAACAGAGAGAGACCCACACTGAGCACAGCACATTTACACTTGGTAATTAATGTTAATTAACTCAAGCTGCAAAACATACGTTATAATAAGCCGTAAAGTATTTTACCGTTCTAGCTTGAATCAATCAGACTGTACTATAGTTGCAACCAAAGGTATAACATTAAATGGGAGATAATGTTATTGCAATATATACAGCACTACCAGAAACGAAAAGGACTTTGCCTGCAAACCTGGGTTCAATTCTGATTTGAATTCGAATTGAACTGATAAAAACGTGTGCATTTGAATTTATTTGAAGAAGCATTGAGGAACTGCAGCTTTGAAGGACACAAATGAGATTTATCAGTGACTTTATCAAACTTACAAATACACTGATTTTTTTGTAATATTTATGCTCTAAATTTGAAGTTTACCAATGGAACAGATCTGCAAGGGAGTAAAATGTAAAGGGCTTTTGGCAGTTCTAAGGACTAGTTACTGTGCTATATTAATAATAAGAACTTACCTTTCTTAAACCATGCTTTGGGCAGTTCTAAGGACTAGTTACTGTGCTAGATTAATAATAAGAACTTACCTTTCTTAAACCATTTTCTGGGTGGCTATCTTATCTTGTTAAATCTTGTCTCGTTAAATCTGCCAGATGTATCAGTGTCTGATCACTTCAGCTGTGGTGCCAAGATGAGCCTTGTCCTTGTGGTTGCCGACCACCATTATGCCATTCTGATAGATGCTACTTAGCGTCTCTACATTTTCTCCTATTTACTCACAATTTCCTATTTCTCTTTCCTACTAAACCTGAAGTCTCTCCATGCCTGCTTGCTAATTTCACTCGGTGAATGTTGTTTACCTGTTAGTTGGTTTGTCCTGTCATTCTGTCCATTTGTCAATCTGTTAATTTGTCAACCTCAAATGTATTATATTGACTAATTGTTTAGTGATTCAGTCATATGATTATTCATCCTGTGTTGATGCATGTATCAACAAATATGCAGAGATTGAACAACTTATAACTCCTTTATGCTAAAATATGAACTTTGGCATGTTGTCTTAGTTTCAGCCAGTCTTTACCGAACCATTTAGTCTATACCAGTCAGTATAGTCACCATTTATTACCATCTGGTCTGTCCATACATTCTGTATCAGTCACCATGTGTTGCAGTCTCTGTCAGTCTCTACTCTGTCCACACAGTTTCTCAGCCTGTTTGCATCTCCTGTAACTCATATTTCCCTCAATGCTCCAAATAGTAATTACCAGTCTCTTAGTCTGCATTGCCATCTTCATCAAGCTCCAATCTGTCATTCTTACAATTTCAGCCAGTCTATAATCATGTGTTGTAATCAATGTCAGTTTCTAATCCTGTCTTACAGTATCTGCCAGTCTCATTCTGTTTTGTAGCCCATATACCAGTCTTCTTCTGTCTTGCAGTTTCTATTAGTTTCATGTCTTGCAGTCTCTGTCAGTCTTATTCTATCTTATCGTTTTTGCCTGTGTTATAAGTTTAACAAAATGGGGGAAATCACAGGTATCATTTAGATATATGTGTGAGCAGTGTTCTGAGGTGTGAACAATTGGTTATAATTGCGAGATAATTGTGTCTCCAGAATGAGGTAGCCGAGTGGGTCCTATAAGCCAGTCTAAATGGGTGAACATGAGTGATTGTGATCAGGGCCCGAGCTGACATGCCACAGCACTGAGCTCACAATGCCATTTTGAAAGCCAACTTTGACTGATCAACTACGCAGGACATAAGATGGGCAGCTGGCCCAGCCCATGGAGAGACCAGCTCACAATTATGTTGGTACAGCAACAACTGCATTTTTGATCATGCCTATTGTTGAAATGCAGTACAGGGCATATCTACAGTATTTGGTTGCAACATTGTCATTGGTATGCATATCTTGTCACATACTGGTCTGCAAGTAATTACCTCTAGGTGCTGGCAGTGAGCAGGCACCTGTCATACTGTGATCTGGCTGCAGATTAGCTGGCGGCCAGAAGCAATCTGCACCTGCTGCCTTTCGTAGCTAGCATTAAACTGCTACGCCTTACATGTGCCAACCCTATGAGCAGACATTATTGACTTGGCTGCCTAAATGGTGCTGCTTGAAAATAATGATCAGGGAATGTTTTGATGTCAACGGGCACTTCTCTGTCAAGGCATGCACTCATTGATTTGGTAATCTAGTTAAGAAAACTGTCGTTTGCAATGTCATGTTACACCATTGCTTCCGTATTCAATTAATTCTAGTCGTTACTTTCAAAGGCTAAATTGTTTGCTGGCAAATTCTTAAATTGGAAAATCAGTTAATTAATTTGTTAATTAATGTTAATGAACTGAATTGTGAAAATAAAAAATCATAAGTACATGGTCATGATTTGTGAATCGTGACTGCATAATGCCACTTTTGTAGTGTTATTAACTCGTAATAGTTGTACTTTTGTAGTGTTAGTAACTCATAATAGTTGTACTTTTGTAGTGTTAGTAACTCATAATAGTTGTACTTTTGTAATGTTAGTAACTCTTAATAGTTGTACTTTTGTAGTGTTATTAACTCATAATAGTTGTACTTTTGTAGTGTTATTAACTCATAATAGTTGTACTTTAGTAGTGTTATTAACTCATAATAGTTGTATTTTTGTAGTGTTACTAACTCATCGGGTACACAAAATTAAAACATTTGTTTTATCTTCTGCCCCAAGAAAATGTGTATGTAGGTGGTTGAAACAGGATCTGTATGTATGTATGTATGTATGTAGACACATGCACGCATGTATGCACGCACACACACGCACGCACACGTGCACGCACACACTATGCAGTACATATATCCCCAGTTCCCATAAGAGGTTGGTGATTTATTCTAATTAATCATATTTAATCCTTTATCAAAACTGTTTAGCATGTTTACATAACAAACTGGATTTCACAAATTGTTATTCATTAACACAAGTGGTTTTGATGATAGATATTTCATTCTTTTAAAAATATAAACTATGTTGTAATCACGCATGTTGCATATTGTAATATATTATTGATTGTAATTATATCCATTGTAATTTGGGCAAGTGTTATAAGTAACACACTTCTTCTTGCCCTTTTCAACTTCAAAACTGTGATTTACAATTGTATATTTGGCATTTAATGCATTGTAATTGTTATTGTTGAAATAAATAGCCACCTATTTGTTTGTTCTACACATGGTGAAAGAGGTTAGTTCAACATGTAGAGTACTAAGCAGTGTCCCTAGATGGGTTTTTGTAATTTGTGACCGTCGGTTCATTCGTTCTGTGAGTCCACAACTAGTTGTTAGAACTGAGAAAATGGAACAATGATACACTTCACTGGATGTAGTGATGGAGTCACACACTTGTTCATTTGACTGCAGTCTGTTCACTAGGTATCTTACAATGCCTTACAGTTCTCTCCCTTACAGTTCTCTCCCTTACAGTTCTCTCCCTTACAGTTCTCTCCCTTACAGTTCTCTCTCGCCTTCAAATCACTGATGTCTGACCTCTCCACCTACATGTCTTCCTTGTGTCTTCAAATACAATGGGTGTAGGTAATTGTTCTATTAACTACAAACACCTTTTTTCCCAGAAATCTATTCACCAAAGTAGTCTGCAACATTAAGAGCAAGTTAAAAAGGTTATTCTTCCTGTATGTGGCTACTGTTGTATGAACAAGAAGGTTATTCTTCCTGTATGTGGCTACTGTTGTATGAACATGAAGGTTATTCTTCCTGTATGTGGCTACTGTTGTATGAACAAGAAGGTTATTCTTCCTGTATGTGGCTACTGTTGTATGAACAAGAAGGTTATTCTTCCTGTATGTGGCTACTGTTGTATGAACATGAAGGTTATTCTTCCTGTATGTGGCTACTGTTGTATGAACAAGAAGGTTATTCTTCCTGTATGTGGCTACTGCTGTATGAACAAGAAGGTTATTCTTCCTGTATGTGGCTACTGTTGTATGAACAAGAAGGTTATTCTTCCTGTATGTGGCTACTGTTTTATGAACAAGAAGGTTATTCTTCCTGTATGTGGCTACTATTGTTTTGAACATGAAGATTATTCTTCCTGTTTGTGGCTACTGTTGTATGAACATGAAGGTTATTCTTCCTGTATGTGGCTACTGTTGTATGAACATGAAGGTTATTCTTCCTGTATGTGGCTACTGTTGTATGACCATGAAGGTTATTCTTCCTGTATGTGGCTACTGTTGTATGAACAAGAAGGTTTATTCTTCCTGTATGTGGCTACTGTTGTATGAACAAGAAGGTTATTCTTTCTGTATGTGGCTACTGTTGTATGAACAAGAAAGTTATTCTTCCTGTATGTGGCTACTGTTGTATGAACAAGAAGGTTTTTCTTCCTGTATGTGGCTATTGTTGTATGAACAAGAAGGTTATTCTTCCTGTATGTGGCTACTGTTGTATGGACAAGAAGGTTATTCTTCCTGTATGTGGCTACTGTTGTATGAACAAGAAGGTTATTCTTCCTGTATGTGGCTACTGTTGTACGAACAAGAAGGTTATTCTTTCTGTATGTGGCTACTGTTGTATGAACATGAAGGTTATTCTTCCTGTATGTGGCTACTGTTGTATGAACAAGAAGGTTATTCTTCCTGTATGTGGCTACTGTTGTGTGAACAAGACAATTATTCTTCCTGTATGTGGCTACTGTTGTGTGAACAAGACAATTATTCTTTCTTGCTGTCTGGCTACTGTAGAATGCTGTTGTGTGAACATAGTGAACAAGAATGTTACTCTTTCCCCCTCTAGTTGTTGTTCTATGTACATTGCTGATGCTGTGACTGCATAGGTTATGTGGCTACACACTTATCTAACGTCACTTAGTGTCGCTTCATTAATCAGACATTGGCATTGATTGCCATCAATGTACCATTCAGTATGTGTGTTGGCCCTCAGATACTTCATTTACCAATTATCCACTTAGGGGTGTTCTCATAACTTTGCACACTTCAGAAAAATGTATAGCCTTTTGCATTGATTTAACCCCCAACAGTATGTGGTGTGGACTGGAGATATTGTGCAATCGGAAATGGCTAAAAAAAATAAAGCCAAATAATTGGCTGGCTGCAATGGTTGGCTGGCTAGTGGTTGGCCAATGGTTGGCCAGTGGTTGGTTGGCCAATGGTTGGTCATTGGTTGGTCATTGGTTGGTCAATGGTTTACTAACCACTCTACATTCCAGGGAGACTACAACTCATATTTACGTATACAAATAATGAGAATTTGTAAGTCTTCTGATCTTATATAATAAGCTCATAGCTTGTTCCAGTTAGTATCTAGATCTATTTAGAAAAGTGTAAGTAGATCCCCCTGCTCACCACACTTCAGTCATGAATTCAAGTTACAATAGAACTCCTTTCTTGGTGACTAGAAATCTACTTCCTTTATTTTGTATGGTTCTTGTACCATTATTTTTTTAATCTTCTTTTAGTGTGGTTTGATATTCCACTGGTCACCTGTTGCTATTATTAGAACTGCTGTTATTTAGCCAGCATTATGTAAACCTGGGCCTGTATTCTCGAACGACTTACACATTTCTTAATGCCATTTTTACATAAAAATGACTTAAAAACAGTGCAAGTTATGATTTTTTCGCAAGTGCTTTTCTCGAAACATTTATGATACGAACATTCACAAATATGGTGTATATTTCAGCCAGTGCAAGAGGTCGTTTAACTTTTTCATAACTTGTGGCACTGCGTTCAGATTATTTGATGTTACAACGTCGCCAAAACGCATTAGTAAATTGCATGTGATTCAATGACACTGATGTGTGTTTGTCAATTTTTATTGACCACCGTAATTGCATAAATACCTTTTTTGAAAGCAGCCCCGTGCCTACACTGCTAGCCAATGTAAAATTCCATAATAAAAAGTTAACAAGCTGGACCAGCCAACAAACGGGACTGGTTAATAATTCATCGCTGTAATTTATAGATTGACTGCATGCTATACAATTACGATTTGTGTAGGCACGTTTAACAATTATTGAAACCATAATTTCTATTTCAAAATACCACAGTATTGCAGACATTAATTCAGTGGCATGAAAATGTATATATTAATGTAAAACAAATGTGTAAAAAGGACGTTATTTCTTTATATAAACATACTTCATTTTATCATTTATTCCTTATGTCGGCCATGGGGCACATATTTTGCCAAATGTATTTATTGTTTCATATATACATTATGTTCCACCTGCATAACAATTAATGGGTATAGGCTGCCACTTTCAGATATATGCTACTTGAGAAATGCTATATTATGTGCATCAATGATATGACAACCCGTGATCGATTGCATCATTTATTCAAGCATTGACAATACTATCCAAAACAAACATGTAACTATTATAATGTAAATGATAATTATATAAGTAAATTATATACCCCCTGTATATATATAAATATATATATATATCATTTATGACAGAACAACACAAACATATTTGTTAAGGTATTTAAGCAGGTATTTAAGCAGTTCAGTTGGTGCCGTAGGAGGGTGCGTGGATGCTGATTGGTCCCCCTTTACTATCCCGCAGGAAATTACCAGTCTGAACTGGTTTGGCTTGGGTATGAATGTTGATCAGTTGTCCTGCCATAAACCATGCACAATGACCAGCACTATGCTTCAGTTTATGACAGAACAACACCAACACATTCATTAAGGTATAAGCATTATTTTATTATAAAACTTTGGCAAATGGGACAGCCTGGTTGGATCTCTCTAGGGCAAGCTGTGACACCGAGAGGATTGGCTGTGAGGCCCGGATATGTTCATGTGACCGGACATGGTCCTGGGCCAGCTACTCGATCACGATCATGTGACTGCGGCCACATGACCAGACAATTCCTAGGCCTGCATCCCCCTGGGTGTCAATCACACCCAAGAAAGGTTGTTTATTAACCGAATGCCCCAAGATATAAGAACGGGGTGATGCTGGTTCCTTCTGAGAATGCTTGACAATGAAATCTTATATTGTATTGACCCGCTGTGCCAATCTCACTGTGCAGAAATGATGTACAACTCCTGCAGCCACGCACACTTGGAGATCAAGCTCCTGTACGTACATTCCCTACTTCATGCACATTGGTATACTAGCATAGATAATACTTAACATACATAAGTGATCGTGCTGACAATAAGGTATCATCACCTATTTGTAAATAGACGTTGTGAACAGTGGTGTCCTTTTCTTGCGAAATGATCGATCACAGGGTTCGTACAATCTTGAAAAGGCCTTGAATTTGGAGGTGTCTCTTGAAAAGGCCTTGACTTTGAAAATGCCCCGAAAAGTTGTAGAAAATTGACCAAATGTCCTGAAAAGTCCTTGAATTTTGCCTAAATAAATTTTCCCCAAACTGGAATCGAAATTACATCGATTTTTTTAATTCTTAGATGTTATAAAAGTCAAAATGAAAGATGTTAAAATGAATGGAACATGGAAGTCGATCTTTTGCCATATTTAAATAGATCACAAGTTCGGGTATTTCCGTTTTGCCCTAATCTCACGAGGTTAACTGTCGGCTTGCCACTCGCTATTGTCCGCCATTTTATTGACACACTTCGCCAGTGTTTGACTAGGCATGCGTGCAATGAACAAATAATGGGAAACATCGTATTCAGTTTGAAGTGGTTGACCCAGTGTAGGTGGGTGAGAGAAGGTAAAGACGATCCTCATGCATCTGTTCACCACTGCAAGTTCCTTGATGGGTATCAAATTCAAAAATGATCCTAAACAAAACATTGGCAAATTATGCATCCGCAGATTTAACAACGCCATGCAATATGGCAGTGCCAGTTGACATTTGAACATTGAATCACCGCAGCCTTCGGCCGGTACTGAAGTCAAACCAAGCAGGAATTCAATGCTGCATTTTGTCTTACGGAACGATGTCTTTGAAACTGAGATTCTTTGGACATTTAAAACTGTTGTTGATCATGTGTAAGATCATGTAGATCAAACGAAAATGTCGCCAGTTTTTCCGGTTTATGTTGAATATGACCAAGTGTGTGGATTATTAGCTAGTCTAGGACAAGTGTTAAGTGTATCAAAAATGTTAGTTCCCTAGTTGCTTCCATTGCTTTATAACATACAGGAACCTGGTGAAGTAAGACCATGAACGAGTTGACGTATATAATAGTGTATATAATGTCATTTTGGGGCCTTAAAAATTGAATTTATGACTTGAAAAAGCCCTAAAAAGACCATAAGGGAAGACATTGGTCTCAGCCCTCTTGTTATTTCTTATCTTGGAGAACTGAAAGTTGTGAATTGGGGTTAGTTTTGTTAAAAAAATATGCTGTGCATATTTGTCTGATTTTCTGAGATATTCCTCCCCTGAACGGCAGCCATCTTGGATATAAATGTCAGTTCTTTACATGATTTTTTAAAGTATAATCAGTGGATCAATTTCAGCCAAAAACACTGTTAGAGTAGACTATCCTACAGGTAATAACAGTCTTTGTTTTTTGGTTAGAAGATACTTATTTTTCAATAATTTGTTTACTACATGGGTGTATTTGAGACCAGAATTATTGGCGGTAATTTGTAGCCATGGGATATTGCAACAATACTGTTTAGGATTTCCTTCAAATGCTTACATCATTACCTACACAATACTATTACCAAACAACTTGTGAAGTTTCAAGCATATCTGTTGAGAAATAGCTGAGAAAAAGTCATTTAAACACAGTGTTTAAGCCAAAAATGTATAATTGAGGAAATGGCATTCAAATAACGTGTATACTTTGTTGACACATTTCATATTATATACATAGCATGCATGACTGAAATACTTCACACAACTAACTAACTGATCTCTCTTACATAATCTCCAATATAAATCATGTATTTCAATGATGGATAATATAAAGTGTAAATGTAGCTAATATATATATATGGCAAAAAAGTGGGTATATAGTTGATGTACATACTTCTAGTAACATAGCAATAACAAAATACCAGAGATTTTCTTGAAATGTTGATGTCACTCCTTAAATAATACTATCATCATGCACTGTATAGTATAAAGTTCCAAGCACATAAGTTCAGATATAACTGAAAATATACTATATCTGAACATTTACAAAATGTCTGTAACTGAAAAAACCCATATTTAAAATGAACTTGTATATACACACTGTGTGGACACGTTCCTATGCATATCTCACACCCAACTAAAGTCCACAGGGTCAATGTCCACAGACACCCTAAAATCCCCCTGGTGCATAATCAAATGCATTAGCATTCGCAGCTTCCAGCTGGTAGAACCTGCATGCACGTCTCGCTTCTTTCGTTCGCGACTTGGCCCGCCTGAGTGACTGCCTGAGTCGCTTCCATGTGTTACTACAAATGGCAAGTGTCCTGCAGTGCCACCGATGCAATCAGACGAATGTGTGGTGTTGATGGTGTCATCACATGATGTGCAGTACGTCTGCAACTGACACACCAACTCAAGACCACAGTTGACGGCACGGACGGCAAGACTGGTGCTTCGACAGGATGGGCACAGTAGCCCTTCGACGAGCTCAGACAGATTGTTTACCCTTGCGATGACTCGAGATGGTGTCACTGCTGGTATCATCTGGATCAGTGTTGGACTCGTCATCGGACTCATCCTCTCTCGGAATGGCTGTCTCACGAAGAAGATGCTGGTAATCAAACTTCTTCTGAGTTGCGGAAGTTGGCGTATGTGAAGTCGACGGACCCTGTGGGATAAACGATGAACATGTATTAGATTTCAACTTTACTTCAAATTAATACAAGCTGAGTGACATAATTAGGATAACTATATTAGCACAAGTCATGGATTGGTAACATTACAATAAGACCCATAACATATAGGTGTATGTTTTAATTTGTCCATTTATGCATGACATTACATGTCACTTAATATTATAACTGTATACCTACAAGTACTTGTCATTATCAAAGTCATACATCAACTAGCCATTTATGTAATGCATGGCACGCAGGCCATTAATACTGTAACATTCAACTTTAAAAGCGACACGATTAACCAAACTGGATACAATCAACAAGACGTGCATCGTACGTTGTGTTCTGAAGGCACAAGTACAGAGACATTCTTAAGTAAAACACATGTCTAATTGTTTCCTCTCAAGACAAGTGTCAGTCGTGACTCCTGCCCCTGCAAGAACCACTACCTGACACTTGTGGGCCTGATGTAGAGATTCATGTGATGTTCTGATATATCTGTCATAGCATTTAGAAGTCGATCTACCCAGGGTTCTGATCATGTGATCTAAGATGTTAGCTGCTGCGGCTGTAACAGTGGCTCCTATCCTAAAGATCCTCCTATCAAAAATGAATTATAACCCAATTTTGATGCCCGAATTCCCATGTCAGAGTGTGGTAAACAGGGGATCATGAGGCTGTGCTGACATTGCAAACCGTGTCTGTGTGAGCACTAACATAGGCTAGAGAGGACATATGGACTGCTGTGTACCAAATTAAGTAACTGATACCCCCCTGCGGAATGGGTCTGTCTTTGAAACTTCCAATTGTAGTGTGAAATAGTGATCACATGTGTGCAACTGTATGTCTTGCATACTTAAATCTGTGAGTGGGTCAAATGTGCTTGACTTACTAGTAAACTCTCCACATCTAAAAAATCCGAAGAAGGCCAGAGAAAAAGCAGTCTCAAGGACCAGGTCCTCATATGCACCTAGAAATCCTGACATGAGTTTCTAACATAGTTGGCTTAAAATAGAAGCTGTAATTGGGAGACGAGGTTTAACAAAGCCATCTTGTGACTTCTTCACTCTTTAAGAATAGCTTGTAGTCGTCAAAATGGCTGACCACTCAAAAAACAACATGGGTCCTGAACCCTGCTTTAATGTACGCAAATCTAGTACCTGCTAGATATGTTTTAATGGTGGAATATTTCAAATGTAATGAGCAGACACAATGTGCGACTGAGTATATCAAAATGTCTTCAGATAGAACTGGATGAGTGTGGCTCAAATTTCCTAAGGGGTACATATATGAGAATCGATGAAAAGCTCTAAAACCTGCCTCGTGTACTGTTTTCATGGAGCGGTTGATAGAGATGTCCCATAATTTGTCTATCACATCATCTAGTACCACATTACTTAAGAGGGTGGTGGACATGGGCATGGTCTGAGTGCTGCCCCTGGTACTAGATGTCTGAATTGGCTGATCTGGAAACGAGAAAATGCATCAGCAATGTCATTGTGAACTCCAGGGATGTGTTTCGCTGTAATTATGAAATTACCCTTCGCAGCACACCAGGTTAAACGTCTCATAAGGTTCATAATAAGTTGCGCTTGTGATCTGCCCTTGTTTATAATGTCAACAGTAGCTTCATTGTCACAGTAGAAAAGAATTTTCTTTCCTTCTCACTCTGATCACCACAGCATGGCTGCTACGACTATGGGGTATAATTCTAGAAATGCCAAGGATGGCTGCTTGTTATTTTTAAGCACTAATTCTGGAGGCCAAACTGCCTGGAACCATTGGTTTTGAAAGAAACCGCTGTACTCTATGGTCACTGCTGCATCAGTATACAAGGTATAATCAGCTGCTTTAGTCACTTCTTTGTCAAGAAATAGGGCTATCCCATTCCACCCTGTAAGGAATTGGCGCCACATTGCCAAATCTAGGCGACATTCTACATTTAGCCTGACATGGTGGTGTAGTTCTTTAACCGAAGCTGCCAAAGCCAGGAGGTAAGAGATAAAACTTCAACCTTGTCTTATCACACCTTAAAAGCAAAATTTAAATGGCCCAACAAGCCAACAGAGCTCTCTTTGATACACTGCTTACTTTCAAATTTACATAACATTTCTCGAATTCTGGTGAGCTTGTCTAACGGTAACCTGGCTTCCATAGTGTCAGTGTCAAGGATTATACCCAAATACTGTAACTGGACAGTAGGTCCCACTGCCTTATTAGGTGCTATTGGGATCTGTAGCGTATTGAAAATCATTGTAAGTATTGCCATTGTTCTCTGCTGTAGCACTGGGATAGTCTGTTGTCAGATAGTCATCTAAAAGATGGAGAATGAACTCAATCCCGTAATTATGTTTGGCTATCCAACACACAGCCTGTGAAAGCCAGTCAAATATTTTAGGGCTTGAGCGGCTGCCAAAAACTAGCCTGGTGTAGAAGAAGTATGCCCCATTCTACTTGAACCCATACAAATGTCATAGTAAAGTGTGGATAGGCACCAACTTAAATGCATCAACGATATCAGTCTTGCATAACCACGATCCTCTGCCCCTTTCTAAAATCCAACTAATAGCATTGTCTAATTTGAAATAAGTTAAAGAGTATTCCTCTTTGTTGATGAGGTCATTTAAACTGGCATGATTAACATTGTTATGGGGTAGGCAGATAGCCTTCAGCCACACCAAGTGGGCTCACCCTGTAGGTTGAGAAAGGGGGTGTTTCAAAGGGGCCTACCAAATATCCCTTCTGCACTTCATCATCAATTAATTTAGCAACTATTTCTGGCTGAATGTTAGCTGACCTATTATTTGGGCATTCTAAGGTAATTGTCGGTGGTTCGCTAATACCGGTGAAAAAAACCCTCTCTCAGACCGTTGATTAGATTGAACACAAAATTCCTATCTGCATGGGTGCTCAGCTAACTCTATCTGTAGTCTGTCAATGTCTATAGGGGTCGGGGTCACTGTCTGTCCACCTACCTGGTCTGTCGCTGTCATTCATTGTGCAGTCTGTGGTCTGTTGTTCATCCTAGTCATCGTTTGGGGTGTCCTAACTCGTGATTTAGTCAGACACGCGACACTAGCATGTGGCACTCTACATACAAGACATGAATGGAGGAATTTTCAATTCTGCCTCATGCATCCTCGGTCTCAGTTGAAATTGTTGCAGATATTCCTCTGCCCAACAATTATTGTGGTCTTCCTGGTGTTCATAGCATGTTTGAGTTTCAATGTATCCTTGAGACATTGTGAAGAGAAGAAATGTGCCACATCCACGCAGAGCATTGCAGAACATGATGTTAATGGAATCAAATGTTGATGTTACTGCAGCACCAGTACATGGAGCAGCACATGCTATGCATGATTCATAGATTGTTTAGCTACTTTAGATTTTTCTTTTCTGCAGCTACATTGATTTCTTGGTGCTGCACCATGTCCAGTTGTATCTTTTTGCATCTTTTAATTTCAAGATGCAGCAGTCATTCCAGTCCATAAATTTTCTTTCTGAAAACACACATGTTGTTGCATTATGACAATGACTGTTCCCCGCTCATTGTACTAAAATGTATTACGGGATGATCCCTTCGCATCGTGGCCTGCGATTGCAATAAACATGTCAGTTCGACAGTTCATAATATCGCTCAAATGTTTGCTTGCGTTATGCTAACAGTATAAGCGAAAACACAACATGGTGGCAGCGGTGTGTAAGTGTAACCACTCGCATAACAAACTGTGAATACACACCTTTAGTGACTTAATTTAGAGCCCTAATCACGCTCGCTCGCTATTTATCGCCCGTAGTGCGTCAGTG
This sequence comes from Paraescarpia echinospica, assembly GCA_020002185.1. Classification (NCBI taxonomy): domain Eukaryota; kingdom Metazoa; phylum Annelida; class Polychaeta; order Sabellida; family Siboglinidae; genus Paraescarpia; species Paraescarpia echinospica. The sequence goes on from CM034541.1 coordinate 20,034,021, forward strand.
TTTCGCAATCGCTCTGGCACAATAATTCGCGAACATGACTGACACGCTCTACTAACCATCAATATTTATCCTTTTAAATATCCTGCAATGTATTCAAATCATATCCGCTTCACCATGAATGTCTGCAACAATTTTGTGTAACTATGTTCGGGTGTATTGGTTTTCTTTACCAAAGCAAGCATTGGCACATTGATGAAACAATGAATGATCACGGCAGCGTTGGTTGAGAATACACAGTACGTCAGCCAGTTAGCTGCGTGCTGTAAGAGCATCTGCTGGTAAGATCTGAGAGTGGTTGTGTTTATTAGGACATTTGATGCTGGGTTGTTGGTACTCATTGTTCTCTGATATGAAGCCCTGCATAGAGGCTCCTATAGCATGTCCAGTCCTTGTCTTTCATTACCTGTGCGGCAGCCACTGCCTATATGGGGGCATAGTGTCACAGATGTAATCGATTATGATACCTGTTAGAATTTATGAGTGTTGTTACTAGTGTGTTCACAAAATGTCAACTGCCACAGTGAACCAGGTATAAAGTCACTCAGGCTTATTCGGCAGATGAGCCAAAAGTAGCTGTCTAGGTCATGTGACCCACCACAGTGAACCTGGTATTAAGTCACACAGGCCTATTTTGCACATGAGCTAAAAATAGCTGTCTAGGTAATTTTTGTGATTGTAGGAGAAATGCATATCTTATGATGTCATCTTTCAGTGTCTATTTTTTTTCAATACACGATTTAAAACTGATCAAATGCATACATTTATGAACTCGTAGATTAAAAACAATAGCCAGGTATGAATCAAAATGGCCTCTTCTCAAAACATTGCTTTTTAAAGTTTGTTTCAATTTTAACAATAAATAAAAATCTGCTGAAGATATTTCAGAAAGTGAGGAATCGTTTTAAAGCTTATAATCGATGGAATCCAAAAATGATATAAACTTCCATTGCAGAATGGCCTGGCTATCTGGGTATAGTGAGTTGTAGATATTTGTGTACGAATAGTGTTTGCACATTAATTGCAGGATCAGAGAAGTCAAGATTGTGTTCAATTGAACAGGTCTGTCATAGAGTAAAGTGTAAAGCACTTTGAGCAGGCCTAATGACTGGATACCGTGCTATATAAGAACTTACCTTTACTTATTTGTTGAGTAAATTAAATGGAGGTTGCCTGTGAGAGAACAACATGTCTGGCAGTGATGTACCTACCATCATGTCACACCATGACATTTAGTGAGTCACAGTATAAGCATGTTGCCTAAACTACACACTTAAGGTGGCTGTGTTAGAAACAGCTTAATTGTGTGCATTTTCATTTCCTGAATCCCATTTGATGTTCAAACAAGTGGCCTCAAGCAATTATTATGAAATTACATTACCTTGGTATGATACCAAGAGATTTGAAGCTTTACACTGTAATAAAAGAAAATGTATTTATTTACAATACAATGTAGGAGTAGAAATAATATTGTCAATTCCAAGCCCCCATTCGCCGTAACAAATATGTATCAAAAACAACATTATTATTGATCCTGAAAACCAAACTGATGTAAATTTTTTGATGGAAGCATCAAAGCAGGGGACCATGCTGTAGTTGAGATGTGCGCGAGAACAATGCATTGGAGGTTGTTGTATTGGGAACACCTGATCTCCAAAGCGAGAACGGCCGGGCAATGTAATTAGGAACAAGCAGCGTGTGTGCAAATGCCAGAATGAGCTCTAAAGGCCACCAGTTCATTGACCCCATACACATTTCTTGTGCTTCGGCAGGATCCTGCATTATGACAGATCATTACACATTATTTTTTATGCTAAATGTATGTAAGCACTTTCCGAGGAAAACACTTCCGGTAATAATGTCCCTAGATCTTCCCTAGACATCCAGGCAAGCAGTTATCAATAGCATTTCTTCTCGGAAAATGTCACTAATTCCCTCGACCATGTGATCAAGCACTGTCTATCTGTGTCTGCAATGGCATTGACAAATGCAATGGCTCATGCCAGACAGAACTCATGTTGTGATGATTATTATAAAGATTCTTTTTTAAAATACTTAAAACATGTCGTATGTTAACTGTAATGTTTGTGTACTGGTGTCTGTTGTAACCTATGTGTACGTGTCTATGTATTTGAGTGAACATATGGGTGTACAGGTGCATGCAATTCTGTGCTAATGTGTATGAGTGTGCATGTACATACTATATGTATTTACGCAAGGCACCAACACAACACCAGGTAGAATGAAAATGGCCAGGATTTATTTCTGACATTTTAAACGTGAAAACATGCAATATTTACAACAAATGTGGGCCAATGGAGGTCCTCATACATTGCGTCGTTTACCTAAACATCACACGACAAGAGGCCCACATTATGGGTATGAACAATAATATACGGAAATTAAACAATGATCCACGAATCACGTGGTACAATGATTATATAAATATATCAGTATTGTAGCTAATAAGGTTTTATATAATATCCAGAGAGGTGGGGCCATTCCGCCGATCCACAAATGTGGTACAATGATTATATAAATACATCAATATTGTAGCTATATATATGCTATATATATTCCGCCCCTATAACGATACCAGTTTTATTCGGAAGAACCTAAATATGGTAGGTGGGGAGGGAGGCGGAATTCAGTGTATGAGTGTGCATGTACATACTATATGTATATATGTCATGTATGCTTGCATGCATGTGTGCGTGCGTGCTTGTGTGCATTCAAATCCGATACTTCACGTAGTCGTTCAATGATCTCAATACAACAATTATTTGAAATTATACTACATCCAAACAGAAAACACAAATGATATATTTATTGGCAAAATACGTTCAATAGAACTGAAAACAAAAGAATATAAACACAAGAAACATAAGTGAGACATTTGGTTGGTGACTGGCAGCGTCATTTGATACAGATAATAATAATATACTTTATTTTAAAACTCATATCCAGAGTAAAATAATCTCTGTTCAAGGTGCTGACAATAAAATGCTGACACTTATATAATGATTCTTGCAGCTACTAAAAATGTGAGTCATAAAAAAATTGGCTAAAATTTCATTAGACAAAGCTGTGCTAAGCAAACTGATGTGGTATCAAACAATTTCTTACATTCAACTACATTACTACATACTGGGATGAATCTTTGTGTGAAATAAAATGTGGAGATAACTAGAATCCAGTGTTTACTTGATGCAGCGAAGAGTCAGTGACAAAAACGTACTTAGGTAGGTGCTTTCAAGTTAGCATATAATGTCAAATTTTGCCTCGGACTTGATGAGTAACAGAATAAAAATTTACTGAAATGACATTATATACTCCTTGTGGGTCAAACTTGGGTGTGATAACAATGTTACCATGATATGGCAGTTTATAAACACATTTAGGGTGCTTTCAAGATAACAAAAGCTAACTTGTTGCCTGGGACTTTAAGAGTTTCATTTTGTATGTAGAGACATAATAAATGAACATTTTGATGCCGTTTTGCTGATATATGACATGCCTCTTTTTGGGTCAGATTTAGGTTTGATTTATAACAATGTTACCAGGTGGTGATACTCCGTTGTACTGTTTCCAAATGTTCATTAGATAAATCGTCCACGTGTACACACACAAGTTGAAAGTCAGTGACAATTGAGATAGACAAACAAAAGTATGTCCTTTATCATCAATGCCTAGTTGTTATTTCTTGTCATGACAATGACGCCTCTATGAATGATTTAGGCAGTGGCTCAGCTTAAAAAACATTGCCAAACATACGTGTGTGTGTGTACATGTGTGTGCGCTTGCATGCATATGAACATATTGAATGTCTCTAGTCAGATGTGGGTCAACTTACACATCCTAGAGGCTCATGGAAGCACAGCTTCTTTCTTTAAATTGAATCGCTGAGCTTGTCAGCACTGATTCAATTTCTGTACACCCGCTTGAGTGTAAAGTTGTTTCATAAAATGATTGGCTTCACTTGAGATGTCTCGGCTCACTCGTGTGCAGCAGCAAACCATGGGTCATTAGCACTGGTCTCTGCTTCTGGGTTCACATATTGTTGAGTGAATCATCATAATGCAAGAGTTAATTTTATATGGCTCATGGTGACCAAAGTTGGTTGCTGACGGCATCTGATCAGGGCGGTTGTCGAGGGCGGTTGGAAAGGGCAATCACTGAGGGTGATCAAGGTACCAAGATGGCACCAATATCAACATCTGGGTTTTTCACATACATTGAGAAAGGGTTGCATGTCCTAATATGAGATTACCCCTATTGTCAACCAAATACATCAGGAATTCACTGGTTACTCTAATAGAACATAGGCACATGAAATGATCATAAATGTCTGGAGGTATATAGGTCTCCATGCAATGTTGAGAGCCTGGTTTTTATATCAAACATGGCCTGTTAAATTATAACACTAACAACTACACTACCACTACGTGTGTTTTCTGTCTCCTCCTCACCTCAGTGATTACACCATTCATGTGAATCCTGCAGCCTCACTCATATAATATATCCAATGCAACCTCACTCATCTTATACACCCATGTCAACCTCACTCATCTGATACACCCATGTCAACCTCACTCATCTAATACATTCATGTCAACCTCACTCATCTAATACATTCATGTCAACCTCAGTCATCTAATACATCTATGTCAACCTCACTCATCTAATATACCCATGCCAACATCACTCATCTAATACACCCATGCCAACCTCACTCATCTACTACACCATGTCAACCTCACTCATCTAATATACCCATATCAACCTCACTCAACTAATACACCCATGTCAACCTCACTCATCTACTACACCCATGTCAACCTCACTCATATAATACATCCATGTCAACCTCACTCATCTAATACATCCATGCCAACCTCACTCATCTAATACATTCATGTCAACCTCACTCATCTAATATATCATGTCAACCTCACTCATCTACTACACCCATGTCAACCTCACTCATCTAATACACCCATGTCAACCTCACTCATCTAATACATCCATGCCAACCACACTCATCTAATACATCCATGCCAACCTTACTCATCTAATACACCCATGTCAACCTCACTCATCTAATACATCCATGCCAACCACACTCATCTAATACACCCATGCCAACCTTACTCATCTAATACATCCATGCCAACCACACTCATCTAATACACCCATGTCAACCTCACTCATCTAATACATCCATGCCAACCACACTCATCTAATACACCCATGCCAACCATACTCATCTAATACACCCATGCCAACCTTGCTCATCTAATACACCCATGCCAACCTTGCTCATCTAATACACCCATGTCAACGTGTAGGATATATTAGTGGAGGATCAAGTCACAGAAGTGTGTATACAGTTCATTGCTGTGGTCCTTGTATGTCCTATACTCACTTGTGTGGTACATCGTCTATTCTATGCTGTCCCAGTCTCACCATTCCCAACAGACTTCCTTTCCAAATAGGTGTTCTCACAGTAACATTGTCATGTTGTCAGACCAAATGTAGTCGATCCATTAGCGGCACTTCCTAGAAGTCATAACCCACTTAGTTAATGCTGCAAGGTGTTTTGGCAATAAATTCCACATCACCAGCTCATCTGAGCAGTTGGGTGCGCAATTCACCAAAGTGAATGGCGATTCATACAAAGGTGCAATATAAAGAAGTTGTCGAGGCCGAGTCGTGACGACAGTGAGCGAGAAGGAGAAATCAATGGTGTGTAGTGCCTAGGGACAGGTGTGTTCACAACATCACTCCTCACAGCCTGTTGACTGCCTCTTTAGTGGGCTTGTTACAGCAGTTTCTCCTGTTTACCCACTTGGTTGCACAATGAAGGCCGTGCTCAGCTCCTCTGACCTGCCTCAACTCACAATTATTGAACTTGTTGCCGATCATTCTGTCGCTGACACAGTCCAAGGAATGATGCTGTCTTTGGAACAGTTATTGGAATGATGAAACGTTCCATGAAGTGATGCTGTCTTTGGAATAGCTCATGGAATGATGCTGTCTTTGGAACAGTTCATGGAATGTTGCTGTCACTTAAACATTTCACGGAATCATGTTGTCTTTGGAATAGTTCATGGAATGTAGTTAATACATTTGAAGCAGTTCATGAAATCATGTTGTCTTTGGAACAATTCATGGAATATTACTTTTGCTGACACAATCCATGGAATATTATTTTTGCTGACACAATCCGTGGAATGTGGTTGTCACTGAAACAACCCATGGAATGATGCTGTCACTGAATGCAACTACTTTTATATCAGGTTAGAGCCACATAAGAATAATGAGTATTAAAATAGTTGTCTACACATTCTACTAAGTGTATTGTTATAAGTCTTACTTAGGCCGTCTGAATGTTTTTAATGAATATAATAGTGATACGTACATCATTTAGCAAAGGCTGTATGGACCCAGCAAGCTTTACCATTAAATTCTACTTATCAGCATGGACAAGTAGGATACATTGTCTGTTTGCCTGATGAGACAGTCTACTTGTTCCAGGCAGTCGGGCATGTGTTAATGTCAAGGCCTGAGCTTGCGAGCAGTCCCCATCATTTATTATTGAAATACTGAGCAACAGTGAACGCTAATCATAAATTTTCATAGCACATAGCTGCAGCTACAACAGCTACCGCAGGTCAGCGTTAGCTTATAAGTTGGGCTGGATAGTTTGTAATGGCATTTTGTGTGTGTCTGGTTTTTACTATATGTTGCCAATTCTGCTGATAGAAATCAGAAAATTGATGTGTCTCCAAGGAGATTGTTCAGCTGCTTGAGAACTATGCAGTGTCAGTTAAAGCCGACGGAAGCATTCCCGGTCCATATGTTACCAGACAAGTTAAATCTCATTGATTGATGGCAGACTGCTGCAAATCTATAGAATCTTCTTTCCTCTGCATGAGAGTACAAATCTCCCGATTTCTATCGAAACACTGTTTTTTGTGGCTTAACTATGGATCAGTAATCCGTCCTTTAACTATCTCTCACTGACAACAGTGGGTGCTATTTCAGGAACCTTGTGTTAATTGGTTAACTTGTCTCCGCCAGGTTTCATAATATTACATTTTTCATTTATATATACTGAGCTCACACTAATCATTGCGTAATTGGTTAATGTCCATTAAGATAATACCTATATCTCCACTATATACAAGTTTAATTTTATTTATTTATGTATACAAATTGGAGCAAATTATAAACAAACAGATGTCTTAAAACAAGTTTTACAAATCAACAATTGTCTGTCATCCAGGATCATAATTTCTGAAGAAAAAGAAAATGCTCAAGTTCTACCTGCTAGTCGATGAATATTATGTCATTTGTATATGTAATAAAACATATAGGCTATTAATTGACTGTCAGAAAATAGATTCTTTGTATCATGTACTGTATTACAGGATCAAATAGAATACACGTGTCACATGTAGATAGTTGTAAACATGGTTATTTGACTAATCCTTAAAGCATGTCCTGACCTGCTCATCATGTGGATTTCACATACAAAACTCACTTGGATTTTGGGAGGAATATGGTTCTGTGCCGCTTTATTACAGATACCCTTAAATGAAAAACATTGTGACTAAAGTCTTGCATTCTTGTGTTCATCAAAGAAATACATAAAGTCAAGCAACAAACTTACTTTGGCCAAAGTCCAAATTCCAACTACTTATAAGGATGGGAACAGGAAATATTTATTTGTTTTAAATACACAGTGCAACAGAATAATTGTCACAAAAACCAGAAACCATATAATACATTGCATTCAAGTCAGCAAGAAAAAATTAAGTGGTAAGTACACTGTATATAAAGTATGGACAAAAAATAAGAGATTATGTCATGTAAGGGACAGGAGACTGCGATTAAGACTAAATTTAGTCACTGTCGTAGGAGTCATCCTGTCATTTAGTTTATTTTACAATTATTTAACTTATATATATAAGAAGAAAATCCCTAGTAAAATTAGTGAATCACTACAAGAGAAATTTTTATATCCATACATTACACATAGTAAATGCAGGGTATTTAAACAGTCGGGTTCAAACCAAGGAGGTACATAGCTACTCAGTCATAACAGTTTTAAATTGCATATTGTTCAGTACAAGTGTTCAGATAATAAAGCTAGATATAAATTGTGAAGGCAGATTGCACACAAAACACAGCAGATTGCATTTGTTTGATGTACTCCAGGTAAGTATATTCTATAGAGTGACATATAATAAAACATGGTTGGACTAGGAAGCAGGGGGTTAGCCAGAGACCCTTCTGCCTGTCTTCAAGATGGGCAGACAACTGGCCAAGAAGGGTAATTATAACTGATAAGACATGGAATTTAGAGAGGGCTAGCTGGCCACTAGATTGACTGATAGTTCCAAGTATACCAGCCCAATTAATTACTATCATTGGCACAACTGGTAGTGAAACAAATCAAGTGGATCAGTATTAATTAGATTAGATGAGCCATTTTCATATGGGTCAATCATTCATCAGGGATGGAAGGTCTGTCTCCTCAATATCATGGTTTTTGCAGATCAACTTGTGTTTTCTTCTGTATCCCTCTGTTTTCTTTTTGTGGTTGGATGTCTACAAGGTGAATATTCTTATATATATATATATATATATATATATATATATGTATATATGAGTGTTAGCAGATTGCATTATATATACCAGGTATATATATATATATATATATATATACCAGGTATATATATATACCTGGTATATATAATGCAATCTGCTAACTGTCATATTTATGTGCCATTTTGTGATATGCTACAGTTTACACTTAAATTTCTGGCATTGTCATTTATAAAACACTACCTGTTATAATTAATGGGTAGCTACAAGATGAGGCTTATGAAGTAGAATAACAAAGACTGAGACACTGGAGACTGGTGGCCAATACCAATGGTCTTGTCGCACCAGTATGGGTCTACACATAACCACACAGTAGGAACAGTTGTCACACAAGCCATGAACACATTATAACACAGAGAAACCATTTTAATTACATATTTACAGAGATATTTAGGGGTGTAGTATACAACCAAAATTTACAAAATACATCATTTGCAACATGTCAAAATTAAAGTAAACAACCAGATGGTTGAGATGATGTTAACGAATCAAGGTACAAGTAAAATGGTGTGTGGGAGTTGATGCATGGAACTTGGTTAGTAACTGACTTAGTTGTCATCAAAATGATATTGCTGTCAAAGGAGACAACTGTAGCACCTGAGAGGTTAGGTCAGATGACAAGGCAGTGCAGCCTCTCCTATTTGCTACAAAGTGTTGACATTTCATGTGAGTCTTGCGAGACCACAAGGAGGAGATGGGTGACAGGCCGTATGCTGTGTATAATGTGTCATTTCTAGCCATTATCACATGCGCTTCCTGCCGATGGCAATACCTGGTGTAATGTCTTACCTGTTGTATCTAGCCATTGTCACCTGATGAAAAGTCTTACCTGTTGTATCTAGCCATTGTTACCGGTTGAAAAGTCTTACCTGTTGTATCTAGCCATTGTCACCTGACGAAAGGTCTTACCTGTTGTATCTAGCCATTGTCACCTGATGAAAAGTCTTACCTGTTGTATCTAGCCATTGTCATCTGATGAAACGTCTTACCTGTTGTATCTAGCTAAGTTGTGAACCGATGAAGGATCTTATCTGTTGTATCTATCTAGCCATTGTTACCAGTTGAAAGGTCTTACCTGTTGTATCTAGCCATTGTCACCTGATGAAATGTCTTACCTGTTGTATCTAGCCATTGACACCTGATGAAATGTCTTACCTGTTGTATCTAGCCATTGACACCTGATGAAAGGTCATACCTGTTGTATCTAGCTATTGTCACCTGGTGAAAGGTCTTACCTGTTGTATATAGCTATTGTCACATGATGAAAGATCTTACCTGTTGTATATAGCCATTGTCACCAGATGACAAATCTTACCTGTTGCATCTAGCCATTGTCATCTGATGAAAGGTCTTACCTGTTGTATCTAGCCATTGTCACCAGATGAAATGTCTTACCTGTTGTATCTAGCCATTGACACCTGATGAAAGGTCTTACCCATTGTCACCAAATGAAAGGTCTTACCTGTTGTATATAGCCATTGTCACCTAATGAAAGATCTTACCTGTTGTATCTAGCCATTGTCTCCTGATGAAAGGTCATTTTGAGAAAGTAGGTAATTTTAACTCACATTTTCTATAATTTTTCCACCCTGTTGTTTTGTAGATACAGATGTTTTACCAATTTTGTATTATTATTTTTTTAAGGAAAATAAACCAGACATTGAAAGAAAAGCTCATAAAGTATGTATTTCTGCCAAAATCAAAAAATTGATGGACATGTCCGGGACAGCTATTTTTGGCTGGTTTCAGAATAGGCCAGTGTCACTTAATACCAGGTTCACTGAAGTGGTGCACAATTGATGGTCAATATATCTCTATAATCATTTTAACCATGATGATGCATTGACAGGGGCATAATGCAAAAATAAACTCTGAAGCTACATGCTGTATGATATGGAATTATTAGACTGGCTTTGCCTGTGTGGTTAAATCAGCTGTGAAGCTACAGGCGATATGATATGGAATTATTAGACTGGTAGCGGCCATAATGCTATAATACTAAACAAACTTTGATATGAAATTTTTACACTGACAGTGGCTGTGCTGCCAACTGAGTGAGCTATTTTTGTAAGAATACAGAACTGCGAGAATATGGCATGCATGTAGGCCACAGGTTAATGAGAAAGTGCCATTAAGTAGCAGTGAACTAATAAATGGAAGGAAAGTCCTTGCTGTGGCTGTGGTCATGTGAACAGGAAGTGATGAATGGATGACATTATGGCAGTATTTATTGACCTGCGCGATGCCGCATGCACCTGGCTTTATGTCCAGCACCACCGAATATGGCTGTGCGATTGGACATTTTAAGTTGTTATGCTTAATGCATGTAATGCTTCAAGTCATGTCAAAAATGCAGGTCACGTGACTAACTATTTATGTTGAATTAATCATTTGAAATGTCTATAAAGTACACGCAGAGTGCTACGACACTGTGCACTGTTCTACTTAATACCTGGTGAAATGCCTTCATCCATGCATGACCAGGTTCTGCATCACTGACCAGCATTCAGTGTGTCACTACTGATCAATTTATAGTGCTTTACTGATGTTTTATGATGGAATGCCATTATCAAAAGCTATGGAAGGTTAAGGCAAAGTGCAGGTGTTTTAGCAATTTACCATCTTTTTATTACAAATGGAATGAAACAACAGCTAGTTAGGTACTGTGATAAGGTATGATTAATATCATATATTTTTGAGCATGTATATGAGTTTGTACAAATTATCATATTGCTAATAGTAGGCCTATAAAGTAGATACGTGACAGAGAAAGAGAGAGAGAGAGAGAGGGGGGGAGGGTTTTAGGGAGGGAGAGAGAGGGAGAGAGATACAGAGAGAGGGAGAGAGAGAAGGGGAGAGAGAGAGGGAGAGAGAGAGGGAGAGAGATACAGAGACAGAGAGAGAGAGGGAGAGAGCGAGAGAGTGAGAGGGAGAGAGGGAGAGAGAGGAGAGAGAGGAGGAGAGAGAGGGGGAGAGAGGGTGAGAGAGGGAGACAGAGGGAGAGAGAGGGAGAGAGAGATACATACAGAGAGTGAGAGAGCATGCTTGTTGTAATTAGAATTCTCACCTGTACCAAGTGGTGAGAATGTGTTAGACATAGTATTGTCCAGAATGAATTAACATGTCAAATTATGTGAGCCACTGGGAAGTAGTGATCACAACCAGATACATTTTACCATCAAAGGAAAATCAGAAAGAAATATTAAAAAGCAGTACAGGAGAAATTTCCACAAAAGAAGATATAAAGGAAATGAGGAAATATTTAGCAAAGATAGACTGAAACAACACACTAAAGAATAAGACAGCAACAGAATGCTGGAATATCTTACAGTGAAATTGAGTGCATCATCGATAAATTAGTTTCCTTAAAAAAGGGAAACGGTCCAGAAAGAAATACTTTTTGTAAGAAGCCATTAGAAAAATGAAGTATAAACAAATAATGTGGAAGTCATATAGACGTACTGGTTATGACGAAGACTACAACATTTATAAAGAAGCATTAAACAAGCTAAAACTGAAATTAGACATTCAAAGAAAAGCTACAAACAAAAATTATCTTGTAATATAAAACAAGACAACAAGAGTTTTTATGCATATGTTCGGAGCAAACAGAAAGGATAAGGTCGGTCCTCAAGAAGATTGTGCTGAAAATATAATATCAGAAGGATTTTTAATGGCAGAAGACCTGAATGAGTATTTTAGCTCGATGTTTACCAGGGAAGATATTAGTTCACTGCCAGTACCAGTTCAAGGTGGCGAAATCAGACTATTGAGGACAGTTAATTGTAACCCTGGAAATGGTAGCTAAGAAAATAAGGGCTATGAAAAATAATACCTGGAGTGAATGGGATTCCGCCCAAACTACTATTGGAAATTGTAGAACAAATTAGCATACTTGCAACAGGTTTCAACTTGTCATTAGAAGAGGGAATGGTTCCTTTAGAATGGAAAGAAACAAACATTATACCGTTATTTAAAAAAATTCCAGAAACAAGTCGGAGAACTACAGACCAGTGAGTTTAACATCAGTGATTTGCAAATTATTAGAAAGACTAATTAAAGATCACATGGTGGATTTTCTTATTAAACATAACTTATTAAACCCATCTCAACAAGGGTTTCTAAAAGCAAGGTCATGCATAACAAATATGTTATGTTTTTTTGAAGATATCACTAAGTGGGTAGACGAAAGATCACCAGTAGATATCATATACTTAGATTTTCAAAAAGCTTTCGACAAAGTGTCACATCAAAGATTACTGCTTAAACTAAAGGCCCATGGCATAGGAAATGGTTTAATTAACTGGATAGAAAAATTGCTAATTGACAGAAGACAACGGGTAGTTGTTGATGGGGAGGCTTCAAACTGGAAATCAGTTTTGAGTGGGGTACCACAGGGATCAGAACTGGGACCTATATTATTCGTAATATATATCAACGATTTGGACGATGATATAACAAACAAGGTGTTGAAATTTATGAATGATACAAAAGTGTTTAGAAGTTTTAAAGTGATGGAGATAGACAGCATTTACAAGATGATTTTGACAGGTTGGTTAAATGGTCTGAAAAGTGGTAAATGTTGTTCAATTTTGGGAAATGTAAAAGCCTCCACACAGGACATCAAAGGGAAATCAAATCCTTGGATTAATTAGGCGAAATATAGCGTGTAAGGAAAATAACTAATAATGCCGCATTTGTATGATGATATAACAAGGAAGGTGTTGAAATTTGCGGATGATACAAAATTGTTTAGAAGAATTAAATATGATGGAGATAGACCGCATTTACAAGATGATCTTGACAGGTTGATAAAATGGTCTGAAAAATGGCAAAAAGTTGTTCAATTTTGGGAAATGTAAATGCCTCCACACAGGACATGGGAATGAAGATGTACAATATACAATGGGGGTACTGTGCTATGTACTAATGTAAAAGAAAAATACTTAGTGTTAACCATTAGTGCTGCCCCTCACCTTTGATGTCGTAGATTAGCAGTTTGATTTTATATTGTACTGATTGTTTATTTGTGTACAGCAACACTTTCTTGTACACAGTTCCTTATATACGGGTACAGTGTATTTTATCGGTATGCATTGATGTGCATACTGATTGGCAATAAAATATGCCCCTTACCAACCTTTTATATATGAATCCATCTTCCTTTATTCCAACATCAAACAAGCTGTGGCCACATTAAATCTACATATATCAATACATAGCAAAAACATAAATAACAATTATTCTTTATTTATATTTGACCTGTTGGTACACACCAGTTATCATAGATCTTGCTACATAATGGTGTTAGTTCTTGCAGTGTGTTTACCAGTGCTCGGAGCATTTTTGTTTTCAAATCGTTGGTTTCTGTCATCTTGTTCTACTGTCATCGGGTTGTTTCTATGTGCAAATCTAAAAATATTAGGTGGCCAAACAAATTCTATAGAATGCTGTAGAAATTGAAGTGACCATAGACTTTGTATAAAATATTCTCGAATTCTGTGTATTTTTAATACCACATCAATTTTGATAGAATGCTAGACACTTTCAAAGGATTTTATAGATTTCTATAGATTTTTCTATTGGATTCTATAGAATTCTTTCCTAAGGGATTAGAACGCTGCCAGGCTAAGAAAACATTTAATAGGTTTATCACTCTAATGTGAACTATTCAGAAGTCGTCACTGTATGTTTCATGTAAGCGCCACGTATGGCATGAGCTTTGTCCCTTGTGTGTGATGCAGTCACTAGCCATGTACTATGTACCACGAGAGGCTGTCATTGCCAGCCAGTGTTCTACACGCTTCCACTGCATAAGCACTATAAATTGATTTGACAACAAGCACTCAATATCTGTGCTGATAGGTATCGGAGCATGTGGCTTGCTTCAATAAAACCTTCATCAGGCCACAAGACCGCATTGTAATTACACAAGTGCATTATCGCATGATGCGAGTCAGAGATGAGAGTTGCTTTGATTTCCTCTTAACTGTGGCTTGATATGTGTAGTCGCTTACATTTGTACTGACCCAACAGTCGACTGTACGATTCACACTGCAATTGAATTCACACTGGATGTCATCAAACTGCATAGTTTGATGGTTGTGTAGCCATACTGTATATATATATATATATATATATAGTCTCATCAACCATCATGCACCCCAGCTCATAGTGGACCATTTAGCAAGACATGTGCCAACATTTGTTTTAAGAATATCATTAATAAACCCTATATTTTCCCACAATTACCCTTTAGTATAATATAATATATATAAATAGCTCATCTTTGCTCCAGCCCCGGCCGATTATGATGTTCCTATAATGTACCACTATCATGCAAAACAGAATATCACTCCAAAAATCTGATGTTTATTCAAAATTAACCTTATTGCAAAGCCACATGATTTTCAGCTAAGTAACTACACTGGAATAACCGAAACCACAAATTCGAAGGTTTCTTGTTTCTGTGAACTATAACGTGCCAACAAAATGTTTTGAGAATATCACATACTCCAAAAATCTATCCAGAACAACAATACAATGTACCACTTCCATGCGAAAGAGCCAACATATAAAACATACTAACATTACTACATCATTTCCTGCCAAGAAACGACACTGGATTGACTGAAGTCGTAAATTTATAGGTTGCAAGCTTCTATGAATTGTAAATTGCCAACAAATGTTTTAAGAATATCACATACTCCAAAAATCCTATACTTATCCAGAACTACCATTTGGTTTTTCTTTCGACGAGACACTGTTGTCACTAATGACAATTTTGATGTGAAAGAGCCAAAAGATAAGATGTATTAACCTTACTACATAGCCACATAATGTCCTGCTAAGTAACTACACTGCAATAACCTAAACCATAAATTTGTAGGTTGCATGTTTCTGCGAACTATAATATGCCAACAAATATTTTTTTAAATATCACTCCAAAAATCCAATACTTATTCAAAACTACCCTATAATGAACCACTTTTTCTTTTGATGATCTACTGCTGTCATTATAATGATGATTTCGACGTGAAACAGCCAACATATAAAACATTAACCTTATTGCATAACCACATGATTTCCTACTAAATAACTACACTGGAATGACCTAAACCATAAATTTGTAGGTAGCATGTTTCTATGAATTGTAATATTCCTACAATTAAACAAATATATTGTATACTCTAAAAATCACATAACTCTCCAGAACAACCCAATAATGTACCACTTCCATGCAAAAGATCCAGCATAAAACGTATTAACCTTAATAGGTACATAATTTCATGCTAAGTAACTACACTGGAATAACCTAACCCATAAATTTGTATGTTGCATGTTTCTGTGAACTGCGCAGGGCTGTGTTATTGTGAGTATAATTTGATTGCAGCCGTCGGCGCAGCTAGTTAGGACAGTGTAGCTGTGTCAGTGGCTCCTCTTGCATGTTTTGTCTCATTTCCCCAGGCAGCCTGTTTCAGTGGCGCGGGGCTGGCGTTAACCAATCAATCAGCCACTGCTGTAATTTTGTCACTTATAGTTACTTATTTCCAGCAGCACATGTGTGGGATAATCTGCTTAACCTGGATCAGTTCAGAGTCCACTTTTGTTCATGTTTGCTGATGGCTTAATACTTCCTTTGGCAGAACATCCAGGGATATGTTCCATGTTACACTGTTGTGTTGCTCAGTCATGAACCAGAGTCAAGGAGATGTTCCATGTAACACTGTGTGAACAACTAAAAGTGTTAATTAGAAGATTCTTGATTCTTCTGTATGAACAAGTCAATCTTACTTGTTCATAGACCAGAATCAAAAAGGTAAAGGTAAGTTCTTATATAGCGCATCATCCAGTCCACAGAACTGTAGAGTGGTTCAAAGCGCTTTACACTAGCTTTACTCTCTAGCAGACCTGTTCTGTCGAACACCATCTTGACTTCGCTGGGAAGCATCCAGCCATGCTGGAATTAATGCGGGAAGGCTATTAAAACACAAATATCCACCACTGTCTATAGCGAGGTACTCATTCATACAGCTGTGTGAACTGGAGGAATGTAGAGTGAACGAATCAAGGAGATGTGTCATGTAACACTGTTACTTGTTCGTACACCAGAATCAAGGAGATGTGTCATGTAACACTGTTACTTGTTCGTACACCAGAATCAAGGAGATGTGTCATGTAACACTGTTACTTGTTCGTACACCAGAATCAAGGAGATGTCATGAGACACTGTTACTTGTTCGTACACCAGAATCAAGGAGATGTCATGCGATACTGTTACTTGTTTGTACACCAGAATCAAAGAGATGTCATGCGACACTGTTACTTGTTTGTACACCAGAATCAAGGAGATGTGCCCTGTATATATAACACTGTTACTTGTTCGTACACCAGAATCAAGGAGATGTCATGAGACACTGTTACTTGTTCGTACACCAGAATCAAGGAGATGTCATGCGACACTGTTACTTGTTTGTACACCAGAATCAAAGAGATGTCATGCGACACTGTTACTTGTTTGTACACCAGAATCAAGGATATGTGCCCTGTATATATAACACTGTTACTTGTTCGTACACCAGAATCAAGGAGATGTGCCATGTAAGACTATTACTTGTTCATACTCCAGAATCAAGGAGATGTGCCATGTAACGATGTTACTTGTTTGTACACCAGAATCAAGGATATGTGCCCTGTATATATAACACTGTTACTTGTTCGTACACCAGAATCAAGGAGATGTGCCATGTAAGACTATTACTTGTTCATACTCCAGAATCAAGGAGATGTGCCATGTAACGATGTTACTTGTTTGTACACCAGAATCAAGGATATGTGCCCTGTACATATAACACTGTTACTTGTTCGTACACCAGAATCAAGATGTGCCATGTAACACTATTACTTGTTTGTATACCAGAATCAAGGATATGTGCCCTGTATATATAACACTGTTACTTGTTCATACACCAGAATCAAGGAGATGTGCCATGTAACACTATTACTTGTTCATACTCCAGAATCATGGAGATGTGCCATGTAACACTGTTACTTGTTTGTATACCAGAATCAAGGAGATGTGCCCTGTATATATAACACTGTTACTTGTTCGTACACCAGAATCAAGGATATGTGCCATGTAACAGTGTTACTTGTTCTTACACCAGAATCAAAGAGATGTTCCATGTAACATTTTTTTCTTGTCAGTGTGAGGTAAACACTAGTTGTTTTGTAGTCTTCAGATTCAAGCTAAAGAATCAGCCGGTTACAAAATATGACAGCTCTGAGTGCCAACATGTTTTTTTTTTGACAAATTACACACAGTTGTACTTGTTTACATGTAAAATGGATACTTTGTTACATCAAGATAAATACACATAATTGTACTTCACAGCATGTGAAAGAATAGTCGAATCTCACTATTAAGGTCACCCATGCGCTGGCCAAAAGTGACCTGAATAGCAAGGTGACCATATTAGAGGGACTAATTTCCTATACTGTACTGTATATAGAACAAATTTGGGACTATCTTAGGGTGACCTTAATTGTAAAGTGGCTGTATTACATAAAACAAGGTTAGACTGTACATCTAAAAAATAGTACATTGTTACTCAAGTAAAGTACAATGTTCTACTTAAGTAAAGTTAATGAGGTACAAATACTTTGTTATATACCAGCTCTGATCAGTGCACGCGCATTGTCCAACTAGTGCAAGTAACCGTAACGTAGCTGAAGCCATGTGGTGAAAAGCAGCGTCATCTGCGTCTAGTTAATAATGATTGGCTAGATGCATGCAGTAGACAGTATTACTTTTTTTTTTCTCAGTTTTCTCATTTGACCATTACGGAGGCGCTCTGTTGTTGAGTGTCATAATAACTGGGTGTGACGGTGCAACACAGTTGTTTCTTTCTCCCGTCTGACGATGCTGGTATGTGGTATCCACAGCAAAATCAATATGCCTTATCGCCATGTGAATGAGTCGTGGAGTAAAATTATGGGCTGTATGATATTAAAACTCATGTGCTGATGTAATTTATATTTCATGTTTCCTGAGTTAATTTGATCTGATGCATCTCTCACGCAAAACTTGTAGCAGCAAACTGATTTTCTTGCAGCACGTAGCAGTGAGGTGGCACTAATTTCATGCAAATTACGCACCCACTGGCATTATTTCGGTGTATAAATTTTTTATATTTTAACTTTTATTTCTGATCGAAATGCAGAGCCACAATTTTCGTTGAGCATATATACACACCATATCATTTTATTCATAGTTATGGTGCATTTTTGGTCTACAACCCTATGAAATCGCGATAGCAATCTTATTAAGGGCACTTGTAGTAGGGTCATATCTGGCAGTATAGCTCATGGTCAATAATGGATCCTTGGATGTAATGGAACTACCAAACTAAGTGAAGTTTTCTACTGTTTCCACTTCATTCTGGTTATAGAGACATCTGTGGGTCATTGATGCTCCTCTTTCAGCATTTTATATCTTGTCTGTGATTACAAGTTGTCCCATATCATTAACGTATCTGCTTACCGACTCCACAAGCCATTGGAGGTCCTGTGTTGTGTCTGAGAGGGTGGCAATGTCATCAGAAAAGTTCAGGTCGAACAAACACCTCTTCCTCAAACCACACAATCCCTTCATTGTCTCTCGTTGGCAGCAAAGAAGGGGAGAAAGAAGAGCCATTGTCTGACACCAATCAGTTTCTGAAGCTATCTTCTGTTTGTACAAAATGTCTTGAGTTTTTGTATATCTTCTTCATACCTTCTTTTGTCGAATTCCGTAAGATTTAATTTTAAAGATTTTCCACCTGGAGGGTCTGTGTATGCTATTGAATGCTTTGGTGATGTCTATGGAACTAACTATGAGGGGCACTTTGAATTCTACAGTTTTACTGTATTTAATGCTTCTGAATGTGAATATTTACTCAGCATATGAACATTTTGGCCTAAAGCCTGCGTGTTCCTTCCAATTTGCTCTCTACCACATCTTGCATTCGGTTTGAACAGTACCATCTGGCAAAACAAAAGTTGCAGTTGAATTAAAATATACTACTGCATTTTATAATCTTTTCAAATTGGTGTCTGTTTATTAAGGAACTTGTTGTTGTGTGCATATATGTAGTCTTGTAAGCGACGCCCTGTCGACACAGTGGCCAGATGTGGAGTACTTTCTCCTAACTGGTAGAAGAAGAGTGGCTTTTATTTGACCCATGAGAAACTATACATCAATATATAAAACTAAAACACAATTTCATGAGTATAACATTAATACAATATACACATGAAGGTACGTGTAGTTGGGTCCAGAGACTCCGCTAAGATTATTTCTCACAATCGCTGTTGAGGAGCCACCTTTGGCTATGAAATTAAGTGAAATAAGTTGGTCAAACAAATTACATTCTTCTAATGAAGAAAACAAACAAATAATTAAATGTAAAAATACAATATTTTGTCTAAGTATGTGCACAATAATGTACACATTACAAAGTCTGTTTCTCAATCTGATGCAGTTCATTTTAGTTTTATTCCTTGCTCCCCTAAGAAACAATCCATACATTATAACATTGATGTCGCCTGACTGATGTCTTTCACATTTCAAAGGTATGCATATGTGCCGGTGTGGAGGACTAGCCATGAATCAAAGTTCCTTTGTGTGCCATGACTATTAATACACGTCTCGAAGAGCATTTTTAGAGGGCATGTACATAAATTATGTGTGCGCGCGTGTGGATGTATATTTGCATATGGACATTTGTGCATGTGAACATGTGTACAGAGTACAAAATGAGTTATTAGATTTGGGAGTGCGAAACATATTACTAAAGTAGTAGAAACTAATTTTGAACAGAACACGAAGTGGTCTATTTCTGAACAAAAAAGGTACCATCTCATCAATCACATATATTGAAACCTTGCTATTAAGGTATATTGTGACTAATGTCATGCTTTACTGTATGTGAAAATAATTTGGAATACTCCTATAGGTTGACCTTAATTGCGAGGTTGCTGTATTTCTGACGTAACTGTAAAACAAGATTCCACTGTATGTGTAATGTCAAGGATATATTTGAAGTCGACCAATACTGTTGATATATATATATATATATATATATATATAAGCAGTTATCCTGCAGTTGTAATTAGAAATTAAAAGCATTGTGTGACCAGTCAGGAACTCTATGTTCATTTAAACTGATGCAATTTTTAGTTTTCTTGGATATCAGACAACCATCCATTGAACCATCCAGTTGTCATTCTTTTTATATCTATAACAAAGTTATAGTCCTAAATCAAAATTATTTGTATTCACATAAACTGATAAACAGTGAATAACTGCATCTTGCCTTGCAACTATCTGATTTACAGATTTCCTAATTTTCATGAAAAAATGAATTCCATTGTGAATTTTCGAGTAAAACTTAATTCGTTAACAACTGTTCCACCAACCCTCCTTCGTATGGCTCAGCTAGCCCCTTTTCAACATTGCATATTATAATGAATTTCTCATTAAATGCAAATACATGTAAAATACCCTTTGTGCCAATGCATAGTTAATTATAAACCATTTGGTTTTGTACAAACAATAAAGTCTAGTGACATACTTTGAAAATGTACACATACTTCCAATAAACCTTTGACATGGTATGCAGGGGAGTTGTAAAATGCTGTGTGCAGACTGTATACCGCTCTGTAAAAGAACCTACTATACATTAATATTACACACCGACAGACATTAATCACAATTATCAAGATGTTAAATAAACCCAAAAATAATGTTAGCTCACATCTTTGGAGCATTGGGATAATGCATATACCAGTTTTGGTCTAATAACATGTTCCATTACTTGGCGATATTAAATGGTTGCTGCTGTAGGTTTGGGGGGCAACAATAGTGGCTCAACTAATATGACCTTCCCCTACTGAAATGCAAGTACTACAGCTCATATCATATGTCACAGCTCTGAAAATAAAACAGTAGTGTTTCATAATCTTTGTTTTCTCTAAGTTAATGTTTGCTTTTTCACTAAATTCAAGGGGTTCCTTTATTTTAGAATACCAGAAGAGTGGTGGAATTGGTGGTAGTTAATTTTCCATGACATTCTGTGGATACTGTGCAGATATTTCCACTGTATTTTGCTTCATGTTTATGACTGTCTAAAGTCTTGCTCTTAGCAATGTTTATGTCAGCGCATCACATTGACATTTCACTCTATCTTTGATACAGCTCTAGAGAAGACCTCAACATTATTTCACTCTATCTTTGACACAGCTCTAGTGATGACACCAACATTATTTCACTTTATCTTTGACACAGCTCTAGTGATGACTCCAACATTATTTCACTATATCTTTGATACAACTCTAGTGATGACACCAATATTATTTCACTCTATCTTTGATACAGCTCTAGTGATGACTCCAACATTATTTCACTCTATCTTTGATACAGATCTAGTGATGACACCAACACATTATTTCACTCTATCTTTGATACAGCTCTAGTGATGACTCCAACATTATTTCACTCTATCTTTGATACAGCTCTAGTGATGACACCAATATTATTTCACTTTATCTTTGACACAGCTTTAGTGATGACTCCAACATTATTTCACTCTATCTTTGATACAGCTCTAGTGATGACTCCAACATTATTTCACTCTATCTTTGATACAGCTCTAGTGATGACACCAATATTATTTCACTCTATCTTTGACACAGCCTGTAGTGATGACTCCAACATTATTTCACTCTATCTTTGATAGTGATGAAACCTACATTATTTCTCCAGTTCACTTGGTTCATCAGCTGTGGATAAGATACACAGTGCTTTACACCTGCAAAAGCCTAATATCACTTAACATGACCTGATGAATGACAGTGCCACCATCATTGTTGTCACAGTGGCAGTGTCACCACTGGTGTTGTCACAGTGGTAGTGTCACCATCGTTGTTGTCATAGTGACACCACCATTGTTGTCACTGTGGCAGTGTCACCACCATCGTTGTCACAGTGGCAGTGTCACCACCATTGTTGTCATAGTGGCAGTGTCACCACCATTGTTGTCATGGTGACAATGTCCCCACTGTTGTTGTCGTAGTGACAGTGTCATCACTGTTGTCATCATAGTGGCAATGTCACCTCTGTTGTTGTCACAGTGGCAGGCTCACCACTGTTGTTGTTATAGTAACAGTGTCATCACCATTGTTGTCACAGTGGCAATCTCACCACCATTGTTGTTATAGTGACACTGTCACATCTAGAGTTGTTTCCAATGCAGGTGTCAGCATCACAAAGTTGTTATTTCAACGGTGTCAGCACCACAAAGCTGTTGTCATGGCAGAGTCATTACCTGAGTGAGTCCACATCTAATGGATTCTTGTCATATCACCATTAACTTTAAAGGAAAACAAAAGGCAATGTTGTGGTGTTTTCACCTACAAGAGTTAGCACAAACTAACCATTTGCATCTACAATTAAAATTTTCAGTTCAGTGGTTTACTCGGAATGTAGTCTTAAAGTGGAAGATTCTAACGAAATCTGCGATAACATGTAGACTTCCATCTTACTGATGACGCGTTCATTTGGCCGAAACCAACCAATAAACGAGCAGCATTATTTTTGTCGTGTACGACACACTGTCTTGTGTAGTTCGCGTAGTTGGTTCGTGTTCATGGAATGCGGTTCATTATATTAGTATAAGTTGAGCTTACAGTGAAAACGTGACTTGCAATATGCCACACTGCTCTACATACGGTTGTAACAATAGTACAGCGAAGGATTTTTTGTTTCCCTTTGAAACAACCAGAAGTGAAATAGTGGATTCACAACAGTGGACGGGCTGGTTGGAAGCCTTTGAAATACAACGCACTATGTTCAGATCATTTTGAAGAAATGTGCTTCGAAGGAAATCCATATCGTCGGTTAATGACACAAGATCCGACAAAACGTCGCCGACGTCGATGTTTTAAGCCAGGTGCAGTGCCTATGATATTTAGTCACAGACCTCAGGCTCAGCCTTCGAAGCGACGCATATTTTCGGTCAAACGCGCCGCCACCGAGAAATCGATCGCAAGAAGGTTAGTACCGAGTTACTTGGTATCCAATTAAAATCTGTTGACATTTGAGATGCAAGATATGCTGGAAGCAAGCCAGAACAGTACCAGCATGTACTATATTGCACCACAAAGAGTTTAGACTTTAGAAGATAGCCGAATAGCAAAAGTTAACGGCAATCAAGTCGCGTGAACGATATTACAGTAACGGATTAACATGGGCTGGAATGATTGTCGTTTATAATAACATTGCAAAACTTACTGTATTTTGTGTTAAATGAACAAAAATACGTTCTGCATTCAATAATATTGCATTAGACATTGTCATATATCGAAATGTATTCCATTTATATTCCTATTATTTATGTCATGATGTTATATAATTGGACTTCGTATATAATTATGTGTGACTACTGTTTATGTGACGAAGAATATCACTATATACTCTATTGCAAAACGTTTAAAATGGCTTCATTTGTATTTAGTAAAATTTCATAATGTTACACTCAATTTTAATTAAGGGGATACAACCCAGGTGAAAGTTTTTTTATAGAAAAAAATACTAAAATGTTTTTTATGCCAGATTATGATAACTTATTATGTTTACTGTGAATATATATAATTTTACAACAATTACATACCTTTAAACCACTCTTATCCATGGAATAAGGGTGTCAATATCAAGTAATTTTGTATCCATTATGCCACATTTGATGGCCATTTTCTTTAAAAAAAAAAAAATTCTGCATTTGGAAGGATATCTCTGGGAGTAATTATGTGATCCAAATATAGTTATCAATGAGCTCACCAGATACACCATGTTTTTATTATAAAAATACTGGCATCACTCAATAATCATATATTGTTGAAATATCTTTACTAATATACCATGTGCACACATCTTCACTAACTTGTTTTTTTGTACACTAACAGCAAAAACAGGTAACAGATGTTGTGAAAATATCTTGAATTTGGATCAAAAATATAAATAATTATAATTTGCATTTCAGCTCGATCACCAACATGATGTGGCACATGGAGAAAGGCATCAATTGAAAGTTTACTGCGAAAGTCCATGGCAAGGGATGCGAGGACCTCCTTCATTGGATACAGAATGTATCAAACCATCTGTGGTGGTGATGTGCAACATGCAACGGTGATGCACAGTTGCTGGAGTAAGTACCAAACTTGATATGTATTCATTTTATACCTGAGGCATGTCCAAAGCAACAAGTAACCTTTAGATTTGCAATCAGTAGATGATGAGTAGGGACCACGACCCAAGTAGTGTAAGGTGAATTCCAGTCACCGACTTGAATCCCAAATACACTAAATTAGCTCCTATGCATAACTAACATTATAATAAGTTTTCGAAATTACTGCATTTCATAGACATCCAACTCGTTTTTTTCAGGATGGCTACTCAATAGTACCAGCCAGCATGACTACTACCTTATCAGTAAATGTGTTTATTCAGACTTCCAAAACTGATAATGTAAATGCTGTTTACATGTTATGTGTTAATATGTAGACCACCTACTTATGTATGGGACCAAAAATGTTACATAGTCAAAGTTCCTGATGACCAACTTTTCAGTAGTTTAGTTACTCAGATGTGAGGGGGCGAATACTCCACAGATGGATAGTGCCCATTCTGTATCACCCTACCTATTCCTTGTAATCAGTTGCTGTGTACATTTATGAGTACAAGTTACTTGAGTGTAATAAATTACATCTCCGTGTAATAATTACATTCCAGAATGCAATTGTCTGTAATGAAATAAATAAGGGCAATTGTGTCATTATCACCAATTTTATTAAAGAAATATAAAATCAAAACGTGATATCAAAATACAGTGACTGTATATACAGTAGATACAGAAGTTAAGAAGAAAAACAATTTATAATAAATTATGTGAAGGAATGTGATGATGGAATACCTTATTTGTAAGGATCAGTATCGGTTTACAGTATGATTACCATGATTGGCCATTGTATTGTTACTAAAAACAACCAACACTTTACACAGGAAAAGCACTTTAAAGTTCACTGAATGCTACAGTCATACGGTAAATAATAGCAGCTTACTAACAACATATAGACTGGTGTGTTACACTAGTTGTTTGCAGACATTTTATTAGAATACTGCATGCACTATTCTTCACTGTAGGAATGAAAGCTAGATTGATGCTGTCTGCTCTGGCGTGGAACTACCGACCACGTCCCAGCCCAGACAAACCTGTTGAGACTGGTGTCATGTGGTCCAAAAGACGCAAGCAATGGGTGCTGCATAACAGACCACAGCAGGTGAACTCACATACCCACCTACAAATGCTCACGGATCGAGTGACAGATGTGTTTATAAAGAAATATCACACTGCATGCGATCACAGTCACTGGGGCAGATTCCCAAAACCAGAGGAGGAGGATCTGCTGGCAGCAAGAGTCAGTCAATTTGTAAAGAAACAGTAAATACTGCCACCACCAACCTACACCTTCATAGGTCACCTGTACATTGTCTAGTTTAGTTTTCAAGTCCAGCGTGCTATCCCTCTTATTGTCCCCCATCGGGGGCAGGGAACCTTGATCTTATTCCATGGCTGGTGCATGCTGGTAGAACTCTCTGTACCCTTCGTCCCAGCTTGCCATGGATCCATCAGGTAAACTGTCTGTATGCAGCCCACCTGAGAGACCTGAAATAAATTAGGCTCAAATAAACATCTGACACTGTAAATAAATGACATATAAAAATTGGTTCTATAACGACACCATTCCTTTATATAAATTGTTTACCATTAAACGTGTTCATCAGGAATAAGGCAAATATTGATAATTTTGCACTACAGAACAAATTATGATGGTGCAACAAACATTGTATCTATACGTTATGATAATTTAAGTGGAACCATTATAATTTGTTCTGTAGTGAGAGAGTATCACTTTATTCTTACAGTAGAATACAATAAAGTGTGAAACGATAACCCAAGTACATGTGTGAATACAGTAAATAACTATGTATAGTAGTATATTGTAGCAGGCTTAGGTAAATAATGACTACCGGTTAAAGTAAGTCATATTGAAAATGAACACATTTATGTATAGGATTATTTGCTGTTGAGGGGAATCATATTTTGTAATTATTGTTGTATTAGGGTGATGGTCATCATATTTAAACCAGTCTTGGGTCAAACCAGTGTGGTTCGTCTTTACATTTAGAAAGGATGAATGGCATTAGCAGGGCTAGTTTAGACAAGCATACGACTGAATTAGTTGTTTTGTTGGTGGTTTTATTCCAAGAGATTTTAAGGAGGTTGTCTTAGATTTGTTGGGTTCAGATACATAGCCTCTGCAACCTATTTCAATGCATGTTATTCTGATTTTATTCCGTTATTGTTTACATCATGGATTAGTGCGACATACTTGTTAGTTTTGAATACATGATCTTTCTTGATGTTAGATTCAAATGGTAGTCAGTTCAATGATGTGAATTTGCTTAGCATGTGGATGGTAGATGACGTATGGTAAGTCCACTAAGTAATTTCCCTGGAAGATTGTTAATAATTTGGGCATCAGGCATGAGGTTGCTGATAAAATTATCTATATATGTTTGTATTGCTAGTGCTACTATGATGTTGTATTGTGTTCATTATTAATACATTTCAATAAATATTTAACAACACATTTCACTGTTCTTGTAACAATGCATGCACATATATACATACTTGTTTGTTGGACAGCATAATTCCCATTCTGCAGCATCACCTGCTCCAAACAAAGAATTCTAAATCCCCTGCTGTTTGTAATGCACAGCAGTCCACCTGTAACAAAGAATTAAGCTTTTAAATAATAGTTTTACATGAATGGTAAGCAAACATGGATTATTATTCTGAAAAAAATCACAAAGAATGCATCACGATCCTCTAACTGTATTCATCCCAGTATTATACCTGGGTCAATATAAATATCATGCAGATTAAGGAAGGCCGTTTTGAAATGTGTCAATATTTGCACAAAACGGTGGTCATTTTCTTTGTCACCAAAACAAATGGGGGCTATGGCTAAAAAATGTTCAAGGTATATTTTATTCATAAGAGCCAATGTAAACTTTGGGCAGAAAAAATGCAGTATGCATAAAGTTAAAAATAATCTATCTACCTGCCATGTGTTTAAAAAGTAGTACTGCCACATATTGTTCATACTCTATCATAGCTCTGCCCTGTACAATTTTGGTTCACATGAATCATGAATTCGAAAATGGACATGTCAAAGTTCAAACACTGAGTCCAGTGGCACTGAGAGTGAGATCTAACTAAGTTAAACGTCAACCAATCCCAAATGTAAGACAAGTGACTTGTCCCGACCCGAGCGATCATCTCTCGCTGTTCATACGCAGCCCGGAACTTAGGCTCATCGGTTATTTAAACAATAAACTAAACAGATTAATAATTACCTTCACCAACAGCATTGCTGTCGAGTAGCAACTGCCTCCTGGCAGCGGACATATTCAGTTCTTGTTCCTGAACAAGGAGATCCCTGCGGCATTTTCCACACTGACACCAGTCAATTTCATCTCGGCATGGTATGCACCTCGACATTTCTACTGCCCGTGGGCCTTCCTGTTCGTGTCCACCGGCACCCGCCTCTGCCCTCTCTTCCAATACAGGCCCTTGTTTTTGTGGTTCAAACCGGTAACCAGTTGCTTCGAAATCGATTTGGTTTTCGTTGTGTTCCGAAGAATTGGAAAGCCATCTTATTTACACAGTCACAGCGCATGCGCACATAGTTTAATTGGTAAACTTACCATAGCGCCACCTAACGGAGTTGGGAACAAATAGTACGCAGAAACTTTACTGAAGCGAGTTCCGACAGTGTGACGTCACTTTCTTCTAACAATGGCGTAGTCCATAGAAGTTCGGTAGTTGTGTGTTCAAAAATGTTTTCCTGGTAAACCGCTGACGTTAAAAATTTGATTGTAGTTAGAAATTGTTAGTTTGTATTAACTCTTTTAGATGCTTAACACCAAAATGTTGCATTTTGTTTTCCTTTAATTATCCATCACATCAACTATGTTGATTGATTTCACCAGGGCATTGGCCATATCTTATGTACATATTTACATTATTTTCAATGCTTAGCATCGACATACACATAATAGATATACAGTAATCCCTCTCTTCAGCAGACCCTCTGACGAGGGGACACCTGTTATGTCAGGACAGTTTGTCAATGTACGGACAGTTTTGCCATATTATTGTCCCTCTGATTAGGGGACACCACGTGGACATGGACAGCGGACAGGATATTTTGGTTATATATCCCTCCTAAGATGAACAGTATTAATTAATTCAAAGATTTTTGGCTGAATTTGTTTAGAAAATGCTGGACATACAGCTCGGTGTGTGTCAGTGGTAACACCAAGTACACGTGTACCCATAACAACGAGCTTGTCTTCCTTGCTGCAATCGTTGTGTTTGTCCAAATTACTTAGAGTTCCTTTGATTACGCTCTGCAAACTTTAGGCAGAGTGAATGTGGAGGAAGGTATTGTTAATTTTGTGCTGTTATCAATCACATTTGTCCCTGGGGATGCCATGATGGCTTCCCTGTTCGCGCCTCCAGCCCCAGTCATGGCTTTGGCTTGGCGTCGCCTTTTCATCTTGTAAATTGCAATAAAGATTCACAAATAAGATGTATAAAAGGATCATCTCAATTGTTTTCAATGTAGCCCAACATTAAGCCTAAACTGAGGTGAAATAATGATGCGCTACGCAAAACGGCAAATATTACCAGTGCCTGGAAAAGATTAACTGGTTGCCAGCATAAGAAACAGTGGAACGCATTATCAAGTGATGCACAATTTGTGCATTATTGAATCTTTCGAAATTGGATGATAAATGAAGTGAGACAATTAACGATTGCACCCATTACTGTTTATAATATTTAATTAATGTTCACGCTGCATGTAGCAACTGATTTAAATATTCGGTTGATCATTTCCAGGTTATTATTTTAGCCGGTAGGGGGCAGCTAAAATCGTCAACTTGCGAATTACTTACAGAGTATTTTAGCTAAAGAATATTTAAATTGTTCGAGAATACCAAATTATAAAATGTTGTAACGGAAATGTTTTGTTCATCATTTTTGGATGAATGCTGCCATACCCACAGCAAATTCTACTGCAACGCCGGGCCGATACTGTTGCGTAGGCTAGTGGCAGTGAGTGAGTGACCAGTGGCAGTGCGCGGTTGAGGAAAATCTCAGATTGACAGAGGTAGTCGGACGGACGATATGACATCATGACCAACTGTTTATTTAATACATCACTGTAATAATAAACACACACACATATATATATATATATATATAACATTATATATATATATATATATAATGCTTAATTCCTTAAAGCGTTCTTAACATATCAAGTGATAGTTGAGATATGAAACATTGTCATTGACGGACGTCTGATATGTTACTCTAAACAATCTTACATATGAATAGCTTCATGGATATTTGTATACAGTGCACTCCTGATAACTTCAACTCGCATTAGCCAGTTTTCGCTTAGTAACGACGTTAAAGTTAAAGTCGACCTTTTCCCTTGGTCCCGGGCGTATTATCTATGACTTAGTCTATGGCGCTAAACATCGGCCCAGCTAAGTGGAACTTCTGATAAGAAGTATTACCATAGGACACTGGAGGTTCGATTTATCCTGAGAGCACTTCAGCTGGTAGCTGGTGTTGTAATGATACAAGTTTCATGAAACGATTAAGTTTGGAATTGTCGTGAGAATTATGATGGATTGGTTCCCACTTCGTGAAACTGTTTCCAACATTGCGGTCCAAGGCCAGTTTCACAAAACATTCGTATTGTAAAAAACAGAATAAAAAGGCTCTCAATTCATTTGTAGTATGTACGTCAGGAGGTTATAATGCTCGCTGTGTGTACAAAATTTATTCTTAGTTAGCCATTTCAGTGCTGAGTTTCTGGACAGCCAGTTAACACTGCACACTGAGTTTCTTGTGAGGATTCAGTGAAATTGAATGAAAGACTTCATCTTCATTTTTAGTGTACAAGGATGCACTTTTTTAATAGGAACACCCGATACATTATGAAACTTGAGCCATCAAGGAATATTGTGAGAATGAAATTTTAGTTGTTTTGTTATTTTTACTTAGAAAGATGCATTTTTTAATAGGAACACATGATACATTATGAAACCTGAGCCATCAAGGAATACTATGATTATGGTATTTCTGAGTTTGGTTGCCATGGGAACCAGGGAAATCCAAGATGGCTAAACATGCTTAATTGTTTTGTCATTTTTATTCTAGAAGGATGCATTTTTTGAATAGGAAAATCTGATACATTATGAAACTTGAGCATTCAAGGAATACTGATACTATGGAATTTCTGAGATTGGTTGCCATGGGAACCACGAAAATCCAAGATGGCTAGCGAAATTGAAATGTCTTCAACTTCAGATGAGTTTTCTTTAGATGATTCCGATAAATTTTCAAGTAAGTGATTGAGAACATAATCTGGAATATTGTCACCTGCTTCCGCTATACTTGGTTTTTACAAAAATGCTAAATCATATTGAAGAATTTGTGAAAATACAGACGGTGCCAAGAAAACAGTAATATAGCAACTGTGCATAAATTATCAGGATTAATTCCAATGCGTAATAAAACAATTACTTGCAAAAACAGCCTTCACGTGTATCACAGGCCCATGCTGGCGTGTTCATCTATGAAGTCAAAAATCCGAAATATGCATCTGTCTCTCCCATCCTCTCTCACTTGCTCCAGTCTCCCATCCTCTCTCACTTGCTCCTGTCTTCCATCCTGTCTTACTTGCTCCTATCTCTCCAATCCTCTCTCTCGCTCCTGTCTCCCAACCTCTCTCACCTGCACCTGTCTCTCCCATCCTCTCTCACTTGCACCTGTCTATCCTATCCTCTCTCACTTGCTCCTGTCTCTCCCATCCTCTCTCATTTGCTCCAGTCTCCCATCCTCTCTCACTTGCTCCTGTCTTCCATCCTGTCTTACTTGCTCCTATCTCTCCAATCCTCTCTCACTTGCTCCTGTCTCCCAACCTCTCTCTCTCACCTGCACCTGTCTCTCCCATCCTCTCTCACTTGCACCTGTCTATCCCATCCTCTCACTTGCTCCTGTCTCTCCCATCCTCTCTCACTTGCTCCTGTCTCTCCCATCCTCTCTCATTTGCTCCAGTCTCCCATCCTCTCTCACTTGCTCCTGTCTCTCCCATCCTCTCTCACTTGCTGCTGTCTCTCTCATCCTCTCTCACTTGCTCCTGCCTCCCCATCCTCTCATTTGCTCCAGTCTCCCATCCTCTCTCATTTGCACCTGTCTCTCCCACCCTCTTTCACTTGCACCTGTCTCTCCCATCCTCTCTCACTTGCACCTGTCTACCCCATCCTCTCTCACTTGCTCCTGTCTCTCCCATCCTCTCTCACTTGCACCTGTCTCTCCCATCCTCTCTCACTTGCACCTGTCTACCCCATCCTCTCTCACTTGCTCCTGTCTCTCCCATCCTCTCTCATTTGGTCCAGTCTCCTATCCTCTCTCACTTGCTGCTGTCTCGCAACCTCTCCCACTTGCACCTGTCTCTCTCATCCTATCTCACTGGCACCTGTCTCTCCTATCCTCTCTCACTTGCTCCTGTCTCTCCCATCCTCTCTCATTTGCTCCAGTCTCCCATCCTCTCTCACTTGCTGCTGTCTCTCCCATCCTCTCTCACTTGCTGCTGTCTCTCCCATCCTCTCTCACTTGCTCCTGTCTCTCCCATCCTCTCTCATTTGCTCCAGTCTCCCATCCTCTCTCACTTGCTGCTGTCTCTCCCATCCTCTCTCACTTGCTGCTGTCTCTCCCATCCTCTCTCACTTGCTCCTGTCTCTCCCATCCTCTCTCACTTGCTCCTGTCTCTCCCATCCTCTCTCACTTGCTCCTATCTCTCCCATCCTCTCTCATATGCTTCTGTCTCTCCCATCCTCTCACACTTGCTCCTGTTTCTCACATCCTCTCACTTGCTTCTGTCTCTCCCATCCTCTTTCACTTGCTCCTGTCTCTCCCATCCTCTCTCACTTGCTCCTGTCTCTCCCATCCTCTCTCACTTGCTCCTGTCTCCCATCCTCTCTCACTTGCTCCTGTCTCTCCCATCCTCTCTCACTTGCTCCTGTCTCTCCCATCCTCTCTCATATGCTTCTGTCTCTCCCATCCTCTCTCACTTGCTCCTGTCTCACATCCTCTCTCACTTGCTTCTGTCTCTCCCATCCTCTTTCACTTGCTCCTGTCTCTCCCATCCTGTCTCACTTGCTCCTGTCTCTCCCATCCTCTCACACTTGCTCCTGCCTCTCCCATCCTCTCTCACTTGCTCCTGTCTCTCCCACCCTCTCTCACTTGCTCTTGTCTCTCCCATCCTCTCTCACTTGCTCCTGTCTCTCCCATCCTCTCTCACTTGCTCCTGTCTCTCCCATCCTCTCTCACTTACTCCTGTCTCTCCCATCCTCTCTCACTTGCTCCTGCCTCTCCCATCCTCTCTCACTTGCTCCTGTCTCTCCCATCCTCTTTCATTTGCTCATGTCTCTCCCATCCTCTCTCACTTGCTCCTGTCTCTCCCATCCTCTTTCACTTGCTCCTGTCTCCCATCCTCTCTCACTTGCTCCTGTCTCTCCCATCCTCTCACACTTGCTCCTGCCTCTCCCATCCTCTTTCACTTGCTCCTGTCTCTCCCATCCTCTTTCACTTGCTCCTGTCTCTCCCACCCTCTCTCACTTGCACCTGTCTCTCCCACCCTCTCTCACTTGCTCCTGTCTCTCCCACCCTCTCTCACTTGCTCCTGTCTCTCCCACCCTCTCTCACTTGCTCCTGTCTCTCCCATCCTCTCTCACTTGCTCCTGTCTCTCCCACATCTAAGCCTCAGCCCTGCCACTCTACTGCCCCTCTTCATGCTTGTGGCTCGCGTGCTTCTGCAGTAAAGTGAGTTTTCCAGCTAAGTCAGGCACTGATGTGTAATCACAGTGTGGCTATAATCAAAGATGAAATCCATTTGCGGTGACCAATGTACTATGAAGTTGGCGAGGTAAATCTGGCTGCTGACTAGCAACTAGAAGACTCTGTTCATCGCACCAACATTAGCATATGACTCGCTCAAGCAGGCACTCCAAATGTCAACTAGCACCAGGTGACATTACAGTGGTGTTACTTAATATCTGTACGTAGAGATTGTAAGGTTAGGAAAATGCATAACAACTTTCTGTTACTGCCTTTTTTATCCACCTGTTTCTAAATACAGGTAATACTGACTTGAAGGACATGTGAATGCCATTAAATAAAAGAGAAGTAGCACATACATTGCAACTTGGCTAAATATAGGAATTGCTGCATTTATATATTAATATGCTCATTTTGTATCATCTCCCAGGCACGGAGATCCATTAGCCTCATTCTGTATTGAACCACAGGTCTTTGGTCTACCAATTGCAGAGGTAATTATTTTGAGATATTTATTTACAAAGTTATGTATCTGTGTTAGTTGCCACCTATCAGAGAAATATGGAAATTGTAGAGCAGTTTGTTCTGTTAGGGTCATAATTTAGACAAATTATGTACTAAGGTAATAGCATGCAATGTATACAGGGATTCAGATGATTTTGAAACATCTAATTGCCAATTATAAAACCGCAAGAAAAAATATTGATCTGCATTATGTGTTATTGGCAATCTGGTTATCTTAAATTATGTCCAATTTGGCTATGTCATGTATCCGCACTTGTGGTACTGATGAATGCTCTCGCCAAATTGTTATTGATGCTTAAACAGTGGATGCTTTGATAGTTGTTTTAAAACCTGCTTTTCTACTTTCTACACTTTCTAAAGTGGCCATGCTTGTACACTGTACTACATTTCTTATATTATAAAAAACAAGTAGTGTCTAATTTCAACATAACATAATGCCACATAACATGTACTCCCTTAATAACTGGCTGACCAATTTGTAGTTAATGAATAACATTGAATAAAAAGGTGAGCAAGACTTTATTGTCACATATGCAAAAGAGATATTGGACATCTAATTATAATCGAGCTAGTGTCAAGTATGTGTGTGGGTGTATATCAACATTTTCCCCTGCACCAGCACTTCTTGGACACGAAACTTTCCTGGACATTGCAGCTGGTCTTGCCTAGCTATTTTTGTATATTTTGTGTACAATTTGAACATTTTATGGGCTCAACTTTAAAATATTGAACATTGCTTCAGGCATATCAAATGTAAATTGTTGGGCAGTATACGCCATTAATATCTTATTCTAGTACTAAGAACATCAATGGTATCAATAAAGAAGAACAGAAAAAGGTCAGTTTGTTGTTTGTGTTGAAGAAAACACCTCTTCTTTCTTAAGAAAATGTCTGGACCAGGACCCAGTTTCATGAAGTGGCTAAGAATGTTCTTAAGGCTAAGATGATTATCTTAGTAAATTACGCAATTTTTTATGTGAGCAAACATAGGAGTTACGCAAAACATGTGATGCTAAGTAATTGAGTAACTTTAAGTATGCTTCATGAAACCGGCCCCAGGCTGTCTCAACTCTTGTTTAGACTGTGGTGTAAAAGAATAACTATGGCATATTCACAAAGGAGATGTTATTTATGTTGATTTTATTCATGTGTACTTTGTATTTTAGTAGTCTACTGTGGGTACTTTGTGGGTAACAGTTGCCTACATTATAAGGATGAACAGGTCTTGCAAGTGCATATTTTTTCTTTTGTGATGTCTCATCTCGCTTGTTAACAATTCCAGTTTTACATGCATTAACATGTATATATCTAATTGATTGCTACAAAATGCACTGTAGACCATATGTAGAGTTTTCTTGAGTGTGACCCACTAATGAAGCATGAAATAGAGTTTGTGTACGTAATTGTGTATTATTTGCACAAAAAGTATTATTTACTCAGTCAGTCAAAAAAAAGTGGAAAGGTGTAATTTAAAGCCATAAGTTGGGTGAATATGTATGTGTTGCGTATTCACCATACACTGGATCTCTCCGTGAGGTAGATGTAGTTTGCATGGATGCTTGAAGAAAACTGGGAGGTTTGCAGATTACATATAAATGCTTTCAAAATGTTTGTTTTTCTCTGAATCGTTGATAACATATCTACATAACAAGTGAGGTTTTATTTTTACCAACATTGAATAGTTTAATAAGAATAGTTTAATAATTGTTTAGATTGATATTATTTTGAAACAGAAATCAGCTATGATGTTGTTCTATGGTCTACATAAAGTACTTTCCTAATTATCATTCACCGCTAGTTATCAGGTGACAAATGAGGCTATATGTCCCAGTTGTTCACCAAGGTTCACCGGTAGTCACCAGGGAAATGATAGGCATGCATGGTTCAGGAAACCTTCTGGTAAGTGTGAACAATGATTGAAAATTAATCAGGCATGACGTGTTGAGCAGAATTGGCAACAATCGGCACAATAATGGGAAAATGTGTTTTTAATGACCACTGCCTGCACAAACTGTAGTGTAGTGGCTATAGTCCTTGTGATATAATCAGCAATCATAATGTGTATGACCAACTATGCATGGAAGCAATGAGTATTTGAACGGTTTCTGGGCAAAACGAGATATATCCATTTTGTTGGTTTTAGGAATAATAGTATAATAATAATAAGTCAACTTGTAGAGTGCCATAAATCACTTCAGAATCCATTCAGAGGCGCTAAAATACACTAATGCATTAATGCTAATACTAGTTAGTTAAATAAATTATAATAAATAAAAAAATATACTTATATAGCGCCAACTCTAGTTAGAAACTATTCAAGGCGCTTTACATGTAAAATAGTAATAAATAAAAAAAGTAATTAATTAAATAAAAAAAATGATATTAAAAAAGTATCTTTAAATATTAGTATTATCGTGTCATATAAACAAAATATAATTGATAAAAGCTTAATGCCAAGTCTAAAAGTCACAATAGCAGTTAAAATTGATTAAAAGAGAGTGTTTAAAAGTGCTCTTAACAGTCTCGGTGTTCATTACATGCATTGAAAACAAGTAGATCACTCCGCAGATCCGGGACTGCTGCGGCTGCTGGGGTTAAAATATCGATTAAAATAGAGTGTTTTAATGCACTTTTAAAAGCTGCTTCACTGTTTAGTTCACGCATTGATGTGGATAAATCGTTCCAGAGGTCCGGAGCTGCTGCCATAAAACTTGCGTCTCTGACTTTGCACCTTGTTCGCGGTCTTGCAAGTTGACGATTTCCCGCTGACCGAATGTTAACCATGTCTGGCCCTCTGGGTGTCTATGTAGAATTTGTTCGCACTGGTAGGCGATATCTTCCCGAAAAAGATCAATTTGGAAGTGGCGGAAGTCACGTACAAGGATGGCAGTGGGGAGAGTTAATGGCCTGCTCACCGCCAGCACACAGTCAATACAGTGATGATCGGCTGTTGACAAAGGCTTGACCATCACTGACGTCACTGACTGGTCCACAGCGCGACTAATCACTAGGTCCAGAATATGACCGTGTATGTGTGTCGGATCCCTAACATGTTGAATTAGTTCAAATGTGTCCAACAGATCTACCAGTTTGATAGCTTTTAATGGATCGTCAAAGTGTATGTTGAAGTCACCAACAATGAGTGCTGGCACAACGGAGAGGGTAATGTCACTGAACAATATTTCTAGCTCATCTATGAAATATGAGGATGTGCCAGAGTTCTTGCTTGCTGCCGGTGGATGGTACAGAACGTACAGATCGAAAGGCCGCACGCTTTTTCCTGTGAGGCGAGCACGCAGCAGTTCCATATGTTTGAAACGTGGTATTGCGAGTAGCTTGCACGAGTAGACATCTCGGTGGAGTTTGTTTACATTGTTTATTTACATAAAATCAAACCAGTTACAATTTCTATTGATTACAATTAAAGTATAGCAGTATCTAAACCAATTGTAGTTTCACTATCCCTATTCCATATAATTATAGTAATAATAACAATATACTTTTACACTTAAACAAAATACTGTAATAAATTGTAATCACCAATTACACAAATTTAATAAATAACAATTATGACATAATTTCTAAACTAGAGTGTACCGTAATGTCTGTATGTATTGAGACACTATGTTTTTGGGACACCCTAAAAATTTAGAAAAATTATAATTTTTCTGTACTGTATGTTTTGGGACATCTTTATAAATGTAATTATTTTGTCCCTATGTATTGGGACACCAAATTATTTGTATTTCTGATGAGCGCATACCCACTTTTTACCTCGATGCAGACTCATCAATAAAAAACAGTATCAAAAACAATGTATTACAATCGCAGCTACTCTGACGTAAACAACACAAACTTGGGTGATGTAATTACTGTAGCACCAGCAGTGATGTGTCGCCCTTCTCACAGCTACCAGCTGGCCTTTATACATTTAGGATATGTAACAATACGCATCTAAAAACCTAGTTGCAGTTTTCCTATGTTTTGCTGTAATGTACAAAACTGCGTGATCTCTCGATTG
This sequence comes from Paraescarpia echinospica, assembly GCA_020002185.1. NCBI lineage: Eukaryota > Metazoa > Annelida > Polychaeta > Sabellida > Siboglinidae > Paraescarpia > Paraescarpia echinospica. The sequence goes on from CM034541.1 coordinate 20,072,322, forward strand.
TCTGCATTGTCCCCAGACTTGCGCATCATTTCACGTATAGTTGATGTTTTAATTGGCAGTATGTTTAGTAGGAATTAGATTCACTGCTTGGCCCCTGATTACTCCATATCTACAGGTTCAGCTGGCTCGTTAAAATTGGCCACGTTTAGTGCTGTTCTGTTATAATTATTGCTGGAAAGATCGTCTCTAGTGCACGCAAATAATTGTTCCCCCTATCCACACCAAGGCTCAGTCTAAATATAGCTTGGAAGATCAGCTCCAAGTACTCCGAAACAATTGTTGCCACTTAATTGCCACATCTAATCACAGTTAACCACAAGTGCAACACTGATCAGATGATGTCAATAACTTGTCCCACTTCCCACCCTTCCAGGCACCTGCTATATTGGCAGATGCTCTGATTGCATACACAGTTGCAGTCTTCAAGTCAATTGGCACTTCTTCCCGTTCTAGGGAGTAATGTAAAATTTCTGTAAAAAAGTTTACTAAATTTAGGAGACGATGCACACTCGATAGTTCAGCCACTCAAAAATAGTTAGTAGCATGGTAGACGAGGTAACCATGGTGAAGTTACAAAGCTAGGTTAACAACAGGGTAATAAAATAGCCCTGGACGACATGACGTCAGGATTCATTCGTGTCCCTAAGTATTGGGAGAGTGAATCTGAGAATTATTTTTGTGCACCCTATGTTTTGGGACAGCTGATAATTTAATTATTTTAAATGTCCCAAAACATATGGTCCGTATTTGAAATGCAATGCTTTAGCTGTAATCAATTAGACTTGCACAATTGGACTCAGCCCCTGTAAGATTGGCTGTCCTTAAACTGTGTCAGAGCGGTCTTGTGAAGTAGATAATATGGTAGTTTGTCACGCCATTAGAATACTACCCCGGACCAATGGGAGCAGGCTTTTGTTTTGTGCTGGCTTGAAACTAATGGAGGCCACATAGTAACACCCATTTATCATTCTGTAGTTCATTGCCCACCAGTCATGTCGACATCTGTACAGTTTGCAATTGAGCATCACACACAAATTGATGTATCTTTTTTGCCTAGTGCCAACATACTGATGAGCTTTACACATGCATGCCAATCAATAAGCACAAATGTTTTTCAAGTTTATTATTGAATGTCTCTTGTTTTTTTTACGATTCTTAAAGGTTTTCACCATTTGATGGACTAGTACTTTTGCATATTGCATTACTAATGAAACAAGAAAAAGAATATATCGAACGGTTGCCAGGAGAAACTGTTTGTACATGACGGTGCACTTCTGTACAGGCAGTAGTATTGGAGTAGAATGATTATTGTCATGTTGGAGTAGGATTGTCAAATGTTCAACAATGATAGTGCACTCCTATACAGGCAGTCATGTTGGAGTAGGATTGTCAAATGTTCAACAATGATAGTGCACTCCTATACAGGCAGTCATGTTGGAGTAGGATTGTCAAATGTTCAACAATGATAGTGCACTCCTATACAGGCAGTCATGTTGGAGTAGGATTGTCAAATGTTCAACAATGATAGTGCACTCCTATACAGGCCGTCATGTTAGAGTAGGATTGTCAAATGTTCCAAAATGATAGTGCACTCCTATACAGGCAGTCATGTTAGAGTAGGATTGTCAAATGTTCAACAATGATAGTGCACTCCTATACAGGCAGTCATGTTGGAGTAGGATTGTCAAATGTTCAACAATGATAGTGCACTCCTATACAGGCCGTCATGTTAGAGTAGGATTGTCAAATGTTCCAAAATGATAGTGCACTCCTATACAGGCAGTCATGTTAGAGTAGGATTGTCAAATGTTCAACAATGATAGTGCACTCCTATACAGGCAGTCATGTTAGAGTAGGATTGTCAAATGTTCAACAATGATAGTGCACTCCTATACAGGCAGTCATGTTGGAGTAGGATTGTCAAATGTTCAACAATGATAGTGCACTCCTATACAGGCCGTCATGTTAGAGTAGGATTGTCAAATGTTCCAAAATGATAGTGCACTCCTATACAGGCAGTCATGTTAGAGTAGGATTGTCAAATGTTCAACAATGATAGTGCACTCCTATACAGGCAGTCATGTTACGTACGGTTTTATGCAATAAAAACGAAACATCTTTGTGGAATTTAACAATTTCTACAATCTACACATGTAAGATTTATTTCATGAGTATTTCCAGTACTGTTTACCTTCTCTGATGTTGTGTTACTGTAGACGCAGCTGACACAGTAACAGAATAAATACTTATGAGTATCATAACATCCAAATCAAGAGTAGAACACTTACAGCATTCTGCAAAAGGTGACAATTGGTTGAGCCAACAATGATGGACCGTGCCTAACAACCAGGCTTAGGTGGAGTGATTAATCAATGCTGTGTTGATTCACACAACACCCATGTATCATTGCTGCAAATACATCACAGTGGAGCTGTAGCCCTGGACAGACCGGATCCTTCCCTGCTGCACCAAGTAGATCATTTAGATCAGGCTGATGGGGACTGGCTTGAAGCAACAGGAGATTGATTACCACACAAGTTCCACTGAGATGCTTTGTATACCTAATGCTTGCTCAATAGTGCAATGTACTATGCTTCAAGACACGCTCATTAACTGCGTCTTGGAGAGGTTTGTACAGCACACTGTAGACCAATAGACAACAAGCAGGCAGAATGTTTGACTGCTAGATCTTTTTACAATGATATATCTGTAGGCTGGAACGAAAACAATATTGCAGGTACACAGAAGATATTACAAACACTTAGATTTTTTTGCAATGATATATCTGTATGCTGGAACAAAAACAATATTGCAGGTATACGGAAGATATTACAAACAATTAGATCTTTTTTACAATGATATATCTGTATGCTGGAACAAAAACAATATTGCAGGTACACGGAAGATATTACAAACAATTAGATCTTTTTTACAATGATATATCTGTATGCTGGAACAAAAACAATATTGCAGGTATACGGAAGATATTACAAACAATTAGATCTTTTTTACAATGATATATCTGTATGCTGGAACAAAAACAATATTGCAGGTACACGGAAGATATTACAAACAATTAGATCTCTTATGCAGAAAAACAACACAAGTCAAGTATAGATTGAAACAGGCCAAGTTAATGATATTTATTACAACACTAGTAGTTGTACACAACTATAATAGAATCAAATAATCACAGCAAGCATGCCGGCCCCTGACTGCTAATTTCAGACAATATGTATAACTCGCAAATGTATTGTGTGGTCACACCATTGATAATAATATTATGACTAATAAGTAAATAACTACTGGCTAATATATGACATTCACCATATGGGTGGGGGTCAATCCACCCACTTAAATATGTACAATCACATGGTATAATCTACCATACCAACTTATAGATGACAAATCTGAGCAATATTTCCACCTGATGTCAAAGGGAGGGTGGGTGGGAATTCGACACTATACACACAAAACTAATCCAACATCAACCACCATTATACTAAAACTCGTAAATCGAAATTCAAAATTCAGGCAAGGCCAAAATTAACCGTGTTATACTTCCAAAGATTTTGCAGAATTGAGGCAGACCCTCTCATTCTATATGCTTATACAGGAGTGTCTAGCGTGCATGTACGAATCACACTGCGTATAACCTCTTAGCCAAATGTGTATCAGCTTGATAGCTACAGTTTCAATTAATTAATGCTGTTTTTCCACATGAAACTCGGTATGTCCCCGTCGTTTACATACATCCATTTTTACGATGATATATCTGTATGCTGGAACAAAAACAATATTGCAGGTACATGGAGGAAGATATTACAAACAATTATATCTGTTTTACAATGATATATATGTATGCTGGAACAAAAACAATATTACAAGTACATGGTAGATATTACAAACAATCATGGATAAAGTGCAGTTCCAAGAAACACGAGTGTGCCAGACATTTGACAAATTCATTGGCAGTAAAGATTAAAACATCGTCAGCATGTTTAACAAAATATATACCAATGTTGATGCAGATATCTTAATTGCCAGAGTTTCATACCTCCTATTGGTACACTTAGTGATGCTGGAATGTAGTGCCACTTAGCAATGCTGACATGTAGCGGTCGGTACTTAATGATGCTGGAATGTAGTGCGATTTAATGATTTTTGAATGTAGAGTGATTTAATGATGCTGGAAAATAGTGCAATTTAATGATGCTGTAATGCAGTGAAATTTATTGATGTTGGAATATCGTGAAATTTTGTGATGTTCGAATGGAGTGCCACTCAGTTATGTTGGAATGCAATGCCTCTTAATGTTGGAAGAATGGAAGCCACATAATATATAGTTACGTACCAGTATTCAGTACCACGTAGTGGTATTGTACAGTACTTTCCACACCACTTAGTGGTACAGAAAGTATTGCCACTTAATGATGTGGGAGTATTGTACCATATTCATTTAATGGTATGAAATGTTATGTTACTCAGTGGTGTGAATATATTATCACTTTATACCAGTGTGGGGGAATGTTGTGTCAGTCTTTGTATCACTCGTAATGATGTCTAACTATTAATACAATCAACTATGTATTGTTTTCTATCAGTGCAGCCAGAATTCTCATAATGTCATCACCAGTCAGTCTATAGAGAACAAATCTACATTTATATCATTCACAATCTTAATTGACTAAACCTATACAGTATGACATAACGTATTGAAATAGAAATTGGTTATATTGGGCATAAATAATACAACGACAAAGTAGGTGTAGTAACAATAAATGCCAGGATGCCAGTAAAAACTAAACTAGTTGAAGCAACCGGATGTCCTAAATGGTATATAATATTTGTATAAATGCAGTTATAGATGATGTATATAACAATAAAACGATAACAATAATTAATCAAAAAGTATCATACGTATGTTTACTATGTATAAATAATACATATCAATACAACATAAAGTGTTTGTCGTCACGTTTTCGAACGTTATCGTCAAGAGATAGAGATGCTCTACAGTGTATTTTTGCGTATGCGCAGGAAGGACATAGATATGCTAGAAAGAGTGCAGAGGAGAGCAACTAAAATGATACCAAAACTGAGGGATCTTAGTTACGAAATACGCCTAAAAAAATGCGGTTTAACAACACTAGAGACCAGGAGATTGAGAGGAGATCAGATAGAAGTGTTTAAAATATTGAAGGGTTATGAAAATATTGATAGAAATATTTTTTTCTCAGTTAAGAAAGATAGAAGGACTAGAGGACATGAACTTACATTGGCAAAGGAGCAGAGTAGATTGGATATAAGAAAGTTTTCATTTTCACAAAGGACTGTAAATGAATGGAACAGATTACCTGCTGATTGTGTGGGTGCTAGTAGCGTGAATATGTTTAAAAATAAAATCGACACATACCTCAGGTGGGCGGGATACACATAGATAAAAGGGTCGGACTCTCGATAAGCCAAAGGGCTTCCTTGTCCACCTGCCACCTAGAGTTAATTCTCTGGGTGGCAATCTTGTTAAATCTTGTTAAATCTTGTATATGTGCGTTGGGTTTTCGGTAATGAAAGATTCACGAGGTAGACCCGATGGTGGGATAATAGGTGTCAGCTGGTGGAACACGTCGTTGTCGTTGGACGTGTTCTATGAGGTCGCTACCAGCTTCCGCAGCTGCTGCCTGCCATTATCTACTACAGATTTAATATTCCATTCACTCTGGCAGATACATATTCGTTAGCAACGCGACCAGACAATGCTGCACACTTCCTTCAGTGCAGCGATGGCTCTCGTTCGAACGACGTCTAAAAAGCGGAGTTGGTTTTGAAACCTTGTGTCGTTCGTTGGTGCTGCTCACGGCCACGTGGGGCGTTCGTTTTGAGGTCACAGCTCGTTAAGGGCTCTCATGTACCTGCATCGTGTGATCTTTGATGGATGTACGGTGCTGCTACCCGTGCCTTGTAGACCAGATGTCCGTGCAAGGTCACTGCACTTAACACATCGATCGATTTCGCCTCTCAACAAGTTCTTTCAAAGAATTAATAGATCAACATTCAGAAGATATTTAGTGTGTCAAGCCAACACCATGAAGCACTCGTTGATGTGGTCGACATTGGAATTATGGTGCTTTATTTAATGTCCTCATTGTGTTTTTATGATGAATTCTTTTTAAATTTGCGCTTTTAGTGTGGTGCCTTTGGGTGGACATTTTACTGTCTTTTTAGCGTTCTCCTGATATGGTACCTTTGAATGGTCTTACATGTATTTTAGTGTCTGCACAAAATCTGATCATTGGTTTCACTTTCAGTTCTGCTTTGCGATCCACTATCGACAAGAGGGCCAGAGACAATACGACCTGAAGTCAGAGACAGAGGCCGAATGCAACGCGTGGATCAACACAATCCAGACTGCCAGGTATCTCTACCAAGTTATATCTTCGCTCATTTCTTATTACTGCTGATCACTATTTATATAGATGAGCTTATGGCTTACATCTATGCTCCCACAGAGCAACAAATCACTCTTTTATGATGGTGCTACCTGGAGAATTGAGCACCACTAATTTCACTCAGATAGTATAAAGGCAGAGGTCAAAGTTAACGGACAGACACTTGAAACAGTAACAAGCTTCAAGTACTTGGGATCAATCCTCACAGATGAGGGTTCCAAACCTGAGATACTTGCCAGGATTGGACAGACAACAGCAGCACTTACAAGGTTGAAACCCATATGGAATGACAGTAACATCAATGTCAGTTCGAAAATAAGGCTGATGCACTCCCTTGTCATGTCTATCTTTCTATATGCTTCTGAAACATGGACCCTCTCAGGAGATCTACAGAAGAGGATACAAGCCATGGAAATGGGGTGCTTTCAGAAGATCTTGCGCATATCATACAAAGACCATGGTACTAACGAAGACTTTCGCAACAAGATCAAACAAGCCATCGGACCAAAGTACATACAAAGAGGTCTCGGAGGCGATGCACTTACAAAAATCAAAAGTATGAATGAACAAAAAGGAACATTTGCAATCCACACAACCCATCGATTGCTATATGCCTCATGTAGCATTTTACTTTTAGGTTACACAAAAATGACATGTTTAGATTATTTTTGTTGGTATAGATAAAACATGTATGTGCTTTTACCTTTACTGGATTCATATAGATTCATAATTGCAAATACAAATACCTATATGAAATCCTAGTGGCTCAAACAGAGGTTTCGACACTCAAATGGTGCCTTCATCAATGTTATAGTGAGTCACTCTTGGTCGTCATGTGACATTGTTGGTGGAAATCACATGACAGCAGTTCCAGGATTATTGCGGGAAGATCACAGGCTGTGTCCCTGTTGATCATCGGTCGCCGCTCTCAAATCTCAACGGTTGTGTTGATCTTTCTTCACCAGACGTTTTTCTCTATGGTGAGCACTGTGGTGTCTTTCTTCACCAGAAGTTGTTCTCTGTGGTGAGCACTGTGGGGTCTTTCTTTACCAGACGTTGTACTCTATGGTGAGCACTGTGGGGTCTTTCTTCACCAGACGTTGTTCTCTATGGTGAGCACTGTGGTGACTTTCTTCACCAGACGTTGTTCTCTATGGTGAGCACTGTGGTGTCTTTCTTCACCAGACGTTGTTCTCTATGGTGAGCACTGTGGTGTCTTTCTTCACCAGACGTTGTTCTCTGTGGTGAGCACTGTGGGGTCTTTCTTCACCAGAAGTTGTTGTCTATGGTGAGCACTGTGGGGTCTTTCTTTACCAGACGTTGTTCTCTATGGTGAGCACTGTGGTGTCTTTCTTCACCAGACGTTGTTCTCTATGGTGAGCACTGTGGGGTCTTTCTTTACCAGACGTTGTACTCTATGGTGAGCACTGTTGGGTCTTTCTTCACCAGACGTTGTTCTCAATGGTGAGCACTGTGGTGTCTTTCTTCACCAGACGTTGTTCTCTATGGTGAGTACTGTGGTGTCTTTCTTCACCAGAAGTTGTTCTCTATGGTGAGCACTGTGGTGTCTTTCTTCACCAGACGTTGTTCTCTATGGTGAGCACTGTGGGGTCTTTCTTTACCAGACATGTACTCTATGGTGAGCACTGCGGTGTCTTTCTTCACCAGACGTTGTTCTCTATGGTGAGCACTGTGGGGTCTTTCTTCATCAGATGTTGTTCTCTGTGGTGAGCACTGTGGTGTCTTTCTTCACCAGAAGTTGTTGTCTATGGTGAGCACTGTGGGGTCTTTCTTTACCAGACGTTGTACTCTATGGTGAGCACTGTGGGGTCTTTCTTCACCAGACGTTGTTCTCTATGGTGAGCACTGTGGTGTCTTTCTTCACCAGACGTTCTCTATGGTGAGCACTGTGGTGTCTTTCTTCACCAGACGTTGTTCTCTATGGTGAGCACTGTGGTGTCTTTCTTCACCAAAAGTTGTTCTCTATGGTGAGCACTTTGGTGTCTTTCTTCACCAGAAGTTGTTCTCTGTGGTGAGCACTGTGGGGTCTTTCTTTACCAGACGTTGTACTCTATGGTGAGCACTGTGGTGTCTTTCTTCACCAGACGTTGTTCTCTATGGTGAGAACTGTGGTGTCTTTCTTCACCAGACGTTCTCTATGGTGAGCACTGTGGTGTCTTTCTTCACCAGACGTTGTTCTCTATGGTGAGCACTGTGGTGTCTTTCTTCACCAAAAGTTGTTCTCTATGGTGAGCACTTTGGTGTCTTTCTTCACCAGAAGTTGTTCTCTGTGGTGAGCACTGTGGGGTCTTTCTTTACCAGACGTTGTACTCTATGGTGAGCACTGTGGTGTCTTTCTTCACCAGACGTTGTTCTCTATGGTGAGAACTGTGGTGTCTTTCTTCACCAGACGTTCTCTATGGTGAGCACTGTGGTGTCTTTCTTCACCAGACGTTGTTCTCTATGGTGAGCACTGTGGTGTCTTTCTTCACCAGACGTTGTTCTCTATGGTGAGCACTGTGGTGTCTTTCTTCACCAGACGTTGTACTCTATGGTGAGCACTGTGGTGTCTTTCTTCACCAGAAGTTGTTGTCTATGGTGAGCACTGTGGGGTCTTTCTTTACCAGACGTTGTACTCTATGGTGAGCACTGTGGTGTCTTTCTTCACCAGACGTTGTTCTCTATGGTGAGCACTGTGGTGTCTTTCTTCACCAGACGTTGTTCTCTATGGTGAGCACTGTGGTGTCTTTCTTCACCAGAAGTTGTTGTCTATGGTGAGCACTGTGGGGTCTTTCTTTACCAGACATTGTACTCTATGGTGAGCACTGTGGTGTCTTTCTTCACCAGACTTTGTTCTCTATGGTGAGCACTGTGGTGTCTTTCTTCACCAGACGTTGTTCTCTATGGTGAGCATTGTGGTGTCTTTCTTCACCAGACGTTGTTCTCTATGGTGAGCACTGTAGTGTCTTTCTTCACCAGACGTTGTTCTCTATGGTGAGCACTGTGGTGTCTTTCTTCACCAGACGTTGTTCTCTATGGTGAGCACTGTGGTGTTTTTCTTCACCAGAAGTTGTTCTCTACGGTGAGCACTGTGGTGTCTTTGGCACGTTTACTTTACCCACTGTGACACTGACAGCAGTGGTGACGCTGACAACAGTGGTGACGCTGACAGCAGCAGTGATGCTGACAGCAGCGGTGACGCTGACAGCAGGGTTGACACTGACAGCTGTGGTGACACTGACAGCGGTGATGCTGACAGCAGCGGTGACGCTGTCTGTGATGCTGTCAGTGTCACTGACAGTGGCACTGACAGTGGCAGTGACATTGACAGTAGTGGTAGCATTGACAGAAGTGGTGACACTAACTGCTGTGGTGACACTGACAGCAGCAGCGACCCTGACAGTAACAGTGACTCTGACAGCAGTGGTGATGCTGACAGCAGCGGTGACGCTGATAACAGCGGTGACGCTGACAGTAGCGGTGATGCTGACAGCAGGGGTGACACTGACAGCTGTGGTGACACTGACAGCGGTTATGCTGACAGCAGTGGTGACAATGTCTGTGATGCTGTCAGTGTCATTGACAGTAGTAGTGGCACTGACAGTAGTGGTGACACTGACAGCAGTGATTACACTGACAGCAGCAGTGACACTGACAGAAGTGATGACACTGACATTAGCGGTGTCACTGACAGCAGCGGTGATGCTGACAGCAGAGTGATGCTGACAGCAGCGGTGACATCAGCGGTGACACTGATAGCAGCGGTAATGCTAACAACACCGGTGATGGTGACAGCAACGTTGATACTGACAGCCGCAGTGACACTGACTGCAACAATTACACTGACAGCAGCTGTGACACTTACAGCAACAGTGGCAATGACAGAAGTGGTGGCACTGACAGCTGTGGTGAATCTGACACATTTGGTGACACTGACAGCGGTGACGCTGACAGCAGCAGTGACGCTATCTGTGATGCTGTCAGTGTCACTAACAGTAACAGTGGCAGTGACAGTGGCGGTGACACTGACAGTAGTGGTGATACTGACAGCAGCAGTGACACTGACAGCAGCGATTATACTGACAGCAGCAGTGACATGGACTGAAGTGATGTCACTGACATATATGGTGACACTGTCAGCAGCGATGACATTGATAGTAATGGTGTCACTGACAGCAGCGGTGATGCTGACAGCAGTGGTTACGCTTACAGTGGCAGTGGCGCTGACAACAGTGGTGATGCTGACAGCAGCGGTGACGCTGACAACAGCGGTGACGTTGACAGCAGCGGTGATGCTGACAGCAGCGGTAACTCTGATAGCAGGGGTGACACTGACAGCTGTGGTGACACTAACAGCAGGGGTTGACACTGACAGTAGTGGTGACCCTGGCAGTAGCGGTGATACTGACAGCAGCGGTGACACTGACAGTAGTAGTGACACTGACAGTAATGGCAACACTCACAGTAGTGGTGACACACAGCAGTGGTGACACTGACAGCAGTGGTGACACTGACATTAGAGGTGACACTGACAGTAGCGATGACACTGACAGCAGTGGTGACACTGACATTAGTGGTGACACTGACAGTAACAGTGACACTGACAGTTGTGGTGACACTGACAGTAGCGATTACACTGACAGCAGCAGTGACACTGACTGAAGTGGTGACACTGACATGTGGTGACACTGACAGTAATGGCAACACTCACAGTAGTGGTGACAAACAGCAGTGGTGACACTGACAGTAGTGGTGACAATGACAGCAGTGGTGATGCTGACAGCAGTGGTGATGCTGACAGCAGCGGTGACTCTGACAGCGGGGGTGACACTAACAGCAATGGTAACACTGTCAGCAGCGATGACATTGACAGTAATGGTGTCACTGACAGCAGCGGTGATGCTGACAGCAGTGGTTACGCTTACAGTGGCGGTGGCGCTGACAGCAGCGGTGACGCTGGCAGCAGCGGTGATGCTGACAGCAGCGGTAACTCTGATAGCAGGGGTGACACTGACAGCTGTGGTGACACTAACAGCTGTGGTGACACTGACAGCAGGGGTTGACACTGACAGTAGTGGTGACCCTGGCAGTAGCGGTGATACTGACAGCAGCGGTGACACTGACAGTAGTAGTGACACTGACAGTAATGGCAACACTCACAGTAGTGGTGACACACAGCAGCGGTGACGCTGGCAGCAGCGGTGATGCTGACAGCAGCGGTAACTCTGATAGCAGGGGTGACACTGACAGCTGTGGTGACATTATCAGCTGTGGTGACACTGACAGCAGGGGTTGACACTGACAGTAGTGGTGACCCTGGCAGTAGCGGTGATACTGACAGCAGCGGTGACACTGACAGTAGTAGTGACACTGACAGTAATGGCAACACTCACAGTAGTGGTGGCACACAGCAGTGGTGACACTGACAGCAGTGGTGACACTGACATTAGAGGTGACACTGACAGTAGTGATGACACTGACAGCAGTGGTGACACTGACAGTAGTGGTGACACTGACAGTTGTGGTGACACTGACAGTAGTGGTGACACAGACAGCAGCAGTGACACTGACAGCAGTGATTACACTGACAGCAGCAGTGACACTGACAGAAGTGGTGACACTGACATATGTGGTGACACTGACAGTAATGGCAACACTGACAGTAGTGGTGACACACAGCAGTGGTGACACTGACAGTAGTGGTGACACTGACAGCAGTGGTGATGCTGACAGCAGCGGTGATGCTGACAGCAACGGTGACTCTGACAGCAGGGGTGACACTAACAGCAATGGTGACACCAACAGTAGTGGTGACACCTATAGCAGTGTTGACACCGACAGCAGTGGTGACACCATAGTAGTGGTGACATTGATAGCAGTGGTGACACTGACAGTAGTGGTGACACAGGCAGCAGTGGTGACACGAGTCGTGTTGGTATTTGAGCTACTTGAGTTGTGTTGGTGTTTCAGCTGCTTGAGTCACATTGCTGTTTCTGATAATTGAGTCGTGTTGCTGCTTCTACTACTTGAGTCGTATATGTTTTTCAGCTACTTGTGTGTCGTGTGGGTATTTCAGCTACTTGAGTCATGTTTGTATTTCAGCTACTTGAGTCGTGTTGCTGTTTCAACTAACTGAATCATGTTGCTGTTTCAGCTACTTGAGTCATGTTTGTGTTTCAGTTAACTGAATCATGTTGGTATTTCAGCTGCTTGAGTCTTGTTGGTTTTTCAGCTGAGCAGCTTGAGTCATGTTGGTGTTTCAGCTACTTGTGTCACATTGCTGTTTCAGCTACTTGAGTCACATTGCTGTTTCATTTCTGATACTTGAGTCGTGTTGCTGCATCTACTACTTGAGTCGCATATGTGTTTCAGCAACTTGAGTCATGTTTGTATTTCAGCTATTTGAGTTGTGTTCCTGTTTCAGCTAACTGAATCGTGTTGCTGTTTCAGCTACTTGAGTCATGTTTGTGTTTCAGCTAACTGAATCGTGTTGGTTTTTCAGCTGAGCAGCTTGAGTCGTGTTGGTTTTTCAGCAGAGCAGCTTGAGTCGTGTTGGTGTTTCAGGTACTTGAGTCGTGTTGGTGTTTCAGGTACTTGAGTCATATTGGTGTTTCAGGTACTTGAATCGTGTTGGTGTTTCAGGTACTTGAGTCGTGTTGTTGTTTCAGGTACTTGAATCGTGTTGGTGTTTCAGGTACTTGAGTCGTGTTGATGTTTCAGGTACTTGAGTCGTGTTGGTGTTTCAGCTTCAGCAAGGTGTTGGAGCAGAAGGAGCAGTTGGAGCAGAAACACCTGCACCTGCTGCAGATCCTGGACAGTGAGAGGCAAGCGAAGTGGCACTATGTCCAGCAGACTGAGGAACTCACGGATGAGGTGAAGAAACTCAAGAATGAGGTGAGTAGGCAGTCATAGGCGACAGGAGGACAGGGGCTGGGTTACAGTAGGCAGTCATAGGCGACAGGAGGACAGGGGCTGGGTTACAGTAGGCAGTCATAGACGACAGGAGGACAGGGGCTGGGTTACAGTAGGCAGTCATAGGCGACAGCAGGACAGGGGCTGGGTTACAGTAGGCAGTCATAGAGGACAGGGGCTGGGTTACAGTAGGCAGTCATGGGCGACAGGAGGACGGGGCTGGGTTAAAGTAGGTCTTCTAGCATTTGTTTAACTGCAGTCAAAATGAAATTTTATGTACCCTTCTGTCTGGTGTTTATGCTAGGGGAAGTATGAACATTCACATAGGACCCAGTGGGTCCAATGATACAGTATATACACTGCCTGCTCGGTGTCTCTCAAACGCCCGACCGGGAATCAACTCCAGCCGCAGGGAGCAAGATCCAGTGGGTTAGAGATAGAAATCATGACTCTGTTAGTCCACGGCAGGTTACACGGAATGGAGATCGCAGAGTGGCGTGCCAGACTGTCAATCGAGGTGACAGTGTTTTGATTCCACCTGTCGCTGTTTCAAAACTTAGGTAATTTCGTTCACCTCACATTGCTTGTGTCTGTCGGAAGAGACACTAAAAGCAGCTGGTTCCTCCTATCTGGTGTCTTAGTCAGGGGAAGTAAAATATCACCTGTATGGGGTAAATGTAAAATATCACCTGTATGGGGTAAATGTAAAATATCACCTGTATGGGGTAAATGTAAAATATCACCTGTATGGGGTAAATGTAAAATGTCACCTGTATGGGGTAAATGTAAAATATCACCTGTATGGGGTAAATGTAAAATATCACCTGTATGGGGTGAATGTGTAACCTGTAGAGAACTTACTACCTGTACAGTAGGATACTCTAAAATTAATACTTAGCACAATATCCTGGTTTCAAACCGCAGTCCGCTTGACCAAGAATCCAGCATGCTAACTAATTTCACCATGCATACTCTTGCCAGTAGTGGACATATATGTGGTCAAGTAGATTTTGCACAGTAATCGCAGCTTGGCTGAATGCTTCCCAGCGGAGTTGCAATGATGTTGGAATGAATAGGGATGCAGTGGGACTGACTACTATGTTGTATAGGAACTCACCTTCCTGAATGCATGCTTGTACAAAAATAAAAAAATACATGTCGAACATGTGATGCACTCATGCATTCCGCTGTATATTTTGTTGAATATCCTGCCCAAGTAGTATATTCTTTATGACAAAAACTGTACGAGGGAATGTTTGAGTTATGAGATGTCATGCCGCAGTAGAAGCGTAATTCACATACATAACCATTGTCAGCATCGTTGACAAATACAAAGCTTGACGGAGGTCAGGGACAAACTGCGACATATTGTAGACGTCAATTACAACACTTTGAATGTTTCTGCAGGAAATAACAGCTTATGATGTATAAATGCTGTGTTCCTGACCTGTGCAGTTGAAAGAACACAAGCGAGTTCGCCAGTCATCCAACGACAAGATTGAGGAGGGAAGTGAAGAACTGAAGAAAATAAAGAAGGTAATGTTTACAAGTCAAGGCATACATTGTTACAAATGCTAGTGACAAGCTTTTTGGCAAATAAATAGCAAAATTAATTAGTGTAACGTTGGATTTGACATGTTCTAGGCACTACCAAAATTATCATTCGGCCATTTTTAAAGTTCTGCAGAATGCAGAGCAATTGTCCGTATGTAGCACATGTATATATTCTCCTATATGTTATTAATAGTTTCTGAGATACAGTCTTTCAAAGATGAGGAGCCTGCCCCATAAACATGTCCAACATTTGAGGGACGCATTTATGTTGTCAACAGATTTGCTGTTTATTATGACATTCAAATTAATCAATGTTCAAATGTACCAAGAGCCGGTACATTAGATGGATTTTATGTTCATTATAATACTGGATAAAGTTACAGATTTCTGAAAAAAAATTATTTAGAAAACCAAAAACCAAAAAAATCATCAGATTTATTTTAAATAATTTTGTCCCTTTTAATTATTATGATATCTGTTTTCTTCTAAGCTATGGATTATGTATTTAATAAAAGTGACACATAGATTATGTACTTTGAGAAGCTAAATAATATTTTTTCCTCCACATTTCAATAGTTGTATATACCCATTAGTTCAAATGCAGTGGAGGGTATATCTCTTGAAAGTCGTAATGTATCAACATATACATTTCTCATGTAGTAATGATGCACTAATTTTACTAGTTCTTTTATATAAGTCAAATAATTGTTGAAATTAATTGACAGGGTGGCTCCTATGACAGCAACTATATTTACTCTTAGTAGGAGTCTTCTGTCCCTGATATGATATAATCTTTTATTTTTCCAACCGTACATTATACATTTAATAAATTAACACATTTTTGTTGGCTTGAGTGCAATGTATTTATGGTTTCAGGTTTTTGTAATGAATATTCTGTTACGTTATGTATTTGACACAAATAAATATTTTCTGTTCCTGACATGTGGCCATATAATATTGAATGGATGCGGTAGCATCTTGAATAAGATCCACTCGAATCCTTTGTCTCTAAGTGCTCGACATTCTATCAGCATGGGTGTACTCAGCACTGCACAATTACCACCATCAAAAAGGCAGAAGCATTCACTTCTCTCCTATTGTTTATTTATATTTGATGATTGCTTCTCTCATTAGCACAGACAGCAGTTGGTTGAATAAGAAACAGGCAGGCCAGACTGTATAACAGAAGGGCAGTATTTGGGGTAGCATACCAAGCAGTTGGGTGACATATTATAGCCAGCTACCTCGGTGTGGTATCTAGGAGTGATCTTTGATAGTAACATCAATTTCCGACAACACATCTCAAACGTGTCGCTGCTGTTTTTATCATATTCGTGATCTTTGCTGTATTTGCCGGAATGTGTCATTTTCTGTTACTAAAACTATTGCAACAGCACTTGTTAGCAGCAGACTTGACTATTGCAATTCCCTCCTTTATAATATCGGTAGCAAGGATATTACAAAACTTCAATGTGTCTAAAAATGTCTGGCAAGGGTAGTTACAAAATCTCCTCGTTTTTCTCGTGCTGTATCATTTTTTAAGTCTGCATTGGCTTCCAGTATGATATCGTATAATATTTAAGATCTGTACCATTACATACCATGCACTATCCAGTAAGCAACTATCCTATTTGCATTCTTTTGTAAGAAAACCTATCCATGCAGCTTCGATCATCTAGTTCTGACCTACTTTTTGTTCCTAGAGTCAACCCTAACATTGGAACAAGGGCTTTTTCTGTTGCTGCACCAACTCTTTGGAATATGCTCCCTCTTAGTGTTAGAATCTACATAAGGAATTATTTTTATGTACCGTATGTTTTGGACACCGTAAGAATCTACATAAGGAATTGTTTTTATGTACTGTATGTTTTGGAGACCATAAGAATCTACATAAGGAATTATTTTTATGTACCGTATGTTTTGGTCACCGTAAGAATCTACATAAGGAATTGTTTTTATGTACCGTATGTTTTGGACACCATAATAATCTATAAGGAATTATTTTTATGTACTGTATGTTTTGGACACTGTAAGAATCTATAAGGAATTGTTTTTATGTACCGTATGTTTTGGACACCATAATAATCTATAAGGAATTATTTTTATGTACTGTATGTTTTGGACACTGTAAGAATCTACATAAGGAATTGTTTTTATGTACCGTATGTTTGGGACACCATAAGAATCTATTAGGAATTATTTTTATGTACTGCATGTTTTGGACACTGTAAGAATCTACATAAGGAATTATTTTTATGTACCATATGTTTTGGACACCGTAAGAATCTACATAATGAATTGTATGCGCCCCTGACACATACATCCTCCTATGCAAAGCAACAACGCAAGACAAGTGTAGGTTGAAATAGGCCAACTTAATGACATTTAGCTTTATTCGTTCACATAACTCATAAACAACCACATAAATACTTCAATACATGTTCACAGCAAGCATGCTGGCCCCACTGGTATTGCTAACCACTACCTACAAGTCCTAGACGTATTACCAACCACCATTACTAACCATCTCACGACACTAAATTTACCATTGACACCGTGTCGGTGGGGGTCACTCCGCCCCTGCACCCTTAGCAGCCTACTTTATTTACCGCACTAAAAACCCTGAGTAAACTACTGAGACTCGGTAAGAGGGAAAAGCCTAGGGCAAACCTTGTGCACTGATATAACATGGAAAAACGTCAAAGAATCTACACCATATACAATCATGCATCAAGTGTGGTACCAGGAGGAGGGTGGGAGACAAAATCACAACTTGAATACAATAAACCAATAGCAGTAACAAATTCAACAATAAAACGCAAAATGAAGTAAGTGATTCGTCAAGCGAAAACCACGCGCAGAACAGTTCAATCAAGATCTCGGTGAACGGCGAATGGGACGAGCCCGTTCTTTGTCCACGTTTATATACCCCTAGAACTAATTACCGCCATGTAATATTACGCGTACGAGTAAGTCCGCTCTCTACATTGTCCACCAGGTTACCGTTGGCCTACTCCGCTAGGGGTCACCACCTTCTGTCCTACCCTGTTACTTCACATAGGATATTTATTTTTATGTACTGTATGTTTGGACACCGCAAGAATCTATAAGGAATTATTTTTATGTACCGTATGTTTTGGACACCGTAAGAATCTATAAGGAATTAGTTTTATGTACCGTATGTTTTGGACACCGTAAGAATCTATAAGGAATTATTTTTATGTACCGTATGTTTTGGACACCGTAAGAATCTATAAGGAATTATTTTTATGTACCGTATGTTTTGGACACTGTAAGAATCTAGATAATGAATTATTTTTATGTACCGTATGTTTTGGACACCGTAAGAATCTATAAGGAATTATTTTTATGTACCGTATGTTTTGGACACCGCAGTGAGAGCAGATGACACAGGGTGACAGCGGTGGTCCAGCTTATTGTTTGCGCCACATCCTCTTCTCAGTCGCATGCTGGTGTATCTTGCCGTCAGCCCACCCAATGCCTCTATATACAGTGTGACGCCAAGCAGTGCGATTTTTGTCCACTGCCTCCCAGTCTTTAGAGCTGATGTTGCAGGCCTTTAGGTCACATATAGCAGGCTTCGATTTTTACGGGAGTCCGTGAGTCCAAGATTCCCTGTTTTGTCTACGGACTCCTAATATGTTCCTTGGTAGGAGTCCGCGTGACTCCCTAGCTTTAAAAGACGATAAATCCAATGTTAATGTGGCCGATATTAACAATCCTTCAACGCGTGTATGCTGTCATCCTGCATTGTATTCAGTATGTAACAAGCGATCATAGTCATATGTATTAGTTCGAAAATACTGTAAGCGCGGTGCATCAAGATGTTTTCGATTCCGTCATGGACGCTGCCATCTTGGGTAACGGCCTACATGCGGTACACAGTGTTCACTTGTAATTGGTCAAAATATCGACTTAAGAGGTGTAAGCATGCAGGAAATTGGAGCGCTGCAGATGAACGAGACGCATGATTAAAATATGGCAAATATGCTAAGGTACTTGAAAGGTGGGGAAAAGTTAAGGAAATGGCCAGCTGAAGAAAAGCAACAAAAATCTGTTGCTTCAAAAAGGCTCACAGACAATGAGTATGATAAATGCAGAAAAAACGATCATAAAAAAGTGCAGACTTCCAAATTTTTCTGCAGACTCCCAAATATGAGCAAGGTAGGAGTCCGCTGAACTCCCATCAATTTCCCATAAAAATTGAAGCCTGGATAGATACAGGACTATATAAGAACTAACCTTTTTCTTGCAGGTTCAGAGTTTCTTCCGAGGCTGGCTGTGTCGCCGACGCTGGAAACAGATCGTGGAGGAGTACATCAGATCGGACCATGCGGAGAGCATGCGTAAGAGGAACAGCATTGTATTTGGCATGGTCGAATGTGAGGAGGAATACGTGAAACAACTGTCCATTCTTGTCTCTGTATTCCTACGCCCACTACGCATGGCAGCCAGCTCAAAGAAACCTCCCATCACGCATGAGGACGTCAACTCCATATTTCTGAACAGGTGCGTATACGTTGCATCTACAATTAGCAAAAAATTCTCATCAGGTATGTATGGCAGTGTAGGTTGCATCTACTCATAACAAACAATTCTATGGAACTTTTTATAATTCTCTAGAAAATGTGTAGGTGCAAAATCAATGTGGCCATACAAATTCTAAAGTAGATTTTTCCATAAAATTATATAGACGATATGTAGAATGGATATGGTCACTCCAGTTTCTATAGAATTGTTATGGTCGTGTACATTTTTATGAATATTCTGTAGAATGGTATTGAAAAAATATTCTGTAGAAAATATTCCGTAAAAATATATTATAGTACATATTCTATAGGACATATTGTATAGATATAGATAGTTTTGTTAAGGGTATATAATGCTGTATAGTCTGATACCTAAGCCACTGTTGTTCTTTCGTTAACTCTGCAACCTATGTGACCTTCCACCAGTCCAGCTGTCCAATGTTGCTGTTTAATATGTACTGTAATGATTCAATGTTTTGAACACCCTAAAAATCCACAAAAACTATTTTATATACGATATGTTTTTGGACATCTATTATTTTTGAGTGTGTCAATACATACACTACTTTGTTACTGCATGTTCTCAGACACCAGAAATATTGTTTTTTCTACTGCAGGTTGTCAGACAGCTGCGAATTTGTTTATATTTAGGTGTGCGGTTACCTACAGTCATTATGGTACCACATCTCTCAGCGACACATCAAGACAGTAGTGGATATACCAGTTGAACAACTGTTGAACAATAGCCTATACTAGTGCCACTGTAGACACAGTGATATAACAGTTCCAACTGTTGAACAATAGCATATACTAGTGCCACTGTAGACACAGTGATATAACAGTTCCAACTGTTGAACAATAGCGTATACTAGTGCCACTGTAGACACAGTGGATATAACAGTTCCAACTGTTGAACAATAGCCTATACTAGTGCCACTGTAGACACAGTGATATAACAGTTCCAACTGTTGAACAATAGCATATACTAGTGCCACTGTAGACACAGTGATATAACAGTTCCAACTGTTGAACAATAGCATATACTAGTGCCACTGTAGACACAGTGATATAACAGTTCCAACTGTTGAACAATAGCATATACTAGTGCCACTGTAGACACAGTGGATATAACAGTTCCAACTGTTGAACAATAGCATATACTAGTGCCACTGTAGACACAGTGGATATAACAGTTCCAACTGTTGAACAATAGCATATACTAGTGCCACTGTAGACACAGTGATATAACAGTTCCAACTGTTGAACAATAGCATATACTAGTGCCACTGTAGACACAGTGGATATAACAGTTCCAACTGTTGAACAATAGCCTATACTAGTGCCACTGTAGACACAGTGATATAACAGTTCCAACTGTTGAACAATAGCATATACTAGTGCCACTGTAGACACAGTGATATAACAGTTCCAACTGTTGAACTATAGCCTTTACTAGTGCCACTGTAGACACAGTGGATATGACAGTTCCAGCTGTTGAACAATAGCATATACTAGTGCCACTGTAGACACAGTGGATATAACAGTTCCAGCTGTTGAACAATAACCTTCACCAGTGCCACTGTAGACACAGTGGATATAACAGTTCCAACTGTTGAACAATAGCATATACTTGTGCCACTGTAGACACAGTGATATAACAGTTCCAACTGTTGAACAATAGCATATACTAGTGCCACTGTAGACACAGTGGATATAACAGTTCCAGCTGTTGAACAATAGCATATACTAGTGCCACTGTAGACACAGTGGATATAACAGTTTCAGCTGTTGAACAATAGCCTATACTAGTGCCACTGTAGACACAGTGATATAACAGTTCCAACTGTTGAACAATAGCATATACTAGTGCCACTGTAGACACAGTGGATATAACAGTTTCAGCTGTTGAACAATAGCCTATACTAGTGCCACTGTAGACACAGTGATATAACAGTTCCAACTGTTGAACAATAGCATATACTAGTGCCACTGTAGACACAGTGGATATAACAGTTCCAGCTGTTGAACAATAGCCTATACTAGTGCCACTGTAGACACAGTGGATATAACAGTTCCAGCTGTTGAACAATAACCTATACTAGTGCCACTGTAGACACAGTGGATATAACAGTTTCAGCTGTTGAACAATAGCTATACTAGTGCCACTGTAGACACAGTGATATAACAGTTCCAACTGTTGAACAATAGCATATACTAGTGCCACTGTAGACACAGTGGATATAACAGTTCCAGCTGTTGAACAATAGCCTATACTAGTGCCACTGTAGACACAGTGGATATAACAGTTCCAGCTGTTGAACAATAACCTATACTAGTGCCACTGTAGACACAGTGGATATAACAGTTCCAGCTGTTGAACAATAGCCTATACTAGTGCCACTGTAGACACAGTGGATATAACAGTTCCAGCTGTTGAACAATAGCCTATACTAGTGCCACTGTAGACACAGTGGATATAACAGTTCCAGCTGTTGAACAATAGCCTATACTAGTGCCACTGTAGACACAGTGGATATAACAGTTCCAGCTGTTGAACAATAGCCTATACTAGTGCCACTGTAGACACAGTGGATATAACAGTTCCAGCTGTTGAACAATAACCTACACCAGTGCCACTGTAGACACAGTGGATATAACAGTTCCAACTGTTGAACAATAGCCTATACTAGTGCCACTGTAGACACAGTAGATATAACAGTTCCAGCTGTTGAACAATAATCTGCACCAGTGCCACTGTAGACATAGTGGATGTAACAGTTCCAACTTTTGAACAATGCGATTCCCAAGAAAATTGTGAAATCTTTTCCCAACAACAAACCCTACATGACTAAGGAGATCAAAGACTGCATACATAGAAAAAAACAGGCTTTCACAAGGAAAGACACACAAGAAGTCAAACGGGTACAAAAGGAACTCAACATCAAACTGAGAGATGAAAAACAACACTACAAAGACAAATTGGAGAAACATTTTAATTGCATGAACAATAGAACATTATGGGATACAATGAAATCAGCCATAAACATGAACTGTACTAGGAAATCAATACACACCACAAATGACCATGCTTTTGCTGATGAAATGAATGATTTCTACAGATGGTTTGATACACAGGACTCTTCCAGTAGATGTGATTCTGTGCTCAGTGATGTGTTTGTCAGTAATGCTGATTGGTTTGAAATTGATGTAGGTGATGTCACCAAAGTCTTCCAACATGTATATAGTAGAAAAGCAACAGGTCCTGATGGCATTTCGGCTTATTTATTGAAAACATGCTGAGGAGTTTGCACCGGCTTGGTGTCCCATATTCCAACTTTCTGTCGAAGGACACCAAGCTATAAAAACCCAATGATTACAGACCTGTTGCATTTACACCAATTGTCATGAAATGTTAGGAACGAACAGTGGTTCGTAAACTGCAGCTAGGCATTCAGGACTATCTTGACACATTCCATTTTGCCTACAGGCATGGCAGAGGAACAGATGACGCTGTCAACACTGTTGTCCATTTAATTTTGGAAACACTTAGACAACCCCAAGGCTTATGCTAGACTATTGTTCATAGACTTTAGGTCGGCATTCAGTCTTATCCAACCTTACATTCTGCTCATAAGCTGAAACAAATGAATGACAATCCTATATCATCGAGTGGTATCGTTCTTTTCTAACAGACGGAGTGCAGCTTGTTAAGGTAAATCAGACTCTTTCCCAAACTGTGGTAACAAATACCGGTGCACACCAAGGTTTTGTCAGTTCCCTGATTTTGTACACTTTGTATACAAATGTATACAAATGACTGTATCAGCAGCAGTACTAACAACTACATAATCAAATTCTCTGATGACACAGCTATTCTTGGTCTGTTACATGGTGATTCTGACATCAGTACAAATATGTCTGAAATTGAAATCTTTGTACATTGGTGTGACAACAACCACCTCAAACTCAATGTCAACAAGACTCAAGAGATGTTTTTGGATGCTAAATGTATTGTTGCCGATCACTTGCCTGTTGTTATCCATGGTGAAGAAATTGCCCAGGTCAGTCAGTACAAATACCTAGGCGTCCATCTTGATAACAAACTTAGCTGGAATGTCCATGTTCACAGTGTGTGCTCCAAAGTCCACCAGCAGTTGTACTTTCTCTGCAGACTGAGAGCTTTCGGTGTCGATGAGAAAATACTTGTTCTTTTTTATTGCTCCATTATTGAAAGCACACTGCGCCATGGGATTACTGCCTGGTTTGGCAATCTGTCTGTTCAGTTAAAATCACAGCTTTCTCAATTGATGAGAACTGCCATGAAAATCACAGGTTCCACATATCCCAAGATCTCCCTTCAGGAAATTTTTGAATGGACACTAAGAAGACAGTCAGTCAAGATTATTTGTGATACTAAACATGTGCTGCACAATGAATTTCAGCTCCTGCCATCTGGCAGACGTTATATAACTCCTCGGTGCAGGCTTAATAGATACAAACACTCATTCGTGTCACTGTCTATTAAACAACTTAATTCATGATGCCTGCTGCCACAATGTCACTTGTTGTTTTTAGGATAAGTAATGTGTATGCATATATTATTTATTTGCTGTTTTTATCGAATGGTTTTATGGTTTTATGTACATATTTAAGTCATGTCTGTTCTCACCCGAGACAAATTTATCAACTCCATAGTTGAGACAATAAATTATCTTATCTTATCTTATCTTATACCATTGCCACTGTAGACACAGTGGATGTAACAGTTCCGACTGTTGAACGATAGCCTATACTAGTGCCACTGTAGACACAGTGATATAACAGTTCCAACTGTTGAACAATAGCCTATACTAGTGCCACTGTAGACACAGTGATATAACAGTTCCTACTGTTGAACAATAGCCTATACTAGTGCCACTGTAGACACAGTGGATATAACAGTTCCAACTGTTGAACTATAGCCTAAACTAGTGCCACTGTAGACACAGTGGATATAACAGTTCCAACTGTTGAACAATAACCTATACTAGTGCCACTGTAGACACAGTGGATATAAAGGTCCCAACTGTTGAACAATAGCCTGTACTAGTGCCACTGTAGACACAGTGGATATAACAGTTCCAACTGTTGAACAATAGCCTACACCAGTGCCACTGTAGACACAGTGGATATAACAGTTCCAACTGTTGAACAATAGCCTATACTAGTGCCACTGAAGACACAGTGGATATAACAGTTCCAAGTGTTGAACAATAGCCTATACTAGTGCCACTGTAGACACAGTGGATATAACAGTTCCAAGTGTTGAACAATAGCCTATACTAGTGTCACTGTAGACACAGTGGATATAACAGTTCCAACTGTTGAACAATAGCCTATACTAGTGCCACTGTAGACACAGTGGATATAACAGTTCCAGCTGTTGAACAATAGCCTATACTAGTGCCACTGTAGACACAGTGGATATAACAGTTCCAACTGTTGAACAATAGCCTATACTAGTGCCACTGTAGACACAGTGGATATAACAGTTCCAGCTGTTGAACAATAGCCTATACTAGTGCCACTGTAGTCACAGTGGATATAACAGTTCCAACTGTTGAACAATAGCCTATACTAGTGCCACTGTAGACATAGTGGATATAACAATTCCAACTGTTGAACAATAGCCTATACTAGTGCCACTGTAGACACAGTGGATATAACAGTTCCAAGTGTTGAACAATAGCATATACTAGTGCCACTGCAGACACAGTGGATATAACAGTCCCAACTGTTGAACAATAGCCTGTACTAGTGCCACTAGACACAGTGGATATAACAGTTCCAACTGTTGAACAATAGCCTACACCAGTGCCACTGTAGACACAGTGGATATAACAGTTCCAACTGTTGAACAATAGCCTATACTAGTGCCACTGTAGACACAGTGGATATAACAGTTCCAAGTGTTGAATAATAGCCTATACTAGTGCCACTGTAGACACAGTGGATATAACAGTTCCAAGTGTTGAACAATATCCTATACTAGTGCCACTGTAGACACAGTGGATATAAAAGTTCCAACTGTTGAACAATAGCCTACACCAGTGCCACTGTAGACACAGTGGATATAACAGTTCCAACTGTTGAACAATAGCCTATACTAGTGCCACTGTAGACACAGTGGATATAACAGTTCCAAGTGTTGAACAATAGCCTACACCAGTGCCACTGTAGACACAGTTGATATAACAGTTCCAACTGTTGAACAATAGCCTATACTAGTGCCACTGTAGACACAGTGGATATAACAGTTCCAACTGTTGAACAATAGCCTATATTAGTGCCACTGTAGACACAGTGGATATAACAGTAGCACCACCTG
This sequence comes from Paraescarpia echinospica, assembly GCA_020002185.1. NCBI lineage: Eukaryota > Metazoa > Annelida > Polychaeta > Sabellida > Siboglinidae > Paraescarpia > Paraescarpia echinospica. The sequence goes on from CM034541.1 coordinate 20,098,154, forward strand.
GTGTACTGGGAACCAACTACTTCCCTTGTTTGGTCCAGCCTCTGTCAATGCAAATCTCTTTCACCTGAGTATTGATCAAATGCAAAACAGAACAACCAAAATGTTTCTAAACATCTGTGCATGTGTTTCAGCAGAAATGATTTTCATTTTAATTATTCTCACATGATTTGATCACCTGTGATGTTGGGAGTTATCATTAATCTTTGGCTATATTCTGGCATTCATAGAATGCCTGATTAGTTACTGATCCATTCTAGCCTGTACGTGTCCCAGGTCATTTTTTACTTGATCCACACCTGCTGCTAGGCTGAAATGGTCGATTAATAAGAATGAACAATGTTTTTTTTTTTTAAATGTGTAGTAATGCTACATAAATGAGCTTGCCTTTACTTTCCGATTCATTATTCATGCAACATGATTTTTCAGGTTTAGATTCAAACAAAAAAGAACCAGTGAATATTTTGTATGATAGTGTTTTGTTATTTTTAAACTATGTATGTTGTTCATTGTTGGAGACTGTAAATGCCTACGCATAGGACATACTTAAAACAGGACAAGGTAACGTGTAAATGCCTAGACACAGGACATGGGAATGTGTAAATGCCTACACACAGGACATGGGAATATGTAAATACCTACACACAGGACATGGGAATGTGTAAATGCCTACACACAGGACATGGGAATGTGTAAAAGTCTACACACAGGACATGGGAATGTGTAAATGTCTACACACAGGATATAGGAATGTGAAAATGCCTACACAAAGGACATGGGAATGTGTAAAGGTGTACACACAGGACATGAGAATGTGTAAACGTCTACACACATGACTTGGGAATGTGTAAAAGTCTACACACAGGACAGGGGAATATGTAAAAGTCTACACACAGGACATGAGAATATGGAAACATCTACACACAGGACATGAGAATATGTAAATGGCTACACACAGGACATGGGAATATGTAAAAGTCTACACACAGGACATGGGAATATGTAAAGGTCTACACACAGGACATGGGAATATATAAAAGTCTACACACAGGACATGGGAATATGTAAAAATCTACATGCAGGTCATGGGAATATGTAAAAGTCTACACACATGACTTGGGAATGTGTAAAAGTCTACACACAGGACATGGGGATATATAAATACCTACACACAGGACATGGGAATGTGTAAACATCTACACACATGACTTGGGAATGTGTAAAAGTCTACACACAGGACATGGGAATATGTAAAAGTCTACACACAGGACATGAGAATATGGAAACGTCTACACACAGGACATGAGAATATGTAAAAGTCTACACACGGGACATGAGAATATGTAAAGGTCTACACACAGGACATGGGAATATATAAAAGTCTACACACAGGACATGGGAATATGTAAAAATCTACACGCAGGACATGGGAATATGTAAAAGTCTACACACATGACTTGGCAATGTGTAAAAGTCTACACACAGGACATGGGGATATCTAAATACCTACACACAGGACATGGGAATGTGTAAACATCTACACACATGACTTGGGAAAGTGTAAAAGTCTACACACAGGACATGGGAATATGTAAGTCTACACACAGGACATGAGAATATGGAAACATCTACACACAGGACATGAGAATATGTAAATGGCTACACACAGGACATGGGAATATGTAAAAGTCTACACTCAGGATATGGGAATATATAAATGTCTACACACAGGACATGGGAATATGTAAAAATCTACACACAGGACATGGGAATGTGTAAAAGTCTACACACAGGACATGGGGATATGTAAATACCTACACACAGGACATGGGAATGTGTAAACATCTACACACATGACTTGGGAATGTGTAAAAGTCTACACACAGGACATGGGAATATGTAAAAGTCTACACACAGGACATGAGAATATGGAAACATCTACACACAGGACATGAGAATATGTAAATGGCTACACACAGGACATGGGAATATGTAAAAGTCTACACTCAGGATATGGGAATGTGAAAATGCTTACACACAGAACATGGGAATATGTAAAAGTCTACACACAGGACATTGGAATGTGTAAATACCTACAAACAGGACATGGGAATATGCAGATGCCTACACATATCTGTAAATGCTGCTCATGCAGCTGCAGGTGGAAGAAATCATCACTGAGGAATGGGCTGGACATGGGCATGAGCACCACCGAACAGATTTTCACCCTCAGAATTCTCTATGGGAAACACCTACAACATCAGCAAGATTTATTCCATGTCTTCATAGATTTCAAGAAGGCACTCAACACGGTCTGGTACACAGTCTTGTGGGCAACCATGATGAAATACAACATCAGTGCCAGCTTTGTCATGGTCATAGAACAGCTCTATAAAAAAGCCAAACGCATAGTCTCGCCAATGGCAGGATAGGTGAGAGTTTCTGCACAACTGTTGGAGTCAGACAAAGCTGTCAACTCTCACTCACACTCTTCAAAATCTTCCTTGAAAGAACAATAAGAGATGCAGTAGATCATGTTGGAACAGTGAATGCAGGAGCAGGAGATTCATCAACCTATGTTTTGCAGAAGATATTGATGACTTGGTGGGTGAAGAACAAGAACTCACCAACTTGGTGGAGTGCCTTGATGAAACATCTGCTGATTGCATCATATGGCATGGAAATCAGTGCCGGGTAAACCAAGCTGATGACCAACAACCCCAATGGCACAATGACAGAAACCAAAGCAAATGACCAAAATCTGGAAACAGTATCCAGCTTCCAATACGTGAGTGCAATTATCACAGATGCAGGGTCCAAACCTGCAGTACTATCCAGGATTGCCTAGACAACAACAGCACTGACAAGACTAAAAGCCATCTGGAACGACAACAACATCTCACTCACTCAAAAATCAGACTGATGCACTCCCTTGTGATGTCAGTATTCCTTTACGCTTGCGAGACGTGGACCATTACATCAGACCTGCAAAAAAGAATCCAGGCCATGGATGTAAGGTGCTACTGCAAGATCTTTCACATCTCAAACAAGGACCATATCATCATCGAAGAAGTCCACGACAGAATCAAGCAAGCCTATGGTTCCATTGGAAACCTCCTGAAGACAGTCAAAGAATGGAAGCTGAAGCAGTGTGGTCATATTAAAAGATCAGCGTGTCTTGCAAAGACCACCCTGCATCTGCCAGGAGGACGAAAGAAAGGCAGACAGAGGAAGAGGTGGGAAGACAATATTCAGGAGTGGACTGGTTTGACCTTCAGCACTTTTCAGAGGGCGGTAGAGGATCGAGAGAGATATGGCGGGAGCTGTCTGGAAATCATCAGTGGTGCCCCAGTGACCACAAGGCTTTTGAATAGAAGAAGTCTCTCAGTAACTGCAGCATGGCTGAATGCTTCCCAGATAAATTTAAGATGTTGTTTGAATGAACAGGTTTGCGAGGAAGTAAAGGGCTTTGCGCAGTCCAAATGACTGGATACCGTGCTGTATAAGAACTTACCTTTACCTTTAATATAGAGGTAACAAGCTGATCCTAAAATTGCATGTACATCACAGAGTGTAATGACATTTGGTGTTTTGTTTTTAGTGAGACGTTGCTGTTTCTACACCAGATCTTCATGAAGGGACAACTGGCTAGGATGGAGAACTGGCCCACTCTTATTCTAGGTTGGTCCACTTAACTGCTTGTCCGTTTAGTCAGTTTACTTTAATGCATCTTCCAGGGGAATACCTACTCACTCTGTTAAGTCTACGGTATGCTTAACAAGTATTTGAGACGTGGAAATATGTCAAATTGATTGTTCCAATAAGCGTACAGGGGTGCGCACCCATTTTCTGGGGTTCCTGTGTACTGCCATCTCAGCCAATTGATTTATGCATCCACATATGAGCAAAAGAAATCTGTAAAGTCTGATAATTTACGTGGTCCATTTGATTTCTTCACATACGTACATAATAAGCTAAATATGGATGAATGCGTACGTTCATTAAAAGAATTAGCATAGCTCGTAGGAAACAGAAAACTTGCACTACAGCATGATGACAAATTGTGTAAAATTCAGAAACTGTTGTTATATGCAACAGTAATACCTTAGACTGCACTGTCAGCATTATCAGTCACCCTACAGCTGGATGTGTTCATGTATTTATGTATTCAGTATTATTATTGTTATTCACTTTCCTGGGTCAAGTAAAATCCTTGTTTTTCCTGTTGTTCACTTTTTGTGTTTAAGTGCTGCTCCCATGAGTTTCAGGAGACCTGTTTGACATGCTGCTGCCCATGCTGGGGATATACCAGGAGTATGTCCGCAACCACCACTACAGTTTGCAAGTACTCGCCGAGTACAAACAGAAGTACCACTTCAACCAGCTCATCACTCGCTACGAGGAGAAGTCGATCTGCGAGGGTCGCTCGCTGGAGACCTTTCTCACATACCCCATGCACCAGGTAGCAATTGAAGGGGTTCAGGGCAAAATGCGATCAATGTCACTATTGAAATTTTGCCAAAACAAGGACGAAATGTTTGTTTAAACACATGTTGAACTAGGACGTTATTTAATTTATACACAAATGCAGTAAATCCCCATTAAATGACGTGTACAAAAGAGCTTTTGTTTTCAAAATGGGATAAGTGCCATCCGTCATTTGTATCAAAATTTGATGTAGGTATATCCATTTTTAACCACTAAGTGCTGCCTTGCCCCACATGTGCAGCTATGCAGACTGACGATGTGCACTGTATTGATATACCACGTTTTGATAATAAAATAAAATCTACATTCAATATTTCAGAGTTTGCTACCATATTCTATTATTTTCGATTCTTAATATATACAGACTTTATTTGTATTGTTCCAAAAAGTCTTATTATTAATGTTACTGTTTACTGAGTAGATACTAGATTCCTTGCTATATCATCACCATCCTTGGACTGATATATGACAATGTTGTTTTGTCTAGATTCCTTGCTATATCATAAACATCCAAACACTGATATATGACAATGTTGTTTTGTCTAGATTCCTAGCTATATTATAAACGTCCACAAACTGATATGACAATGTTGTTTTGTCTAGATTCCTGCTACATCATTACCATCCTTGGACTGATATATGACAATGTTATTTCGATAGATTCTTTGCTATATCATAAAGTCCACAAACTGATACATGACAATGTTGTTTTGTCTAGATTCCTTGCTATATCATAAACATCCAAACACTGATATATGACAATGTTGTTTTGTCTAGATTCCCTGCTACATCATCACCATCCTTGGACTGATGTATGACAATGTTGTTTTGTCTAGATTCCTTGCTATATCATAAAGTCCACAAACTGATGTATGACAATGTTGTTTTGTCTAGATTCCTGCTACATCATTACCATCCTTGAACTGATATATGACAATGTTATTTTGTCTAGATTCTTTGCTATATCATAAACGTCCACAAACTGATACACGACAATGTTGTTTTGTCTAGATTCCTTGCTATATCATTAACGTCCACAAACTGATATATGACAATGTTGTTTTGTCTAGATTCCTTGCTATATCATAAACGTCCACAAACTGATATATGACAATGTTGTTTTGTCTAGATTCCTTGCTGTATCATAAACATCCACAAACTGATATATGACAATGTTGTTTTGTCTAGATTCCTGCTACATCATTACCATCCTTGGATTGATATATGACAATGTTGTTTTTGTCTAGATTCTTTGCTATATCATAAAGTCCACAAACTGATATATGACAATGTTGTTTTGTCTAGATTCCTTGCTATATCATAAACATCCACAAACTGATATATGACAATGTTGTTTTGTCTAGATTCTTTGCTATATCATAAACATCCGCAAACTAATATCATCACCATGCACCATCGTGCTCTAAAGACACATAAAAAACATTGTGTCTATGTGAGAAAATTAAACTTTGTAATACTAGACTAAGTGCATTTATTGATAAACACAACATTATCAATCCTAGTCAGTATGCATTTTGTGTCTTATGCCCTGACTGAGTTAATTAATGAAATAACTACATCTCTAAATAACAAAATGTATTCCATTGGTGTATTCATCAACTTGAAAAAAGCTTTTGATACAGTAGATCATGAATTGCTTTTTTTATAATATCAGTCAGAGGTATGGCACATAACTGGATAAGTAGTTATTCATCAAATAGATCCCAATTTGTTTGCTATGATGGATCTAATTCCAACTTGCTAAATACATCATGTGGAGTCGCACAAAGCTCAATATTAGGACCTAAACTGTTTATACTGTATGTGAATGATTTATGTAACATTTCTAGACTTGTAAAATATATTGTTTGTTGATGACAATAATTTATTTTGTGCAAGCAAAGATATCAATCAACTTGTTACAACGGTATCCACTGTTCTTGACAAAATGTGTAATTGGTTTGCTGTAAACAAATTATCCCTAAATGTTTCGAAAACAAGTTACACGTAGTTTGCTAATTATACTTTGAATACAAATGTTGACATTTGACAGAGAACGAGTGGATACATTTCTTGGGGTATGAATAGATGAGAAATTTAATTGGAAAGATCATATAGGAAATGTTAAATCTAAACTCTCAAAGAGTACTGCCACATTGTATAAGTGTAGTCAGCTGATAGACTCACAGGTTATGCGTATCCGATACTGCTCATTGTTCTTACCACACATTAATTACTGTTCTGAAATATGGGGAAATACGTATCCCTCCAATATCAATTCTATTGTTAGGCTCCAAAAGTGAGCAATGAGATTGTTATATGGTGCAGGTTGTCTTGACCAAACAACCCCTCTATTTTATAGGTCACAAACACTGAAATTGTTAGATCTTGTAAATTTAAAAACAGCTATATTCATGTTGAAGGCATACCACTACATGTTACCAACTAATATACAAAAACATTTTGTGAACTACAGTATGAAAATTTTTCCTTATATCTGAAGGCTCTTGGAATGTGTGTAATAGTCATGCATTCATCTGATAATTTCTCTAATAATGATTTACTATAACATATAGTGAGGGGATACATAAACTACAAGTTTGTTTAACTTCTTGTGTATTCCTTTCAAGATAATCACAAGAAAATCAAGTTGAGGCAATTACAATCTATACTGTCTGTTTGGATGTTTGTTTGAATAAAAACATATTGTATTGTAAGGGGCACTTATGTAGAATCTGGACCAACCTCGATTTTGCATTATAGCTATAGTTTTGCCTAAATTTGACACATCCATGCGATAATTAAATAATTACACATAATCCTAGGCTGAAGATTGTTGCATCTTAGCGCTCCGGTTTGCTCCAGTCTGCATATGTCATATATGAGAATGTTGTTTTGTGTAGATTCCCCGCTACATCATCACCATCCACAAATTTCTTACTCACATGGCACATGACCATATGTCATATATGAGAATGTTGTTTTGTGTAGATTCCCCGCTACATCATCACCATCCACGAATTGCTTGTTCACACGCCACACGACCATATGTCATATATGAGAATGTTGTTTTGTGTAGATTCCCCGCTACATCATCACCATCCACGAATTGCTTGCTCACACGCCACACGACCATATGTCATATATGAGAATGTTGTTTTGTGTAGATTCCCCGCTACATCATCACCATCCACGGATTGCTTGCTCACATGCCACACGACCATATGTCATATATGAGAATGTTGTTTTGTGTAGATTCCCCGCTACATCATCACCATCCACGAATTGCTTGCTCACATGCCACACGACCATATGTCATATATGAGAATATTGTTTTGTGTAGATTCCCCGCTACATCATCACCATCCACGAATTGCTTGCTCACATGTCACACAACCATATGTCATATATGAGAATGTTGTTTTGTGTAGATTCCCCGCTACATCATCACCATCCACGAATTGCTTGCTCACACGCCACACGACCATGTGGAACGTAAGAGTCTGGAGTTTGCACAGAGTCAGCTCGAGGAGCTCTCACAGGTAACTCTTTAACAAATCTTACAATGTCACATCAGTTATAACACTCAAGGAGCTCTCTGAGGTAACTCTTACAATTTTTATAATGTCACATCAGTTAAACTGATGAAGAACTCACCCAGGTAACATTTTAACAAGTTTATTTATCGACCTAACATGCAAACCTGTTCAACAACAGCACCATTATTGATTCCCCGTCTTGGTAATCGATTACCTCCATGATCACATGATGGCACCACCCATGGTATGATACTGCATTTTCTGGGTACTCGCTATTCCATGATGCTATTGCAGACACTATCGCAACGTCAAAGCAATAGTAATACAATTTTTGCAATAGTATCACAGTAGTAAAACTAACTGCAGCAGTCACTCAGTGTTTAGAACTGATGCAGTGTTGTGACAGCAGGAAGATGGTTTCAGATCATACAATGATGCAGTGTTGTGACAGCAGGAAGATGGTTTCAGATCATTCAATGATACAGTGTTGTTACAGCAGGAAGATGGTTTCAGATCATGCAATGATGCAGTGTTGTGACAGCAGGAAGATGGTTTCAGATCATGCATGATGCAGTGTTGTGACAATAGGAAGATGGTTTCAGATCATTCAATGATACAGTGTTGTTACAGCAGGAAGATGGTTTCAGATCATGCATGATACAGTGTTGTGACAGCAGGAAGATGGTTTCAGATCATATGATGCAGTGTTGTGACAGCATGGTTTCAGATCATTCAATGATACAGTGTTGTTACAGCAGGAAGATGGTTTCAGATCATGCAATGATGCAGTGTTGTGACAGCAGGAAGATGGTTTCAGATCATACAATGATGCAGTGTTGTGACAGCAGGAAGATGGTTTCAGATCATTCAATGATACAGTGTTGTTACAGCAGGAAGATGGTTTCAGATCATGCAATGATGCAGTGTTGTGACAGCAGGAAGATGGTTTCAGATCATGCATGATGCAGTGTTGTGACAATAGAAGATGGTTTCAGATCATTCAATGATACAGTGTTGTTACAGCAGGAAGATGGTTTCAGATCATGCAATGATGCAGTGTTGTTACAGCAGGAAGATGGTTTCAGATCATGCATGATGCAGTGTTGTGACAATAGAAGATGGTTTCAGATCATTCAATGATACAGTGTTGTGACAGCAGGAAGATGGTTTCAGATCATGCATGATGCAGTGTTGTGACAATAGAAGATGGTTTCAGATCATTCAATAATACAGTGTTGTGACAGCAGGAAGATGGTTTCAGATCATGCATGATGCAGTGTTGTGACAATAGGAAGATGGTTTCAGATCATTCAATGATACAGTGTTGTTACTGCAGGAAGATGGTTTCAGATCATGCATGATACAGTGTTGTGACAGCAGGAAGATGGTTTCAGATCATGCAATGATGTGGTGTTGTGACAGCAGGAAGATGGTTTCAGATCATGCAATGATGCAGTGTTGTGACAGCAGGAAGATGGTTTCAGATCATGCATGATGCGGTGTTGTGACAGCAGGAAGATGGTTTCAGACCATGCAATAATGCAGTGTTGTGACAGCAGGAAGATGGTTTCAGATCATGCAATGATGCAATGTTGTGACAGCAGGAAGATGGTTTCAGATCATGCAATGATGCAGTGTTGTGACAACAGGAAGATGGTTTCGGATCGTACATGATGCAGTGTTGTGACAGTAGGAAGATGGTTTCAGATCATTCAATGATACAGTGTTGTTACAGCAGGAAGATGGTTCAGACCATGCATGATGCAGTGTTGTGACAGCAGGAAGATGGTTTCAGATCATGCAATGATGCAGTGTTGTGACAGCAGGAAGATGGTTTCAGATTATGCAATGATGCAGTGTTGTGACAGCAGGAAGATGGTTTCAGATGATGCATGATGCAGTGTTGTGACAGCAGGAAGATGGTTTCAGATCATGCAATGATGCAGTGTTTTGACAGCAGGAAGATGGTTTCAGATCATGCAATGACGCAGTGTTGTGACAGCAGGAAGATGGTTTCAGATCATTCAATGATACAGTGTTGTGACAGCAGGAAGATGGTTTCAGATCATGCAATGATGCAGTGTTGTTACAGCAGGAAGATGGTTTCAGATCATGCATGATGCAGTATTGTGACAATAGGTAGATGGTTTCAGATCATTCAATGATGCAGTGTTGTAACAGCAGGAAGATGGTTTCAGATCATGCATGATGAAGTCAGTGAGACGGAGAACATCCGTAAGAACCTCGCAATAGAGCGCATGATTGTCGAAGGTTGCGACATCCTTCTAGACGTCACACAGACGTTTGTCAGACAAGGTAATATTTTGTCACATATGCTTTCCTTCTTTTCATGATGTGTGAGGCTCTCTTGTTTAGTTCATGTAGTGTGAATATGATGTTGTGTGAGGCTTTATTCTTTTGTTTGTGTAGAATGCCTGCCTGTTAGAATACCAAAAAAAAAAAATAGCAGCATTATGTTGATGGTGTATTTCCATTTTTAGCTGGTCAGCCTAATCAATATACTTCTAGATGGAATAAATTCTTAGACAAGGTATATGTACAAAATTATCCAATGTAACATGTTAACTATGAAATAACTGTGGGAAACCATGCAAGATTGATTGCAAGTGTTGTGTTTGTGTCAGGATCGCTCATACAAGTGCTGTGTTTGTGTCAGGATCATTCACACAAGTGCTGTGTTTGCATCAGGATTGTTCACACAAGTGTTGTGTTTGTGCCAGGATTATTCACACAAGTGTTGTGTTTGTGCCAGGATCATTCACACAAGTGCTGTGTTTGCATCAGGAGTGTTCACACAAGTGTTGTGTTTGTGCCAGGATCATTCAGACAAGTGCTGTGTTTGTGCCAGGATCATTCACACAAGTGCTGTGTTTGCATCAGGATTGTTCACACAAGGGTTGTGTTTGTGCCAGGATTATTCAGACAAGTGCTGTGTTTGTGCCAGGATTGTTCACACAAGTGCTGTGTTTGTGTCGGGATCATTCACACAAGTGTTGTGTTTGTGCCAGAGTTATTCACACAAGTGTTGTGTTCATGCCAGGATCATTTACACAAGTCTTGTGTTTGTGCCAGGGTCGCTCATACAAGTGTTGCATGAGAAAGTGAAGACTAGCCGGGGACGTCTCGGCTCGTTCAGCTCAACCTTCAAGGAGTCGAAGAAGGAGACTGTGCGGCAAGTGTTCCTCTTCACAAACCACCTGCTCCTGACGACACGAGCCTCCAACGGCAGACTTCATCTTGCCAAGGTGAGATTACTGTGATGCATGGTGTTAGTGTATTGCTGAATGGCACCTATTTGTTGTGATACAGGTTTTTTAAGCTGGAATTTTTTGTCGGAGAAATTATCAAATTGTTTAATGTCAGTGGAACAGTGCAATGACACCTGTTCATGTTGCTGGTCTGTTGCATGTACAGTGCTAAGGACAAAAGTGTTCATGTTTGTGTCTTGTCTTGTCTGATTGTATAGTGGCCAACACTCCTGTGAAGTAAAACGGTCAGGGTCATGGTTGGGTGTGCATGCAATGTAGTCGTCTGTCTGATACATTGCCCTTACAATGCTAAGGACAAGAGTGTTCATGTATGTGGCTGATCTGTTGGAAGTTCACTGCCCATGCTTTGTCTACATGACATCACTAAATATACTGGTAAAATATTCTTAAATAATAACTTTTGGACAGTCACACTGTGAACAAACAGATTTCAAATTGATAATATTTCATTGAATGCATATGAATATGTTGGTATTTCTGTGATACTCAGTAACACTCAATAATCTACTTGTAATAATTGAACCAGTGTCTGTACACAGATAGGTTAACGTTTTCCTTTTAGATGGCTTGAACCTCAAGCGCCATTCTTTCAGGGACTAATATACGACCCCTAGAATAGAACATAATACCTGTATTTCTTAAAAATACCCAATATATGTCCACATTTTCACCTTTTATGGGGTAAATCAATTGTTCAGAACAAAAAATGTGCACGTAATATGTTAAGCGTAACCTAACAATTGCAGGAACCACACGCACGCAGGAAATATTTTGGGAAAACGATCCCTGCGTCATAGACTTGGCATCATGGTGTAGAGTCTGTAGACGCTGACGCAATCATTTTATTTGACAATTCTATGCTATCACGAATAGGGCCTATCGATGGACGTGAACCTCACATTCTCTCCAAAATTCGTCATTTTGAACAAACAAGTATCTGTGAGCGCGTTATGGTGTGTCATGCGCCCACTGTCACATACACCCTCCTATGCAAAGCAACAATGTAAGTCAAGTGTAGATTGGAATAGGCCAACTTAATGACATTTACTTTATTGTTTCACATAGGTTATAACAACAGCACATATACATCAATACATGTTCACAGCAAGCATGCCGGCCCCAATGGTACTGCTAACCAATACCTACAAATCCTAGACATAGGTTATAACAACAGCACATATACATCAATACATGTTCACAGCAAGCATGCCGGCCCCAATGGTACTGCTAACCAATACCTACAAATCCTAGACATAGGTTATAACAACAGCACATATACATCAATACATGTTCACAGCAAGCATGCCAGCCCCAATGGTACTGCTAACCAATACCTACAAATCCTAGACATAGGTTATAACAACAGCACATATACATCAATACATGTTCACAGCAAGCATGCCGGCCCCAATGGTACTGCTAACCAATACCTACAAATCCTAGACATAGGTTATAACAACAGCACATATACATCAATACATGTTCACAGCAAGCATGCTGGCCCCAATGGTACTGCTAACCAATACCTACAAATCCTAGACATAGGTTATAACAACAGCACATATACATCAATACATGTTCACAGCAAGCATGCTGGCCCCAATGGTACTGCTAACCAATACCTACAAATCCTAGACATAGGTTATAACAACAGCACATATACATCAATACATGTTCACAGCAAGCATGCTGGCCCCAATGGTACTGCTAACCAATACCTATAAATCCTAGCTGTATAACCAACCACCACTACCTAGATCATTAAACTATATTTACAATTGACACCATATCTGTGGGGGTCACTTTGCCTAAGCCTCACTCCCCCTCCTGTACCACTACACACCTACTTTATTTACTGCACTAAAAACCCTGAGTACACTACTGACTCACAGTAATTTTAAGAGGAAAAAGCCTAGGCAAAACCTTGTGTACTTATCTGTAACTGGGAAAAGTGTCAAAGAAACTAACTTGTATGACATTATACATCAAGTATGGCACAGGGAGGAGGGTGTGAAACATATTTATAAAACACACACAATAATCCAATACTTTATACACAAATTCTCAAATGCACAATTAATAATAAAACTTTTGACAATCCAAAACCACACGAAGAACCCTGATGATCGATGCTGACGAATGGAGGCAGATTTAAACGGAGCTCCTGCATATATATACTGCCTGGGCATCTTGCACCTATGCATCACGATGCTATGTATCACTACGCGCCCATGAATAAATTCACCAGGGAAACTACAGGTGTATTACACTAGGTGGCACCACTCACCTTGTTACCTCACATAGGAAATTTTTATGTAACAGTGCTTTGTGCTTACTCACATTTGCTAAATATATTACTGATACAACTGTCAACTACCAAGGCATCCCATCAGGTGACGGGCATTTTTGCTAATAACAATAATTAAAGTAATTATAGAGCCAAACCACATAGTTGTGGGGCTCTGTGTGTTGGTGTATTCATCATATTGTAATAAAACACATTTAAACTAAGCCCTACCAACATGCACAACAAACAGCTTAGCAAATACTAGAAATGAATATGTAGGCAATATTTTGTGTAAACACCCCTGAATGGAGGATTAGCCCCAGGATTGACAGTTTATAAATAAAATTTTATTATGTTATTATAATAAATTCTCATTCTCAAAACACAAAGACAACTACTGAATATGAAACGTACTTTGCTCAAAATGTCACTTCATAACTCAGAAACATCCAATATAAAGCCAAATAGAAACACCCAGTGAAGAGCAAATAGACTAACAAGTAGCCCCGTATGACATCTGTTATGACACCTGTATTACAAGTAGCCCTGTATAAAGTCTGTTATGACACACCTGTGTTACAAGTAGCCCTGTATGTCGTCTTTTATGACATACCTGTGTTACAAGTAGCCCTGTATGTCGTCTTTTATGACACACCTGTGTTACAAGTAGCCCTGTATGTCGTCTTTTATGACACACCTGTGTTACAAGTGGCCCTGTATGTCGTCTTTTATGACACACCTGTGTTACAAGTAGCCCTGTATGTCGTCTTTTATGACATACCTGTGTTACAAGTAGCCCTGTATGTCGTCTTTTATGACACACCTGTGTTACAAGTGGCCCTGTATGTCGTCTTTTATGACACACCTGTGTTACAAGTGGCCCTGTATGTCGTCTTTTATGACACACCTGTGTTACAAGTAGCCCTGTATGTCGTCTTTTATGACATACCTGTGTTACAAGTAGCCCTGTATGTCGTCTTTTATGACACACCTGTGTTACAAGTAGCCCTGTATGTCGTCTTTTATGACACACCTGTGTTACAAGTAGCCCTGTATGTCGTCTTTTATGACACACCTGTGTTACAAGTGGCCCTGTATGTCGTCTTTTATGACATACCTGTGTTACAAGTGGCCCTGTATGTCGTCTTTTATGACACACCTGTGTTACAAGTGGCCCTGTATGTCGTCTTTTATGACACACCTGTGTTACAAGTGGCCCTGTATGTCGTCTTTTATGACACACCTGTGTTACAAGTAGCCCTGTATGTCGTCTTTTATGACATACCTGTGTTACAAGTAGCCCTGTATGTCGTCTTTTATGACACACCTGTGTTACAAGTGGCCCTGTATGTCGTCTTTTATGACACACCTGTGTTACAAGTGGCCCTGTATGTCGTCTTTTATGACACACCTGTGTTACAAGTAGCCCTGTATGTCGTCTTTTATGACATACCTGTGTTACAAGTAGCCCTGTATGTCGTCTTTTATGACACACCTGTGTTACAAGTAGCCCTGTATGTTGTCTTTTATGACACACCTGTGTTACAAGTGGCCCTGTATGTCGTCTTTTATGACACACCTGTGTTACAAGTAGCCCTGTATGTCGTCTTTTATGACACACCTGTGTTACAAGTAGCCCTGTATGACGTCTGTTATGACACACCTGTGTTACAAGTGGCCCTGTATGATGTCTGTTATGACACACCTGTGTTACAAATTGCCCTGTATGATGTCTGTTATGACACACCTGTGTTACAAGTGGCCCCGTATGACATCTGTTATGACACCTGTATTACAAGTAGCCCTGTATAAAATCTGTTATGACACATCTGTTACAAGTAGCCCTGTTTGACATCTCTTATGACACCTGTGTTACAAGAAGCCCTGTTTGACGTCTCTTATGACACCTGTGTTACAAGTAGCCCTGTTTGACGTCTCTTATGACACCTGTGTTACAAGAAGCCCTGTATGACATCTGTTATGACACACTTGTGTTACAAGTAGCCCTGTATGACGTCTGTTATGACACACCTGTGTTATAAGTAGCCCTGTATGACATCTGTTATGACCCACTTGTGTTACAAGAAGTCCTGTATGACGTCTGTTATGACACACCTGTGTTACAAGTAGCTATGTATAAAGTCTGTTATGACACACCTGTGTTACAAGAAGCCCTGCATGACGTCTATTATTCTTGTATGTTTGTTGTTTGGTAGAATAAGAACTTAGCAGCTATTTAGTGATCACAAAAGTAGAAACCAACTCGTTTATTTTAGCTCCGGTCGAAACAGTGTCGCACATCAATCTCGGATAATCTCCGACGATAAATATAGCACATATCACAACATCTCCCTTTAAAGTAACTGATGACCATTCTAAAAAATCTTTATGTGACTGACCATCTAATGTGGAAGTTCGTATGAGTATACGTCGTGGCTTCCTCACGGTTCACCTACAGATCAAGACGAGTCGGCGGTTTTGATCGACGTTTGCTGCGCCGGATCATCGCTGGAGGGTTGTTTACGTCGACTTGTGGAGTACGTGTAGTAGAAGCTTCACACGGATCGGTAACTTCTCGACTGGGTGACTCACACAAAGCAGACCCTGTCGGTGACGATTGTCCCTCAGGATTCGTGTCAACCAAGGAGCTTCAATTGCGGTGAATGTTCGAGTTACCCTCCATTCGTACGTTGTAAGACCTCGGTGTCTGTGCTCATCCGGTGACAACACCGTTTTGCTTTGTGTCCTTTACGAACACTTGCGACCCTATCTCCAATGGTGGTAAGTTGAGCGCGTGGTGTCGGGCGTCGAAGGTTGTTTTCTGGTAACCTCTCTGGCTTGACTCTTTCGCTCTCAGATGTATCAAATCAGGGATGATCGGCTTCAGTGTCTCGGTGTATGCCGGAACGGTTGAGCATAACTATCGACCCATTAGTAGCTGTGCAGGACTATCCATTCGCCAGTGGTGCGTTCCGGTAAGCAAGAAGACCCAAATATGGGTCCTCGTTCTTCCGCAACAAGTTCTTCACTGTCTCAACAGCCCGTTCAGCTTCACCGTTAAATTGTGGGTATCTCGGCGAGCTGGTCACATGTACGAAACTGTACTTGATGGAGAATTGTCTGAACGTCTCCGCTGCATACTGTGGGCCGTTATCTGACATTACTACCTCTGGTATACCATGACGGGCGAAGAACGACTTCAAGTGTTCGATGATCGTTTCAGAATCGGTTAGTTGGAGTTTGGCCACTTCGAAGAATCGCGAGTGATAATCCACAGCGACAAGATACTTCGAGTTCTGCCAATGGAACAAGTCTGTCCCGATGCGTTCCCATGGCCTCTCTGGAAACTCAAGTGTCATGAGGGGCTCACTATGTTCTGAACGATTTAGTCGACACACGTTGCATGTTCTGACCATGTCTGCTATCTGACTTGACATGCATGGCCACCAGACGTTCCTTCGGGCGGTCTCTCTGCATTTGTGTATGCCCAGATGTCCCGTGTGTATCTTCTCGAGTGTCTCTGCCCGCAGTAGACTTGGTATCACGATTCGAGACCCCAACAGCAGGAGTCCTCGTTCAACGCTAAGCTCGTCGCGAAGTTGATAGAATTCACACAATGTTGGATTCTCCGTCATGATTGGCGGCCAACCATGTTCACAGTGCTCCATCACCTGCACACACACGGGATCGTCCGCGTACGCCGCTTTGATTCGCGTCATCATGGCTGTTGATGCCACAGTACTCTCCAGGACGTACATCACCGACTCTGCGTAGGCCTCAACCTGCATTGCAAAGTCCTCGACTTTGTCGTCATTCTCAGCAACTGGCGCTCGTGATAGCACATCTGCGGTGTGTAAGTTCTTGCCTGGCACATAGACAATGTTGTATGAGTAGCGCATTAGCCGTAGTCTGAAGCGCTGGACCCGTATCCGCAATTGGTCTAGCAGTTTTTGCCCGAGCAATAGAATCAGCAGCTTATGATCCATCTCGAGAAGGATGTGTACACCAGTAATTTACTGAGTAAATCGATCACATGCCCACGTTAGGGCGAGAGCCTCTTTTTCGATTTGGGCGTATCGTTTTTCGCAGTCCGTCATCGATCGTGATGCGTGATGACTTTACGACCGCCGTTCGGTTCTTCCTGTAGAAGTGTTGCCCCCAGTCCGTAGGAGCTCGCGTCTGCAGATATGATCAACGGCTTGCTCGCGTCATACCATGCTAATGTCGGTGTCGTGCACAGTTCTTCTTTGATGCCCTCCATGGCACTCTGCTGGGCTGTGTCCCATGTCCACATTACGTCTCTCTGAGTGGACCCGTCAAGGACGTCATGTTGGGTGCGAATCTTCCCATCTGGTTAACCATCCCAAGAAATCGTTGCAACTCGGTTACGTTTTGTGGCACCGGGAACTTGGAAATTGCAGTGATTTTCGATTGATCTGCACGAATGCCATCCTCATCAATGATGAAGCCCAGGAATTTGGTGCTTGTTTTTGAGAACTCGCACTTGTTGTTCAACGTCATGCTGCTTCGCTTGATTTTCTCCATCATCTCAGCGACCCACTGGTCGTGTTCCTCCTTGGTCGTGCCATGTTTCAGAACATCGTCCATGTGACAGATCACACCAGGAAGACCTTCGAGAATTTTGTTCATCGTCCTCTGGAAAATTTCCGGGGCTGAACTTATCCCGAAACACAGGCGATCGAAGCAGAATCTCCCGTACGGCGTTATAAACGTGGTGAGTAGCTGCGACTCAGGATCCAGCGGAATCTGCCAGAACCCCAAATTTGCATCGAGCCGGCTGAAGAATCGAGCCTTGCTCAACTTCGCCAGGCTGTCATCAACTGAGTTCATAGGATGATACTCGCGTCTGACTGCGCGATTCAACTGCGTGAGGTCCACACACAAGCGGACATCTGACTTGTTCGCTTTAGGCACAATGAGAAGTCCAGAACACTAGTCAGTCAGTTGCTCGACTTTGGAGATGACGCCTTGCGACACCATGCGGTCTAACTCGACTTTGACTTTCGGCAAGAGAGGGTACGGCACGCGTCTCGGAACGTTGAGGGCTACCGGTCGTGCATCGTCCTTCAGCTTGATCGAGTACGGGTAGTCTTGTAGTTCCCCTAGACCCTCAAACAACTCACTATATTTTGCTCTATAGTCGTTGTTGACGGAGTCGACGTGGAATGTAAGCAGTTTCAACCACTCACATGCCCCCTTTGAGAGTATCGACTGTTCTTGTCGATTGACCACATACAGCACCTCCTGAGTCGAAACGTTGCGGTGGGTGATCGTTGCCGTAACCTGTCCCAGAACATGGAGTTTCGCTTGACCCGGACCCTTCATAACTTTGTCCGATTTTACAAGGTTCACCTGTCTCAGGATGGGGTCTTTGAACACAATGACAGATACAGATGCTCCCGTATCAAGCTTGAAGCAGACATCATCCTCAGCTGATAATACTGTCACAGCCACCACATCACTACAAGAGTCTGTCTTGTTCGACGTTAATTCCACCAGGAACTGTGGTTCGTCGACCTTGATCTCATTAGTCATCTTTGCTTCGCACATTTTCGCGAAGTGTCCCTTCTTTTTGCACTTGTAACACTCAGCATCTTTTGCCAGGCACTGTTGTACTGGGTGAGACTGATTGCCGCATCTACGGCACTGATGTCGTGGTGTCAGTTTTGAAGCGGACTTCCATGGCTTTTTAGCGTTGCTTTTCTTGTATGAATTTGCACGCACACACTGCACATTCTCGGAACGCCCAGCAGATCTCAACTCTGTTGTCTGTTTGTCGACACACTCGGACTGACGGATCATCGACACCGCCTTTTGCTCGGTCAGCAATTCGTCTTCCATCATTTGCATTTCCTTGGAGAGATGATCGTCCAAGATGCCAACCACTAATCGATCGCGTATCTGCGTGCTTCGATCCGTGAAGTCACATTTGTCGGCCAGTTCGTACAGTGATCAGATAAATTGTTCAGCTGGCTCGCCGGGCCTCTGATATCGTTTGTAGAACTTTGCTCTCTTGTAAATAACGTACTTTTTGGGTTTAAAGTATGCATTTAGTGCCGTGACTACCATTTCATAGTTGTTCTGATTTTCGTCACTGACCCCAATGCCTTTAGCACAGTCTCTGACTGGGGGCCCATAGTATACAAAAGCGAACTAACTTGAATTTCTTCCGTTTCAGTTGCTAGCTTTCAGATTGCTCGAAATCGTGTCCAACGTGTAATCCACTCTTCCCAGTGCGCCGGTTGTGCGAAATCGAAAATATCAGGCGCCCGGAACTTTGACATCGTTTCGTTACGTTTACAAAGTTCTCTTGTTTTCGTTTATACTTAGCTGCAACATGTGTGCGTGCATGTTCGAATAAACACCGCTGCCACCATCTTATATGTTTGTTGTTTGGTAGAATAAGAACTTAGCAGCTATTTAGTGATCACGAAAGTAGAAACCAACTCGTTTATTTTAGCTCCGGTCGAAACAGTGTCGCACATCAATCTCGGATAATCTCCGACGATAAATATAGCATTTATCACAATAGTTATGACACCTGCATTACAAGTAGCCCTGTTATGACACACCTGTGTTACAAGTAGCCCTGTATGACGTCTGTTATGACAACTGTATTACAAGTAGCCCTGTATGATGTCTGTTATGACACCTGTGTTACAAGTGGTCCTGTATGACGTCTGTTATGATACACCTGCTACATTTTCTGTTGCCTCCAGATGTCACTACTGTGCATTGGCAACTCTGTTGTCCACTCCAAAGCTGTGTTTGTGTGTGTGTGTTTTTTGTGTGTGTGTGTGTGTGTGTGTGTGTGTTTGTGTGTGCGTGTGTGCGTGTGTGTGTGTGTGTGTGTGTTTGTGTGTGTGTGTTTTGTGTGTGTGCGTGTGTGTGCGTGTGTGTGTATGTATGTGTGTGTGTGCATGCACGCATGTGCATGTGATTATGTGTTCATGTGTGCATCCGCGTATGCATACGTGTATGTGTGTGCGTGTGCGTGTGTGTATGTGTGTGTGGGTGTGCGTGTGCGTGTGCGTGTTCGTGTGCATATATGTCAGTATGTGAGTGTTTGACTATGTGTTTTGTCTGAGTTTTTGCATGTGTGTTTGTACGTTACTGTGTGTGTGTATGTGTGCGTGTGTATGTGCGCGTATGTGTGTGTGTGTGCATGTGTTTGTGTACGCATGCGTTCATGTGTGACTGTTGGTGCTAGATTCCATAAAACTGGCTTAAATGGAAAAAAAGGCAAATTGTTGGTGTTATGCACTTACAAGTGTTAATATAAATTAACTATTCGCAACTATTATTAAACATTTTCTAATCAGTGGTTAACTTATCTTAGAATGCTGTCTCAAAGTGGAAGATTCTAGTAAAATTTCCAAAATAATGAAGGCTAACATCTTTTCCATGGTGCAATAAATTATCAAGTAAGCACTGAGCTATGATGTCAGTTATGACACGCCAGGCGCCAAGTGTTCTCAACATATATATGGGCAAGGCCAGGGAAAACCGAGACACTTTTGAAAACGTGTCGCCGGCTTTTTTCGTGGTTGTTATAGGGGCCTATGTAAAGTGCATACAAATTTCCGACTCCAATGGCTAGAAGACATCATAAGGATTAAAACGATGTACAGTTTTATGTAGTTAACTGTAAAATTTGCAGAATTACGAACGCGGCACGAGTTTTTGCATGTCGTCAGCAACACTCTGACTACAAACCACTGTTCAAATTATTAAACTACTTATTATAAAAGTGCCTCATGTGTGTTTCCTTGATCTCATACAAAGTGTATATTATTTTATGGTATAAATAAATCACCTGCAGTACAAAATTATGCATCTGTGCTCTAGAGTAGCTTGTTGCCGATGTACATGTGTATCAAATCGGGGAAGTAAATTCTTAAAATAATAAGGGCAGGTAATTCACTAAGCGTCATTGCGTAACGTAAATTGGTGGGCATTTAAAGTACTCACAGTAAAGTTAACAGAAAAAATACAAATATTCAACTTTGAAACCATGTTTTTAGTAATATACATTGTAGAATAGGTTATCTTTGAAATAAAATGTCTACAAATTAGATTTTGTAAAAAAAATTGTTGACCAGTTGATCAAGTGAAAATGTCTCGTTTCCGCTGGCCTTGCCCATATGTATACACCAGCTCATTTATTGATTTCTCCTATTCTCTGATCTAAAAGCTGAATTATATTTGTATGAGTATAAACTATTATAATGCCATACATGACATTTTTACAAGTTATAGCAACAAAGCAAATTATGTGATTATTTACATCATAAACTGCTTTACTGGCTGTGGTTGTGTGGATATAGTATGTATATTAACACCTCACAATATACATAGAAGCATTTAACATACTTGAAAGAGTCATAATCATAGTAGTATTATTAGTAACCTCTTCCAAAAATATGACATTTCTTAAACATTAATTATGAAAGTCTTATACAACAAACTTCCTCGTAAATCTATACAATTAATTTGTTTGCATTACATCTCAAAAACTATTATACTTATCTAGTTGTCTGTCTGATAAGTGCATTATGTGCCCTATTTAGTGCTTTTTTATACTACCATAATGACTGTATGGTGTGGAGCGCCGTGGTGTAGTGTCTATAGCTTTGGGCTCTCGACCAAGAGAACCGGATTCTAATCCTGTGCTGCAGTGTTGAACCTTTGGGAAGTTCAGTCACTCTGTGTTGCTCTAGTTCACTCAGCTGAATGAATGAGTACCTGGCAATAATCAGTGGTCATATTTGTGTAGTCTTCGCCCATTAATTGCAGCATGGCTAGACGTTTCCCAGAGAAGTTGAGATGGAGATTCGATTGAACAGGTCTGCCTGGGAATAATGTGTAAAGTGGTTTGAGCAGTCTTGAGGACTGAATAGTGCACTGTATAAGAACTTACCTTTACTTTATTCTGATATCTAAAAATAATTAAACAAATTATACAATTTTCAGCTGTCCAAAAACACACAGAAAAAAAATTGTTTGGTGTCCGAAAACACAGTCACAATGTACTGTCTGTTTTGAGACACAAAGAAACTACAGGTGTCCAAAAACACAGTCGCTATGTACTGTATGTTTTAGACACGTAGAAACTACAGGTGTCCAAAAACACAGTCGCTATGTACTGTACGTTTTGAGACACATAGAAACTACAGGTGTCCAAAAACACAGTCGCTATGTACTGTATGTTTTAGACACGTAGAAACTACAGGTGTCCAAAAACACAGTCGCTATATACTGTACGTTTTGAGACACATAGAAACAACAGGTGTCCAAAAACACAGTCGCTATGTACTGTACGTTTTGAGACACAGAAACTACAGGTGTCCAAAAACACAGTCACTATGTACTGTACGTTTTGAGACACAAAGAAACTACAGGTGTCCAAAAACACAGTCACTATGTACTGTACGTTTTGAGACACAAAGAAACTACAGGTGTCCAAAAACACAGTCGCTATGTACTGTAGGTTTTGAGACACATAGAAACTGCAGGTGTCCAAAAACACAGTCGCTATGTACTGTACGTTTTGAGACACAAAGAAACTACAGGTGTCCAAAAACACAGTCACTATGTACTGTACATTTTGAGACACATAGAAACTACAGGTGTCCAAAAACACAGCCACTATGTACTGTACGTTTTGAGACACAAAGAAACTACAGGTGTCCAAAAACACAGTCGCTATGTACTGTACGTTTTGAGACACAAAGAAACTACAGGTGTCCAAAAACACAGTCGCTATGTACTGTACGTTTTGAGACACATAGAAACTACAGGTGTCCAAAAACACTGTCACTATGTACTGTACGTTTTGAGACACAAAGAAACTACAGGTGTCCAAAACCACAGTCGCTAATTACTGTACGTTTTGAGACACATAGAAACTACAGGTGTCCAAAAACACAGTCACTATGTACTGTACGTTTTGAGACACAAAGAATTTGTTTGCAATACATCTCAAAAACTATTATACTTATCTAGTTGTCTGTCTGATAAGTGCATTATGTGCCCTATTTAGTGCTTTTTTATACTACCATAATGACTGTATGGTGTGGAGCGCCGTGGTGTAGTGTCTATAGCTTTGGGCTCTCGACCAAGAGAACCGGGTTCTAATCCTATGCTGCAGTGTTGAACCTTTGGGAAGTTCAGTCACTCTGTGTTGCTCTAGTTCACTCAGCTGAATGAATGAGTACCTGGCTATAATCAGTGGTCATATTTGTGTAGTCTTCGCCCATTAATTGCAGCATGGCTAGACGTTTCCCAGAGAAGTTGAGATGGAGATTCGATTGAACAGGTCTGCCTGGGAATAATGTGTAAAGTGCTTTGAGCAGTCTTGAGGACTGAATAGTGGACTGTATAAGAACTTACCTTTACTTTATTCTGATATCTAAAAATAATTAAACAAATTATACAATTTTCAGCTGTCCAAAAACACACAGAAAAAAAATTGTTTGGTGTCCGAAAACACAGTCACAATGTACTGTCTGTTTTGAGACACAAAGAAACTACAGGTGTCCAAAAACACAGTCGCTATATACTGTATGTTTTGAGACACATAGAAACAACAGGTGTCCAAAAACACAGTCGCTATGTACTGTACGTTTTGAGACACAGAAACTACAGGTGTCCAAAAACACAGTCACTATGTACTGTACGTTTTGAGACACAAAGAAACTACAGGTGTCCAAAAACACAGTCACTATGTACTGTACGTTTTGAGACACAAAGAAACTACAGGTGTCCAAAAACACAGTCGCTATGTACTGTAGGTTTTGAGACACAGAAACTACAGGTGTCCAAAAACACAGTCGCTATGTACTGTACGTTTTGAGACACAAAGAAACTACAGGTGTCCAAAAACACAGTCACTATGTACTGTACATTTTGAGACACATAGAAACTACAGGTGTCCAAAAACACAGCCACTATGTACTGTTCGTTTTGAGACACAAAGAAACTACAGGTGTCCAAAAACACAGTCGCTATGTACTGTACGTTTTGAGACACAAAGAAACTACAGGTGTCCAAAAACACAGTCGCTATGTACTGTACGTTTTGAGACACATAGAAACTACAGGTGTCCAAAAACACTGTCACTATGTACTGTACGTTTTGAGACACAAAGAAACTACAGGTGTCCAAAACCACAGTCGCTAATTACTGTACGTTTTGAGACACATAGAAACTACAGGTGTCCAAAAACACAGTCACTATGTACTGTACGTTTTGAG
Organism: Paraescarpia echinospica; assembly: GCA_020002185.1. Lineage (NCBI taxonomy): Eukaryota > Metazoa > Annelida > Polychaeta > Sabellida > Siboglinidae > Paraescarpia > Paraescarpia echinospica. The sequence goes on from CM034541.1 coordinate 20,123,031, forward strand.
ACACAAAGAATTTGTTTGCATTACATCTCAAAAACTATTATACTTATCTAGTTGTCTGTCTGATAAGTGCATTATGTGCCCTATTTAGTGCTTTTTTATACTACCATAATGACTGTATGGTGTGGAGCGCCGTGGTGTAGTGTCTATAGCTTTGGGCTCTCGACCAAGAGAACCGGGTTCTAATCCTGTGCTGCAGTGTTGAACCTTTGGGAAGTTCAGTCACTCTGTGTTGCTCTAGTTCACTCAGCTGAATGAATGAGTACCTGGCTATAATCAGTGGTCATATTTGTGTAGTCTTCGCCCATTAATTGCAGCATGGCTAGACGTTTCCCAGAGAAGTTGAGATGGAGATTCGATTGAACAGGTCTGCCTGGGAATAATGTGTAAAGTGCTTTGAGCAGTCTTAAGGACTGAATAGTGCACTGTATAAGAACTTACCTTTACTTTATTCTGATATCTAAAAATAATTAAACAAATTATATAATTTTCAGCTGTCCAAAAACACACAGAAAAAAAATTGTTTGGTGTCCGAAAACACAGTCACAATGTACTGTCTGTTTTGAGACACAAAGAAACTACAGGTGTCCAAAAACACAGTCGCTATGTACTGTATGTTTTAGACACTTAGAAACTACAGGTGTCCAAAAACACAGTCGCTATGTACTGTACGTTTTGAGACACATAGAAACTACAGGTGTCCAAAAACACAGTCGCTATGTACTGTATGTTTTAGACACGTAGAAACTACAGGTGTCCAAAAACACAGTCGTTATATACTGTACGTTTTGAGACACATAGAAACAACAGGTGTCCAAAAACACAGTCGCTATATACTGTACGTTTTGAGACACAGAAACTACAGGTGTCCAAAAACACAGTCACTATGTACTGTACGTTTTGAGACACAAAGAAACTACAGGTGTCCAAAAACACAGTCACTATGTACTGTACGTTTTGAGACACAAAGAAACTACAGGTGTCCAAAAACACAGTCGCTATGTACTGTAGGTTTTGAGACACATAGAAACTACAGGTGTCCAAAAACACAGTCACTATGTACTGTACATTTTGAGACACATAGAAACTACAGGTGTCCAAAAACACAGCCACTATGTACTGTACGTTTTGAGACACAAAGAAACTACAGGTGTCCAAAAACACAGTCACTATGTACTGTACGTTTTGAGACACAAAGAAACTACAAGTGTCCAAAAACACAGTCGCTATGTACTGTACGTTTTGAGACACATAGAAACTACAGGTGTCCAAAAACACAGTCGCTGTGTACTGTACGTTTTGAGACACAAAGAAACTACAGGTGTCCAAAAACACTGTCACTATGTACTGTACGTTTTGAGACACAAAGAAACTACAGGTGTCCAAAACCACAGTCGCTAATTACTGTACGTTTTGAGACACATAGAAACTACATATGTCCAAAAACACAGTCGCTATGTACTGTATGTTTTGAGACACATAGAAACTACAGGTGTCCAAAAACACAGTCGCTATGTACTGTACGTTTTGAGACACATAGAAACTACAGGTGTCCAAAAACACAGTCACTATGTACTGTACATTTTGAGACACAAAGAAACTACAGGTGTCCAAAAACACAGTCACTATGTACTGTATGTTTTTAGACACATAGAAACTACAGGTGTCCAAAAACACAGTCGCTATGTACTGTACGTTTTGAGACACATAGAAACTACAGATGTCCAAAAACACAGTCACTATGTACTGTACGTTTTGAGACACAGAAAGTACAGGTGTCCAAAAACACAGTCGCTATGTACTGTACGTTTTGAGACACAAAGAAACTACAGGTGTCCAAAAACACAGTCGCTATGTACTGTACGTTTTGAGACACAAAGAAACTACAGGTGTCCAAAAACACAGTCGCTATGTACTGTATGTTTTGAGACACATAGAAACTACAGGTGTCCAAAAACACTGTCACTATGTACTGTACGTTTTGAGACACAAAGAAACTATAGGTGTCCAAAAACACAGTCACTATGTACTGTATGTTTTGAGACACATAGAAACTACAGGTGTCCAAAAACACAGTCACTATGTACTGTATGTTTTGAGACACAAAGAAACTACAGGTGTCCAAAAACACAGTCACTATGTACTGTATGTTTTGAGACACATAGAAACTACAGGTGTCCAAAAACACAGTCACTATGTACTGTACGTTTTGAGATACAAAGAAACTACAGATGTCCAAAAACACAGTCGCTATGTACCGTACGTTTTGAGACACATTAGAAACTACAGGTGTCCAAAAACACAGTCGCTATGTACTGTACGTTTTGAGACACATAGAAACTACAGGTGTCCAAAAACACAGTCGCTATGTACTGTACATTTTGAGACACAAAGAAACTACAGGTGTCCAAAAACACAGTCACTATGTACTGTATGTTTTTAGACACATAGAAACTACAGGTGTCCAAAAACACAGTCGCTATGTACTGTACGTTTTGAGACACAAAGAAACTACAGGTGTCCAAAAACACAGTCACTATGTACTGTACGTTTTGAGACACAAAGAAACTACAGATGTCCAAAAACACAGTCGCTATGTACCGTACGTTTTGAGACACATTAGAAACTACAGGTGTCCAAAAACACAGTCGCTATATACTGTATGTTTTGAGACACATAGAAACTACAGGTGTCCAAAAACACAGTCGCTATGTACTGTACATTTTGAGACACAAAGAAACTACAGGTGTCCAAAAACACAGTCACTATGTACTGTATGTTTTTAGACACATAGAAACTACAGGTGTCCAAAAACACAGTCACTATGTACTGTATGTTTTGAGACACATAGAAACTACAGGTGTCCAAAAACACAGTCACTATGTACTGTACGTTTTGAGACACAAAGAAACTACAGATGTCCAAAAACACAGTCGCTATGTACCGTACGTTTTGAGACACATTAGAAACTACAGGTGTCCAAAAACACAGTCACCAGTACTGTACGTTTTGAGACACAAAGATGAACTACAGGTGTCCAAAACACAGTCACTATGTACTGTACGTTTGAGACACATAGAACTACAGGTGTCCAAAACACAGTCACTCATGTACTGCACGTTTTGACACATAGAACTACAGGTGTCCAAGTTCACAGTCACTATGTACCTGTACTGCGTTTTGAGACACAAAGAACTACAGGTGTCCAAAACACAGTCACTCATGTACTGTACTGCCTTTGGAGCACATTAGAACTACAGGCAGCTCAAAAACACAGTCACTTTGCGTACTGCACGTTTTGAGACACATAGAACTAAGCAGGTGTCCAAAAACACAACTATGTACGTACGTTTTGAGACACATAGAACTACAGGTGTCCAAAAACACAGTCACTATGTACTGTACATTTTGAGACACAAAGAAACTACAGGTGTCCAAAAACACAGTCACTATGTACTGTATGTTTTTAGACACATAGAAACTACAGGTGTCCAAAAACACAGTCACTATGTACTGTACGTTTTGAGACACATAGAAACTACAGGTGTCCAAAAACACAGTCACTATGTACTGTACGTTTTGAGACACATAGAAACTACAGGTGTCCAAAAACACAGTCACTATGTACTGTACGTTTTGAGACACAAAGAAACTACAGGTGTCCAAAAACACAGTCACTATGTACTGTACGTTTTGAGACACATAGAAACTACAGGTGTCCAAAAACACAGTCACTATGTACTGTACGTTTTGAGACACAAAGAAACTACAGGTGTCCAAAAACACAGTCACTATGTACTGTACGTTTTGAGACACAAAGAAACTACAGGTGTCCAAAAACACAGTCACTATGTACTGTACGTTTTGAGACACATAGAAACTACAGGTGTCCAAAAACACAGTCACTATGTACTGTACGTTTTGAGACACATAGAAACTACAGGTGTCCAAAAACACAGTCACTATGTACTGTACGTTTTGAGACACAAAGAAACTACAGGTGTCCAAAAACACAGTCACTATGTACTGTACGTTTTGAGACACATAGAAACTACAGGTGTCCAAAAACACAGTCACTATGTACTGTACGTTTTGAGACACATAGAAACTACAGGTGTCCAAAAATGTTACGGTACATAAAAATAACTATCTTTGTAGAATTTTTATGATGTCCGAAAACAGAGTGTTAGAACACACAAAGTCGGTATGGTATTACAGTGGACCTCCCTATTAAGGTCAGCACCGAGACTAGGCAAACATGACCTGAATAGCAGGTGACACATTATCAGGACTAATTTCCTATACCTTACTGTTAAAAAAGTAATTTGGGATTGTCCCAGTTTGACCTTAATTACAAGGTGGCTGCATTACAGAGGTGACTGTTAACCAAGGTTTGACTGTTGTTGTTCCTTAGCTGCTGGGCTGCATCCTAATTGATGTGTGCAGCAGCTACTACTGTTGCACAATTGACTGCATGGTTACGTCCAGGGGTGGACATCCAGGGGCCAGTGGAAGCTGAGGACATTCACAAAGCTCAAGGGGGATGATCCTCGTCTGTCAACAATACATTCAACCATCACAGCCGTAGCTGATAGAATAATTAACTAATGACTTGCCAATTAGACGTTGCCACAGCGACGGGTTTTGTTACCATAACAATGCAACAGGTGCTATCCTGTGTGTGTTGTGTTTATGCATTTGTCCTGTGTCAACCCATTTTGTCAACTATTACCTGCACTTCTGTAGTATAATGAATGTGACATTTTCCTTTAATTATACACATCAAATTTAGTGTGCCCGCATGTTGCATAATACTGTAATTGTCTTCATCTACATCTGTGATACTATGATGGCTAATAAGGATACATTTTATAATTTACTTCCTAAGAAATATAATGCTACATGTACACTTTTTGGGCCTTCAACAAAACATGAAATGAGGATTTATTGCCAGCAAATGATAGTGGCAAGATGGAAAGAGATGCAGACAAAGTAGGACAGATGGAAGAAAGGAGAGAGGGAGAGGGAGCAAGAGGGAGGAGGGAGAGCAACGAGGGAGAGAGAAGAGAGGGTGAGAGGGAGTGCGAGAGAGAAGTGGGAGAGATGAGAGAGAGAGAGGGAGAGAAGGAGAGAGGGAGGGAGAGCGGGAGTGAGATTGAGGAGGGTGAGCAAGGAGGGAGAGAGAAGAGAGTGAGAGAGAGGGATAGAGAGAGAGAGAGAGATGGAGAGAGGGAGAGAGGGAGAGAGATGGAGAGAGAGAGAAGAGAGAGAGAAGAGAGAGGGAGAGAGTGAGAGAGCAAGAGAGTGAGAGAGAGAGAGAGAGGGAGAAAGAGAGAGGGAGAGAGCAAGAGAGCAAGAGCGAGGAGGGAGAGAGAGAGGGAGAAAGAGGGAGAGGGAGAAAGAGGGAGAGGGAGAAAGAGAGAGAAGGAGAGAGAAGGAGAGAGAGGGAGAGAGAGGGAGAGAGAGGGAGAGAGAGAGGGAGAGAGGGAGAGAGGGAGAGAGAGGGAGAGAGAGAGAGAGAGAGAGAGAGAGAGAGGACGTTGGGAGGACAGTCCTGGAAAGAAAGGGGTGTACAACTGGACATAAGGTCCTGACTGGCTCGTTATAGTTGACCCATTTAATTTTATACAATATGTGACTTGTTCAAAACGGAGCCTCAGAACAAACGATCAAATATGACAGGAAGAGAGCATTCCTACTATTGACCCACTCTGCCAGTTACAGCAATATTGGCCAATGAAGACCTTTGTATTTTATCATTGATTGTGTGCTAATCATAGCATTGCATCAACAAACTCAGGTACCAGGGTCAGGGCGTGCAAACTGTTTAATTATCCTGAGCATCAACGCTGATCTAAAATATGGATCCTTTCATATTTAGGAAACTCCAGGAAAGTGCAACATGAACAGTTAACATTGATGTACTGAAAGCACGGCGTAAATTAAAACTATGCAAGAATAGTAAGTCGCCAGCTAGCCAGTTAATGCAATGGAAATGCTGATAACAGGTGCATGTACATATCCAGACAGTTCATGCCACACTAAAAATCATGTCATAAAATCTTGTGTTCTAATGCACTTAGCCTATTTTAATACACTGCCTGATCTGGTACTGACATACACGGCACGTTCTGGCCATAGAGCAACTTACACAGTACAGATAGGACACACAATTTTGTACATACCCGGGTAGGTGTCTCTTGTGAGATTTGGATTTTATTGGTCTATTTTTGTAAGTACTTCACTCAAAATGACTTTTCTACTAGTTTATTTCCATTGCATTGAACACATGTGTTAGATTTAGAATATGCCTATATTTTCTAAATAGTCATGAGTTGTGTAGACCTACAATTATTCACTTCAGGCACAACATTGTCAGTTGAATGGGTTGAAAATCATTTCATACTGGGAATCATGGACATGATACTGAGTTAAGGCTTTTTCATAAAATTTGTTTTGGCTCTCATTTGTATCAGGCCAACACGTCACAGTTAGGTCTATGGACCATGTGTATCATGTCAACACACCACGTGTATCATGTCAACATACCATGTGAATCGTGTCAACACACCATGTGTATCATGTCAACACACCATGTGTGTCGTGTCAACACACCATGTGTATTATTTCAACACGCCATATATACCAAGCCAAAACACCATGTGTACCAGGCCAACATGCCATGTGTATCAGGCCAACACGCCATGTATATCTGACTAATACATCATGTGTATCAGGCCAGCACACCATGTGTATCAGGTCAACACACCATGTGAATCAGGCCAACACGCCATGTGTATCAGGGTAACACACCATGTGTATCAGGCCAACACACCACATGTATCAGGCCAACATGCCAAATATATCAGGCCAACAGCCCATGTGCACAGGCTAACATGCCATGTGTATCAGGTCAACATGCTGTGTGTATCAGGCAAACACAACATGTGTATCAGGCCGACATGCTGTGTCTATCAGACTGACAAGACACATGTATCAGGCCGACATGCTATGTGTATCAGGCCAACATGCCATGTGTATCAGGCCAATACGCCATGTGTATCAGGCCAACAAGTCATGTGTATCAGGCCAACATGTCGTGTGTATCACGCCAACATGCCTTGTGTATCAGGCCAACACATCATGTTTATCAGGCCAACATGCCTTGTGTATCAGGCTAACATGACATGTGTATTAGACCAATACGTCATGTGTATCAGGCCAATTTGTCATGTGTATCAGACCAATGCACCCGATGCAAGAGTCCTGTGCACAGAAAGCTGTGTGCACATCGTAGCTGTTTGTGCTGTTTTGGTTAGAATTGATAATTGATTTTTCTCTGCCCGCTCCACAGAATTAGATGGCAGGGACTGCAGCCACTTGACTGTGTATGGCCAGGCCACCGCTGCTGCCGCTGCTGCTGTGGCTGTGTATTTACACCGCCACGCCATTTTCCTGTAGTTCTTGCCTACGTCCTTGCACTCTGCATAGCTGTCATTTCCATAGCATCAGTAATCAACAACACTGATGTCGCTGATATCACAAAACTGCCTTTAATCTTCATCTCGTGTTTCATGCAATGTAATGGAGTGGCTTTGTGGCTGTCACTGACCATCATCGTTGCTGAAATTGCATTATAATCAGCATAATACATGCACAAGCTGATCATGATGCACGGGCAAGATTTGTCAGGCCGACATAAACCATGCACGCACGCACGCATGCACGCATGCATCACGAGATATTAACCGACACTCCCTACTCTATTTTCACTCTCCACCACAATCACTGTCGTCAGACACAGAAAATCTCTAAATCAAAACTCCTGAAATGTGACCTGTTGAACTCCCATGATGCCACATTCAAGATGTCTGGTCTCAGGATGAGACTCGCAGTACTCCAGTCAGGCAGCTGCAGTTTTCAAGCTGGGTAAGTGAGACTTTGTTGTGTTCAGAATTCAGCTTTATTTCGACGGCGGGTTGCTGTGTTACGATTAGACTTGGTGGCGTTTGCAGATGTCATTAAACGCAGCATTGATTCAGTGCATCATTCATTGCAGATCACTCGCAGTTACACTGTAGTCAGCATATTTACTTTGGTCTTGCAACGAATAGTATGCATAATGACCAATAACAGACAATGACGGTGGGTCGAATACACCAGTGAAATGGGTCATATTTCATATATTGGTAAATCTCTTCATGGCAATGCATGGGCAACTGATGCTTAATGTGGAATAACGCGACAGCCACATGGATGCACAGCTTCCTAGACTGACATAGCACAATTGATAGTTTGAGCTTGTACAGAAACCCTTTCTTGGTAAGCATTTAACCAACATCATTTTGCGTTCATTTCTTCTCATATGCCAGCATCAGTGGTGCAAAGCTCGTGCTACTCTTGGATATTTTGCTGAAAAAACATGAATAATTAAAATGCTTTCTTTCTAGTGAATTCAGAAAATTGTTTGAAAATGTAGAAGTAAAATGCCAGTATTAAGTGTCGTTTAACAGGAGTACATAAGTGTATGATGTAGATGTACGATGTATGTTTGTGTGAGCCTGTTTGTTTGGTGCTTTAATTGGTGTTTATATGAGCATGTGTGTGTATTTACATAAACATCGATAAGTGGTATGTTTACATGAACATGTGTATAAGTGGTATGTTTACATGAACATGTGTATAAGTAGTATGTTTACATGAACATATATCTGTAAGTGATGTGTTTACATGAACGTATGTGTGTACGTAGTGTGTTTTATATGAACACATGTTAAGTGTTGTTTTTACATGAACACGTATGTATTTGGTGTCTATATATGAGTATATGTGTGCAAGTGATTTGTTTTTATGAAGAAAAAACAAAGCAAGTCAAGTATAGATTGCAGTAGGCCAACTTAATGACTTGCCATTTTATTAATCATCGCTAGCAATTGTTTAAATATTCATAATGAAGCGTCAAATAATCACAACATGAATGCTGGTCCCTCACTGCTACTTTCACACAACATGAATGCTGGTCTCTCACTGCTACTTTCACACAACATGAATGCTGGTCTCTCACTGCTACTTTCACACAATATGAATGCTGGTCTCTCACTGCTACTTTCACACAACATGAATGCTGGTCTCTCACTGCTACTTTCACACAACATGAATGCTGGTCTCTCACTGCTACTTTCACACAACATGAATGCTGGTCTCTCACTGCTACTTTCACACAACATGAATGCTGGTCTCTCACTGCTACTTTCACACAACATGAATGCTGGTCTCTCACTGCTACTTTCACACAACATGAATGCTGGTCTCTCACTGCTACTTTCACACAACATGAATGCTGGTCTCTCACTGCTACTTTCATTCAACATGAATGCTGGTCTCTCACTGCTACTTTCACACAACATGAATGCTGGTCTCTCACTGCTACTTTCATTCAACATGAATGCTGGTCTCTCACTGCTACTTTCATTCAACATGAATGCTGGTCCCTCACTGCTACTTTCACACAACATGAATGCTGGTCTCTCACTGCTACTTTCACACAACATGAATGCTGGTCTCTCACTGCTACTTTCATTCAACATGAATGCTGGTCTCTCACTGCTACTTTCACACAACATGAATGCTGGTCTCTCACTGCTACTTTCATTCAACATGAATGCTGGTCTCTCACTGCTACTTTCACACAACATGAATGCTGGTCTCTCACTGCTACTTTCACACAACGTGAATGCTGGTCTCTCACTGCTACTTTCACACAACATGAATGCTGGTCTCTCACTGCTACTTTCACACAACAGGTATAATTTGCAAATGCATTGAATGCGACAACCCTTGATAACAACATTGTGACAACAGCGAGTGTACTAACTAAATCACTACTAACTAGCTAATATGTTCAATTCACCATATATGTGGGCTCACTCCATCACAGTATTAACTACTACCTAAATACATCAAGTTTCCGCCCTAAAAACCCTGTGTACACAACTCATTGGAGGAAAAATCTTAATGGCAAAACCTTGTGTACTGTACAGGGAAAAAGCGTCAGACCTTTAATCATCCTAGTATCTATACAATTATATTCCTGAGATACAATTCACCACGTAACACTATAAAACTGATAAACTTGAATAATGTTCATCCGTTGTTAAAGGGAGGGAGGGTGGGGAAATCTAAACTTGATTATTATACAAACTAATCTAGGATCAACTACAACTATATGCAGTAAATCGAAAATTGATAATTCAAAATTTCAGATAAAACAAAGATTTTCCGTGTAGCCACTCCGATGAATTCTTAAGAAATGAGGCTGTTCCTACTGCCGATATTGTTTGTCTTATCCTGTATTGTGCAGATTGATATGTAGAGTTACTGTGGCCGCAGCTTGTTTGATGTTGGAATAAGAGACGATGGATTTATATATATAAGGTTGGTAATGGGCATGTAGCACTGTCTAGCACATGCATGCGCATGCTTAGTGCATCGTCTCATAGCCCAAATACATATTGGCCTAATAGAAATGATGCATGAATTAATTTGTTACATTGTGTTTTCCACATAAACCTCAGGATGTCCCCTTTGCTTACTTACACTCATATGCGAGCATATATGTGTAAGTATTTGTTTACATGGGCATATGTGTGTATAAGTGGTATGTTTATATGAGCACATGTGTATATATTCTGTGTTCATAAGTGTGAATGGTCACCCTCCATCTCCTTTCCTCCATTTCTCACTCTCTCCATATCTCCATCTCTCCCACTCTACATCTACCCCTCTATCCCTGTCTTTCCTACCCTCCCTCTCACCAAAGGCACCTTCAGTCATCTAGGGCTCTAATCAAATCAGAGCACAAGCCTGCAAGTCAACAAAGACAACATCAACCATCTAGGGCTCTAATTAACCCAATACTTATGTCACATATAGCTGCAATCAACTCAGTACCCACGCCTACAAGTCAGCCAAGACATCTTCAATAACATAGAGCCGTGAACTTGCCCTACTTAAAACTACCTTTGGGCCTTTTCTGTTGCAGCGACAACTCCTAGGAATTAACTCCATGTCTGTAGTAATTAAGTTACCAGGAAATGCAGTAAGGATAAGGATGATTTTATTTTCCCAACAGCATTAAAAAAATGCAATTTATGTATACTTATATACGCACATCTGTAGCCACCTTTTGTCTTACTTTGTTACCACCATCCCATAGCTAGTAGCTATCCCTACAGCTAAACCATCAGAATTAGTTGGTTTCAGTCTTTTAGTGGGCTGGATTGCAGGGCTGGGTTAGAGCATTAAACCTTCGATTGAGAGATTTTGGGTTCAAATACTGGTGATGTCGTTTCAAACCTTGGGCAAGTTTGTTCACACCACGTTGCTGCAGGTCGTGATTGATTACCTGACGGTACAAGAATCAGGTTACCTTGACCCTTTATAAAGGGAACAAAGATGAAGATTTAGAAGGCATGTTAAAAGAGTAGTGACTGTGCAATAATGTCAATATGTTTGGCGCAGTAGCTCAGTCACAAGAGCATTGGACTCTCGATCGAGAGAACCCGGGTTCAAATCCTGTTGAACCTTGGGCAAGTTCATTCACTCTACATTGCTCCAGTTCACTCAGCTGTATGAATGAGTACCTGATATAGAGTGGTCGATGTTTGTGTACGAATAGTCTTTGTGCACTAATTGCAACGTGGCTGAATACTTTACAGACAAATCAAGATGGTGTTCAATTGAACAGGTCTGCCAGGGAGTAAAGTGTAAAGCACTTTGAGCAGTCCAAATGACTGGATACTGCGATATATATGTTACCACAGATCATATCCCTGTGATAACTGATGTCAGTGTAGACAGTGTGCCAGATGTTGTACCCGGTACTAACGATAACACATGCTTCACCCAGGTTTCAAGGTTTCTAGCACACTTTCTGCTTCTCTCAGTATCCATTTAAAACAGCTAAAAATCATAAAATTAAATAAAAATCTTAATGGGTTGTTCACCGAGTTTATATTGCCATTCATGGCACAGAGTAAGCAAGGATAACAGGACTTTAGTGCATGAAAGCATTAATATTAGTATGTGGCAGTACACATAAATAGTAGCGACACCTGTAGATCAAATAAGATGACTTTCCAAAAAATGGACTTAGGGGGTTGTACAATTACTATAGACAGACTGATACTGAACTGAAAATAAAGAACATTGTATTACCTATTGATGTTATTATATGTACTGATGTCAACTGCAATGACAAGTCTCATCACAAAGCACTTAATAACATGTATGATAATATAACCAGGTGTTTAACTGATGCTAGTGGCTGTTTGTCTACTCACAAACAAGGAAACTACTCATGTAGGCCTGGGTGGACTGATTATGTGGCAGACATCCATAAAGCTGCTAATGAAGCTTTCCAACTATGGGACAGTATAGGTAAACCTAAACAAGGTCCTGTTTTGATTTAAAAAAGAAAGCTGATGCTAGATGCAAATATGCAATAAGGTTTATTAAAAAACATAAAAATGAGTTGAGGTGTGAAGCCCTTGCCAAGAAGGTGGCTATATCCATACAAATGATACATTTTGGAAGGAGATAAAAACTATTAACAATATTAAAGTTCCCTTTGCCAACTAATATAAATGGTAACAGTGGTGAAGAAGCTATTGTGAATATTTGGATTCAACACTTTCATGACTTGTTAAATGTGTAAATAACAGTAGTTCCAAAACCCTAGCATTTGATGTTAGTTATGAGAGCAGCATTAGAGTGTTACCTGAAGAAGTCAAAGATGCTATGAGAAACCTTGACTGTAACAAGAGTTGTGGCTTTGATGGTGTGTATGCAGAGCACCTGAAGTACTGCAGTGAACGCATACTGCCTTTACTGTCACTTAATGTGCATCACTGGTCTGTTGGGGCATGGCGTACTGCTGAGTGTTATGTCTAAAGTTTTTGAAAAAATCTTGCTCAGCAGAATGGATGGCTTTTAACAACCAGTGACAACCAGTTTGGTTTTAAAAAGAAACATGGCACTGACATGTGCATTTATGTACTAGAATAGGTTATTGCTAAATATCAAGCCTTAAATATCTGTTTGTTTATGTTTTTTCTTGATGCCTCTAAGGCTTTTGACCATGCATGTAAATCATATCATACTTATCAAAAAAACTAATTGACAGAGGTGTTCCTGGTTACATTGTTAGAATTCTAGTGTTTTGGTATGCGAATCAACAAATGTGTGTAAGATTTCCTAGTTTTATGCTTGCATGGTAATGACAAACTATGTGAGGCAGAATCTATAAAATATTTGGGTCATATTTCAAATAGTATGCTAGATGACAAAGATATATCTAGACAATGTCGCCATGTTGTATGCACAAGGCAACATGATCATAAGAAGTTTTCATATGTGTTCAAATGATGTAAAGAAAACATTGTTTACTACTTTTTGCTCACCTACGTATACTGCCCATCTATGGTGGAATTTTCATAACTATACTATCAGGAAATTATATGTCTCTTACAACAATAAATTCTGAAAGGTGCTAGGTTGTGACAGATATTGTAGTGCTAGTGAAATGTTTGTTTACGTTAATTTATCTAACTGTGCTGCTGGTATTGGAAATATTTGACGTATAGATTTATATGCCGACTGCAGCTCTCAATGAATATCTTGATCTGTAGCATTATTAAGAATGACGTGAAATACATGTCTAGAATATGGAAGTACAGGTTCAATTCCCTGTATATACATTTTGTTGACAGGTGATATTTCATTCTGTACATTGTAACTGTTGTTTATAACAACTATAGAACCATGATAATGTACTTGTATGTTGCATTGAGTCTGTGAATAAACCAATTATTATTATAAGAACTTACCTTTACCTTTTGATGTGTTTTCTGTTGACAGCATCATGGCAAAGTTCCCCTAGTTGACTGCACGCTTATTGAAGACAGCAACTCAGATTTCTTCTTTGATGAAGAAAGTAAGTTCAAACATTCATACATGCGACCCCCCACAGTGACCTGTACATTAAGTTACAGGCCTATTCTGCAATTGAACCAAAAATAGTTGTACAGGTCATGTTTCATCAAGTTTGTGATTTTTATTTTTAATATCATCTTTAAATGTCTGGTTTATTTTCCTTGACAAAGAATCTAAAACGAATAAAATGCATGGATTTATGATTCCATAGATAAAAACAAAATTAGTCAAAACTACCTAATTTCTCAAAACATTGCTTTTTAAACATTTGTTTCAATTTTAGGAATAAATCGAAAAGTATTTAATATGTTTCACAGTCAGTGGAATCCAAAAGTGTACAGAACACTATTTACAACAATTTTGCAACTTAGTACCCACTTTGCTGTGGCAGGCTACAGGTGACGAAACATCAACTTTTTGTCACGTCACTTCTCATCAGCACTGAGCCACATTTTATTGAGAAGTGATGTGAAATAAGAAGGACTGGAAATGAATGAGTCCCTGGATATAGAGAGTGATGGATATTTGTGTATGAATAATCATCATGCATTAACTGGATGCTTCCCAGAGAAGTCGAAACTTTGTTCGATTAAACAGGTCAGAGTAAAGTGTAAAGCGCTTTGAGCAGTCCTAAGGACTGGATACTGTGCTATATAATAATAATACTAATAAACTTCTATAGTGCCTATATCCCCAGGTATCTGAGCTAAGAGACACAACGTACAAGAATCATTGGGCAAAATCATTAATATGGACAAGCAAGAGTCGTCATTATAGCAAGGGACCGCCAAAGGTTAGGGTGGGAATGCAATTTCAAATAAGTACATCCTGAGTTTTTTTACGAAAGGTAGCTATAGTTTCAGGTGATTTTAAAGTGATAGGGAATTGTTATAAGAACTTACCTTTTTCAGCGGTGTCTCTGGACAGCACCAGTCTGAGTGTGACGAGTCAGACGTCCAACTGTAACACGCTGTCGGTGCAAGCGAGCGAGAAGGACCAGCGGCCGGACTACAGTGGCCTTGACTTCCGCATCATAGTGGACACAAAGAGTGGCCCGCCCCTCACCATCTGTCTCGTAGCCTCACACCTGCAGGAGAAGGCTGCCTGGTGCAGTGACATCTCACAGGTACGTCTTCCTCGCACGCCAGGAAGGGCCAGTTACTTACTTACCCTCTTTGTAGGACATCAGGCTCGAGGAGCATGTAAAACTCAAGGACTCAGGGCAGTGTTCGACCTTTACCCCTAAAAGTTACTGGTCCGGTATCAAAGTTACTGGTCCACATTTTATAAAGTTGCCAACACACAATGCATCATCGCAAACGGCATGAAAAACAAAAGCTTTGAGGGATATTTCAACGATAAAAATCACTATAATGTATGCCCTTTGGTAGCACTGTGTTTTGTGACAACAATTTAAGGGCAATAATTTGTGTAGGGGCCTAAATTATATGATTATTATAACTGTCACGTCTGATATGAATACCAGTTGCTCTAAAAGTGGTAGTTTCCCCTGAATACTTTCATCACTGCCTGTCAGGTCCTTAATCAGAAATAATTTGTTGCCAGTCTTGAATTAATCAAAAGTGTACCTTTTAACACGTGATCGGCTTGCGTGGAAGTCATTCAGGTCAATCACAGCAATTATTGGCCATTTAAAAAATAAAAATAAAACCAGTGTCACTTGAGCCATTTGATAGTCTTTAATGTGGGCCCCTTGACTTGGAACTATTAGTTAATCTAGTGGCCAGCTGGCCCCCTCTAGATTCCACCTGTCTTATCAGTTGTAATTACCCATCTTGACCAGTCATCTGCCTGTTTTGAAGAAGGGCAGAGAAGTCTCTGACTAAGCTCCTGCTGCACACCCTACCTTCATCATTGCCCATCACACCATCATCATTGCCCATCCTACCCATATTACAGCCCATCCTTAACCATCATCACTGCCCATCCTCATCTCACTGATTTTGTTGTTGTTGCAGTGTATTGAGAACCTACACTACAGTGACCTCCTGAACAGCTCCATGAGTGAGACGTCCTCCGTCACCATGCCGCAGTCTGTCAGGTAGGTGTAGTCACCGCCACGCACCACCGCCACGCTGCTTATAGATCGCTCATTCAGTGTTATAGTTGACGCCCATGGCACTTGTAGTTGGCTCATTCAATGTTACAGTTGACATCCACGGTACTTGTAGCTAACTCATTCAATGTTACAGTTGACATCCACGGTACTTGTAGCTAACTCATTCAATGTTACAATTGACATCCATGGTACTTGTAGCTAACTCATTCAATGTTACAATTGACATCCACGGTACTTGTAGCTAACTCATTCAATGTTACAATTGACATCCACGGTACTTGTAGCTAACTCATTCAATGTTACAATTGACATCCATGGTACTTGTAGCTAACTCATTCAATGTTACAATTGACATCCATGGTACTTGTAGCTAACTCATTCAATGTTACAATTGACAACCACGGTACTTGTAGCTAACTCATTCAATGTTACAATTGACATCCATGGTACTTGTAGCTAACTCATTCAATGTTACAATTGACATCCACGGTACTTGTAGCTAACTCATTCAATGTTACAATTGACATCCACGGTACTTGTAGCTAACTCATTCAATGTTACAATTGACATCCACGGTACTTGTAGCTAACTCATTCAATGTTACAATTGACATCCACGGTACTTGTAGCTAACTCATTCAATGTTACAATTGACATCCACGGTACTTGTAGCTAACTCATTCAATGTTACAATTGACATCCACGGTACTTGTAGCTAACTCATTCAATGTTACAATTGACATCCACGGTACTTGTAGCTAACTCATTCAATGTTACAATTGACATCCACGGTACTTGTAGCTAACTCATTCAATGTTACAATTGACATCCATGGTACTTGTAGCTAACTCATTCAATGTTACAATTGACATCCACGGTACTTGTAGCTAACTCATTCAATGTTACAATTGACATCCACGGTACTTGTAGCTAACTCATTCAATGTTACAATTGACATCCACGGTACTTGTAGCTAACTCATTCAATGTTACAATTGACATCCACGGTACTTGTAGCTAACTCATTCAATGTTACAGTTGACATCCACGGTACTTGTAGCTAACTCATTCAATGTTACAATTGACATCCACGGTACTTGTAGCTAACTCATTCAATGTTACAATTGACATCCATGGTACTTGTAGCTAACTCATTCAATGTTACAATTGACATCCACGGTACTTGTAGCTAACTCATTCAATGTTACAATTGACATCCACGGTACTTGTAGCTAACTCATTCAATGTTACAATTGACATCCATGGTACTTGTAGCTAACTCATTCAATGTTACAATTGACATCCACGGTACTTGTAGCTAACTCATTCAATGTTACAATTGACATCCACGGTACTTGTAGCTAACTCATTCAATGTTACAATTGACATCCATGGTACTTGTAGCTAACTCATTCAATGTTACAATTGACATCCACGGTACTTGTAGCTAACTCATTCAATGTTACAATTGACATCCATGGTACTTGTAGCTAACTCATTCAATGTTACAATTGACATCCACGGTACTTGTAGCTAACTCATTCAATGTTACAATTGACATCCACGGTACTTGTAGCTAACTCATTCAATGTTACAATTGACATCCATGGTACTTGTAGCTAACTCATTCAATGTTACAATTGACATCCACGGTACTTGTAGCTAACTCATTCAATGTTACAATTGACATCCATGGTACTTGTAGCTAACTCATTCAATGTTACAATCAACATCCAATTTTTGACTTAATAGGAGTCTCCTACAGGTCCCATACATTAACCCGTAATTGTAGTTTTACTCTACACAGTACATTTCATTTTTGTCAATGTGTATATTGTTTGTTGTTTATATGGTTTATCAGTTATAACTGTATTATATGTTAGGATGTACATGGGACAAATAAATATTATTCTGATTCTAATTCATGGTACTTGTAGATGGCTCTTTCAATGGCACAACTGACACCCTTGTACTTAGCTCATTCATTCAGTGTTACAGTCGTCATTCAATGTTACAGTTGATACCCATGGTACTTGTAGTTGGCTCAATCAATGTTACAATTGACACCCATGATACCTTTAGCTAGCTCATTCAGTGTTACAATTGATACCCATGATACTTGTAGTTAGCTCATTCAGTGTTACATTTGACACCCATGATACTTGTAGTTAGCTTATTCAATGTTACAATTGACACCCATGATACTTGTAGTTAGCTCATTCAATGTTACAATTGACACCCATGATACTTGTAGTTAGCTCATTCAATGTTACAGTTGACACCCATGATACTTGTAGTTAGCTCATTCAATGGCACAATTGACATCCGTGATACTTATAGTTAGTTCATTCAATGTTACAGTTGACACCCATGATACTTGTAGTTAGCTCATTCAATGTTACAGTTGACACCCATGATACATGTAGTTAGCTCATTCAATGTTACAGTTGACACCCATGATACATGTAGTTAGCTCATTCAATGTTACAATTGACACCCATGATACTTGTAGTTAGCTCATTCAATGTTACAGTTGACACCCATGATACATGTAGTTAGCTCATTCAATGTTACAATTGACACCCATGATACTTGTAGTTAGCTCATTCAATGTTACAATTGACACCCATGATACATGTAGTTAGCTCATTCAATGTTACAGTTGACACCCATGATACATGTAGTTAGCTCATTCAATGTTACAATTGACATCCGTGATACTTATAGTTAGTTCATTCAATGTTACAGTTGACACCCATGATACATGTAGTTAGCTCATTCAATGTTACAGTTGACACCCATGATACGTGTAGTTAGCTCATTCAATGTTACAATTGACACTCATGATACTTGTAGTTAGCTCATTCTGTGGCACAATTGACATCCATGGTACTTGTAGCTAACTCATTGAATGTTATACGTGTATGTAACTCATTCAGTTTTGTAGCTGACGTCCATATGTCATTTATCATTATACTGAACACAAAGTTATGTAATATTGATTTATTTATTTGCGTTGATTTTGGCTTGTAAATGTTGTAGCACTTAGTCTGTGCTTCTAACCTACTTGTAATGGAATCAATGTGTGGATGTTTTACTCTCAGAAATTTAAATCATTCAGTTGTATATAATGTCTGTGAGCATTTGCAGGTGTACATAACAAAACTTAACATGTGCAGGTGTATACATGGCAGATCTTAAATGAGCACTGAACTTGGAGTTTGGAGATTGAACACCAATTACAACATACAACGTACCACGTCAGCTTCATAATCCTGGCCCATTTCATCGTTAGAAAGATTTTCTGATTGTAATGGACAAAAATACATTGGATATGTAATACTTCAGGCTTCTTGTGGGTCCTACAACACAGACATTAAAAAATTATTTTGTTTAAAAATGTCATGCCGCGTAGAAAATCTTCACAATGCTGGGTGGGCCTCTATGGCCACTTGTTCAGTGTCATCTAGGTTTGACAACACCTAAAATTTTATTATTATATTGGTGTGACCATCACAGCTTCATTTCGCATTGTGTGTCTGCATCACGTGATAGCAACAGTCTGTCAGTTTGGTGTTTTAATAACTTTGGATATCATGATGACACATGTATACATCATAACTGAAAGAGTAAGACTACTGATAAAACTTGAGCGTTAATTAATTGCCATTGATGCTATTGGCAGAATTATTATGTTAAGATAATATGGCAGTTGAAAGCTCTGCAGTTATATCATACTACAGCATATATGTGTACTTGCCCTGTGGAATTATATCTTGTTCACTTTAATCCCATATTCAGTCTAAAATGTTTTAGCCTTATTATCATGTATAACCTTGACTTTATATAAAAGAGGAAATGCATGTTATACACAGAAACTTACAGTGTGCTGGAGTATTGGGGGTACAAATGTAAATGTTATATTGATATTGGTTTAGTCTTTTAAAAGATTCCTTACTTTTCTGTTTAGTTTTGTATGACTATGAGTTGCAGAACCACTTTGTAATTGGTCAGTTGTAGAAATAATGCAGCACACCAAATTAAGCCAGACTTATACTGTTTCTATTAGATATGGATTACAGGCATTGATTTTCTTGGGAAATTGATGGGTTTTCCAGCAAACTCCCACCCTGCTTGTGTTTAGGAGTTGGGAGTCGTACTTTCACCAGACTTACTGGAACAGGCCAGGGAAATGATTTAATTAAATTCATGTATTTTGACCAATCAGAGCGAATGCCTCTACTTGGCCCATAATACAAGATGGTTGTGTTCATGTTGGATGCTTTATTATGCCTGTGCATCATGCCTATGAATATCTTTAAAGAAACAAATAAATGAGTATAATTACTCAGTACAGCCAAGAACCAATTAAAAATTGTACAAGCTGATGTAGTGTTGAAATTAGCCAGATTAACAATGGATTAATTTGTTGTTTCCTAAAGTAGGGAGTCAAACAGAATCTTGCCTAGGGCAGTAGAAGGCATCTAGAGGGTGAACAGGGGCATCTCACACTCACAGATTCCTGGAAAAATCAAAGCCTGTATTATGCAATGTTTGTTTTGAAAAGACAAAAGTGTGTGCATGTTATTGTTTCTATGTGACAGTTGTCTTGTATCGTACACAACTTCTTATATTTTTACCCTTCCATTTGTGCATGTAATGAGCACACAGTGGGTCCAAGTATGACCTGCCACAGCGGACCTGGTATTAAGTCACTTAAGCCTATTCTGCATCCGAGCCAAAAATAGCTGGCCAGGTCATGTTCCATAATTTCTGTGATTTTGGCAGAAATGCACACCTTATCTATAATCTACTTTTTCAGTGTCCTGTTTATTTTCACCAGTAACCAAACCAAAACTAATCAAATACGGACATTTACGAACCCACTGACTGAAAACAATTGACAATATGAGTCAAATTGACCTAGTTTCTAAAAATGTTGCTTTTGAAAGTTTGCTTCAATTTTAGCAATAAATAAAAATATATTGAAGATATATCAACAAATGAGATATATTTTTAAATTTCATGGAATCCAAAATTGATAGCATGATGGAAGTTTACAGGTTATTTTTCTTTGTAAGTTTTGAACTTTGCTTCGTGATCTGAAATTTTATTGATTGCAAAACAGCAATTTCATATGTACAATGTAATTCATTTCATGTGATTTTGTGCATCGGTTGTCAAGATATTCTAATTTTAGTACAATCAACACACAATATAATTCACAATTGTCTACCGTCTTCAGACCGTCTGCCCACAGCAGGGTATAAAATAAGAAGGCTGTCTACACAGGAAAGAGTTAATACCCACTTTCTGTGGCAGATCAAAAGTGGTTATACATGCAGAGCCTGATCATGTGTATGCGCACGCCTGTATCTGGAGTAAAAGACAACAGCGGATCCAGGATTTCTTGTAAGGGGAACCATTTGAAGTAGGATTACTAAAGTGGTAAACTCTGTGGCAAAGGCTTTGTTAGCGGCCTAGTTGCAAATCCTGCTAGGGGGCCCTGAGACATCGCCATCAATATATACAAACAGTAACATTCACTATTTTACGGAATATATAAGCTTCATAAAAGAGCACATTTCAGCTAAATTTTGACTATACTCACTATTTGACACACAAGGAGTAATGTCATTTCAACAAAAACATTTCAAAGTATTCAAGTACAATTTGTCTCTGTGCATGATGAAAAACGTTAAGTCATGTGCCAAGCACAAAGTTTGCTACCCAGAAAGCACCCCCTCCTGTACAATTGTTCTTGACAGATGCTGTAAAATGCTAACATTGTTATGAAAACCTAAATTTGACCAACAATTATTAATGTCAGTTTAGAAAAGTTTGTGCTCATGTATTACTTATTACTGTATACAATTAAAACGTGATCAAGTTCCAAGCACAAATTGATGCTTTGTTATCCTGAAAACTCACAGGAAGGGAAATTGAGCTTTAATTATTTTAATTATGTACATTGAAGATGGAGACAAATTACATTTTTCTTAAAACAAAATGTCAAATTTTAATACAAATATCTTGCAGTGTTTTTGGTGTTTTTCGAAAATTGTCTTCCCAAACAAAAATCCTTCTGGATGTATTGATCATCTAAATAAATAATAGACCAACAAACTTTAAAACTTGAATTACACTATCAAGAATCA
This sequence comes from Paraescarpia echinospica, assembly GCA_020002185.1. Lineage (NCBI taxonomy): Eukaryota > Metazoa > Annelida > Polychaeta > Sabellida > Siboglinidae > Paraescarpia > Paraescarpia echinospica. The sequence goes on from CM034541.1 coordinate 20,145,256, forward strand.
AGACATAGAAATTGACACCCACTGCTCTTCCTGGATCCGCCTGTGCAAGGCATGCACCTATATTCATGTATTGGTTTAATTCATCAGGTCAAACACATCATTCTAGGTTATCAGAAAAATGACTAAATGGTGATTTCTACAACTAATACAAGATGGAACAGACATGCTTAAATCATTACTTGTTCTCAGTGACCGTGTATACTGAACATAAAACAATAGCCAATACATGAAAATGTGTGTGTTGTCAGATGTGACATATGTTGTATAGAAAATGTCAACAGTTGAATGTTTGGTGAAATCAGTGCCGGATTGAGGGCAGGGCAAATGGGGCAGTTGTCCAGGAGCCTCCATGATGTCTTTTTATGGGGGTCTCCACGAAACCCTTTTTGAGCAATTTGTTTGGAGTCAAAGCATTTTTAGATGTAATTTATGCTACAATATTATGCAAATTGGTGTTTTAATTGGAGTCGTATTTTGCAGTAATGTCTCTATTGTAGAAAGTAGGGAGGAGAGAGATATATTATGGTACAAAGCACCATCAATGAGTGTCAAGGGACCTCCACAGTCCTAAATCCGGTGCTGGGTGAAATGGTGGCTTGCAGTGTTACTATTTGGTGATGAGTTTTGTTTAGTTGTCCTTAGCCCGAAGCAGCTGTGAGTCGGCTATGTTGTCTACGTGATGCTGCATCGTGACTCCAGGCTGTAGTTCTCTATTTTACTCTTAACTTGTAAGTTCAATGTTTTTTGTATGCATGCTTTATGTGTTAAGTTTATTTGTGGATTCACGTGTCAAGGCCATTGTTGTTTAGCCCTTTGCTTTCTTCTAAGGCTTCCTTCTTGGCTGTTGTTGTTGGTAATACGTGTGATATTACACAATACACAGTAGAATAGTCTGTAGAGGGAACGGTTGAAAGGACAATGCATGTGCAAAGAACTTGTTCTATTCTGCTATAGGTGCACTGGTATTTAACACAGGCTGTTACTGCTGTTGTTTCTTACTGCATGTTGTTACTTCTGCATGTTGTTACTTACTGCTACTCTATCTGACAGGCCGTGTTATGGCCTAGCATGATAGCTGAAGTAACAGTGACATGTATGTTATATGTTTACAAGCCATTGTCCTAGTTTTCATTGCTAAACAGATTAAGTTTTCATTCAGGTCACCTTGCTAAGATCAAAAGATGAGCAATCACACGCCAATGAACAGCATGTTAACGTCAGGCCTCTGACTTCTTATTTCTGTATATGCCAATGATTAACATGACTTTTAGGTTGCCTTAGAGACAAGGAATCTCACACTGACTTAAATTCCAGATGGCTGCTTTACAGTATCTCATCTTGCCAGTGGTTGGTGCATGTAATCTGACACTGCTGCTGTAACACTCCTTACATGTACATGGGATACTTGCATGAAGATTGCTGAAAATTTGAATCAGTAATTGTTCACCGACTCCTTTGTATAATTCCACGATGACTGCCATACATAAGAAATTATATTATATTATTATATTTCTTAATTCCACACATTAAAGGAAATAAAAATAAGGCATTAGCTAAAATCCTTTTTCCATGTGTACACAAAGTTTAATATTGTATGTAACATTTGATAATATTAAACAAATACAGAAAAATACATTTGTAGCATAAATTCATTTAAGCCCGTCTATGAAGTGATTCCCGCGGAAAATTAGATTTTATTGAGCTAAGCGATCATGTGGTATCGTGACATCATTTATGACACACATTCGCATCAGGCCGACCCTTTCCATGCATTCAGAGCATGTTTACAAGGATAGCTTTTGGGACGAAACGAGCGTCAGAATGACTTATTGTGCAATATTCCAACGTTATACAAACACTAGTCATCATAGAGGAACAAGCAGTTATGTTACGGTTCCACATGAATCAAATTTTATTCAAAATAATGAATGCGAATGGGCCTACAAGTCGACTAGGTTTTGCCGAGCTTGAGCTCGTTTACAGAATAATTATATAGAATGCAACCAACGGGAGATAATCTACACCAATATACATACATAGCAAACAGATATTTTATCCAGCTATAGAAAGTAACGTGTATAATCTCATAATATCACTAGAATATCGATATATGAAGCAGGAGTTGTCAATTTATCATAACAACGTAAATCAGTCAGTGAATTTCTGTTGGTGCCGCTAGCTCGGTTGGTAGACGCGTTGGTTTCTAGTCATTTATTTTATAATCGGGTGACGCCGATTCAATCCTGACAGCATGCAAATCATTGATTTTCTTTACACTTTTTTATGTTTTCACAAAGTAATATAAACCAAATCATTTAGTATACTATGATGCACTGTTTGTAATTTTTTTTAAATATTTTTGTAGTAATTATTTAGTCGCCACAAAAATGAAAATATGGTCATTATATATAACAATGTTTCTAAGTTTTATTTATTCAGACAGATCACAATCTGTTTTCACATATATAATTACAATATATTACCGTACAATATATTTACAATTAATAAATTATATATCCATTACATTATATTTGTTTGGATAAATAAAATTTAGAAACATCGTTATATAATGACCATTTTTTCATTTTTGTGGCGACTAAATAATTATTACAAAAATATAAAATTATTTACAATGCATTATAGTATAAAATGATTTGGTTTATATTACTTTGTGAAAACATAAACAAACAAAAACGTAAACAAAATCAATGGTTTGCATGCTGTCAGGATTGAACCGGCATCGCCCGATTGTAAAATAAATGACAAGAAACCAACGCGCTTACCCACTGAGCTAGCGGCACCAGTGAAAAATCTCTGACTGATTTAAGTTGTTATGATAAATTGTACAACTCCTTCATATATCGATATTCTAGTGATATTATGGGATTATACCCGTTACTTTCTGTAGCTGGATACAATATATGTTTGCCATGTATGTTTATTGGTGTAGATTATCTCCCGTTGGTTGCATTCGATATAATTATTCTGAAAACGAGCCCAAGCTCGGTGAAACCTAGTCGACTTGTAGGTCCATTCGCATTCGTTGTTTTGAATAAAATTCGATTCATGTGGAACCGTAAGGTAACTGCTTGTTCCTCTATGATGACTAGTGTTTGTATTACGTCGGAATATTGCACAATAACTCATTCTAACGCTTGTTTCGACCCAAAAGCTATACTTGTAAACATGCTCTGAATGCATGGAAAGGGTCGGCCTGATGCGAGTTTGAGTCGTAAGTGACGTCACATCTCGGCATCCCGAAAAGCGCGCCAAAAATATGCATATTTGAAAATGTCCGGATGCACAGCATAAAATGTGGAATTTCTAATTCATTGAATTTTTTTTATTTTTGTTGGCTTGGTGGACATGGAAATAGATAGCAGGATGTAATATAACATGAATTCAAGCAATAGGTGTTTTTATTCCCTTTAACTGTTGGCTTTGATTCACAAATATATTCTTTTATTGGTACGTAAATTGGTACATAAAAACAAATTTACTAATACATACACATGGTGTGTAGACCAACTAATTGGACACAACCAGTGGGTCTGTCCAAAAATGTGCACCATCTCATCTTATTGCAGCTGATTGGAATTCTCAATTATTTTTTTATAAGATTTACCATTTTATGTAAGAATATTCATTCACTCTTTGCGGGAGATTCCTGGGCAACAAGGCAAAAATCACAAGAAAAACATATATTTGGATGAACCTGCTGACGCACCATGATATTTCTATGCTGTCATTCATCTATTTATAAATTGATTGCATTCATATCTTGACAGAATAAGGTGCTGAGGCAATGTTTGGCTGTCACCACGTTAACATAGTTAGTTTTGATCCAGCATAAAGACAGTTTTTTGTGTGAATTTCTTTAGTTATTCAATAATGTCAGTAGCATTTGTGGTTTGTCCAACTCTCCCAGAGTATCACAAGTGGTACACTTAAGAGAACAGTTCTATTTCAATATGTTGATATCAAACAGTCATCTCACCCCATTGTCAATGTGTTGATATCAATCAGTCACCTCACCCCATTGTCAACTTGTTGATATCATTTGGCCATCTCATCTCAATGTCAACAAGTTGATATAAATCAGTCATCTTACCACATTGTCAATTTATTTATATCAGTCAGCCATCTCATCCCATTGTCAACTTTGTTGATATCAATCAGTCATTTCACCACATTGTCAACTAGTTGACATCAATCAGTCATCAGACACCATTGTCAACTTGTTTATATCAATCAGCCATCTCACCCCATTGTCAACTTGTTGATATCAATCATGCAGTCATCTTACCCCATTGCCAATTTGTTGATATCAATCGGTCATTTCACCACATTGTCAACGTTTTGACATCAATCAGTCATCATACACCATTGTCAACTTGTTGATATCAATCAGTCATCACACAGCATTGTCAACTTGTTGATATCAATCAGCCATCTCACCCCATTGTCAACTTGTTTATATCAATCATGCAGTCATCTTACCCCATTGCCAACTAGTTGATATCAGTCAGCCATCTCATCCCATTGTCAACTTGTTGATATCAATCAGAGCCACGCAAGAGCTTGCACGCGGACACGAATACTGCTTTCATGCAATGCAAGATGAACAGTGACAATATACGTGCTTGCTATGACTTTGACGTGACGCCACAGATGCTGCGTGAGGCCAAGCATTCACCCCACCAGTACAACCTGGAGCACCCCACACTGCCAACAGGCGTCCAATAAATTGGCCAATGCAGTGTACACTCACTTTACTTGTTTTGTACTGTTTTAGGTGTGTATTTTTGCGCAAAATTTGTAAGGATTTTTTGCATATGTTAAGGATATCTGATCCAGATCTCACTGGTAACAGATATTCAGGATTGACACCTAGAAAAGATTACAACTGTTGTTTCTCTTCTGAGCAAACACCCATAGCTAGGTAATCTATTTAATTATTAAACAATGTCTTTATTAACATTGCAATACTTTTATAACAATTGCACTGATATTTATTATTTATAAACGAGTTGGATCTTTACTGCATGGTTATTTAAAATAACTGTTGCAGAGAGATGTACGTTTAAACATTCGTATAAATTCCCTTAACACCATTTATGACAATGATTTAGTTTAATGGATTACAGTTATCCCAAGCAAATGCCACATTGTATATGTTTCACAATTGCCATAATATGACATGATTATAACCAATGTTTATTGACAAATTCGTGTTGACCTTGAGGTGGTCGCGTAGTAGCAGCAAAGAGTCGCTAGTCCGCTGCAAGGGTTCAAAGGTCGTGGTGACAAAGCAGCCCGGGGCTGAGGTATTGCCAGCTATGATCAAAAGGCTAGTTAATTTGTGTATTCTGCACATTTTTTCTAATACATTTTCCTATTATATTGTTTATGTTTCGACCTTATATAGGGCATTTTCCTTAAGATGAGCTTCTTATGTTAGTCTGATTTTGTAGTGGCTTGATTTTTTACTTCAATTTGCATTTTCTTTTCTCCAACCACACCACCCCAGTTTTCATTTTAGTCTGGTCTACACTTATTACACATATAGCTTTCTATGTGTCAATATATGCACATGTGTTACAGATAGTGTTATATATATAAATATAATTTATATATATTATGAAAAATATATATATATATATTATAACATTATACATATATATATATTACATTATATATATATTACATTATATATATATATATATATATATATATATACCCCTAACAGCAGCAAACGTAGACCAAATATGCATATAGTGCCACATTAGGCAGACCACTGTTTGCAGATTAAAGCCGGTTTGCATAAAGATTCGACCCCTGGTTGCATGGATTATATGTTTTATTTTAAAATTTAAACTTAGTTTGCACAGGTTAACCAAAAATATAGTGATATGAATAATTGTTTCCACAAAAAAATTATTGATGTGATTTTCAGAGCATTGTTTTTGGAAGTTGTTTATGCGAACTCAAGCAGCGGAGCGGTTGCTGTACGCGATGCTGTGTGCATGAGTGGTCTGCATTAGGAGTATAATATATATACTGATATGGACGGGAAGTGGACATTGCCTTCTTGTCATTATTGACTTTCATATGTTCATTGTTAAGGACAGGTTTCTGATAAGCTGATGATTCAATCTTAATCCTGAAAAGCTGATGACTCAACTTGAGCCATGATAAGCTGCTGACTCAACCTGAGCCATGATAAGCTGTTGTCTCAATCTGAACCCTGATAAACTTGTGACTCAACATGAGCCGTGAAAAGCTGATGACTCAACATGAGCTGTGATAAGCTGATGACTCAACATGAGCCCTGATAAGCTGATGACTCAACATGAGCCCTGATAAGCTGTTGTCTCAATCTGAACCCTGATAAGCTGATAACTCATCCTGAACCCTGATAAACTTGTGACTCAACATGATCCCTGATAAGCTGATGACTCAACAAGAGCCCTGATAAGCTGATGACTCAACATGAGCCCTGATAAGCTGATGACTCAACATGAGCCCTGATAAGCTGATAACTCATTGTGAACCATGATAAACTTGTGACTCAACATGAGCCCTGATAAACTGATGACTCAACCTGAGTCCTGATATGCTGTTCACTCCAACTGAGCTGCAGCATACTGGTGACTCTACTTCTTGAGTCATAATAAGATTATGGCTCTATTTGAGTCATAATAAACCAATGACTCCACTTTAGTTACATTAAGCTGATAATTCAACTAGAGGCCTGATAAGCTGATGAATCAACCTGAGTAAAAATGAGTTGATGACTCAACCTGAGCCACAATAATACTTGTGATTCAATATAAGCCACAATAAACTGATTGCTCAACTTGAGTTTCAATATATTGTAGATCCAGCTTGAATCACAATTATATGATGACTCACATTGGGTCACAATAATCACATTATTAAACTTGAGTCATAATAAGCTGATGACTCAACTCAAAGGTGATGACTCAACTCAAAGCTGATAACATACCACAACGTGCGGATCAGCTAGCTCAAGACGTACACTAGTATGTTTTATTGTGTCTGTAAATTACAATTATTTTATGTCCCTTTGTTGTTCATAGTTCCTGTATTGTATTGCTCATATAATTTTGTTAATTTTATGCATAACTAATTTTTAATAATTCCTGTGTTTGTCCTGACTAAACACTGCCCTTTCCTTATTTTAACTGAGCAGGATTTTTATGTAGATACACCTACTAAGATGATCTGTCTTTCAGCATGCTATCCGAAGGTAAAACACAGTTGGCACTGTCAATCAACAACTGACAACTTATTTATCTCATTTCTCTTCTTGGAGGATGTTTCACTTTCATTTTGTTTGTTCTTCTGCTATCTGTCTGTTTGCATGTTCAATCAGCATGGATTATGGGCATGGTTATACTATTTCAATTGTCACAGTCAATTCTTCATTGCTTAATTGACTTTCCAGATGTAAAATAGTTGTTAAACTGTCATCCTGCTTAGATGAGCATCATTCTGATCTAAGTGGGCCTCCTTTGGTCATCACGTAAGTTGCTCTGTTGCATTCATTGTTAAAGCAAGCTTGTGCAGTCAGGAATTGTTTGTGTTTGATATGGATTAGAATCTACTGGTGAGTAGCATGGAGCTTCTTGTCCTGGATGTATGCTGCCTGGACACATTCAGCACTGGCAGTCATCTTCACATGCTGTGGATTGTGTGTAACAAAGCCTATCAGACCTTATCAGAGGGATCTCTCATTGTTTTATCCTCACTTTTGCAATGCCCCTTTGAATGGCCTAATTCCACCCAGTCTGAGCCATTTTTAGCATAATTATAATTATGTCTATAGTGTCTAAACTCCAGGAACCCGTAAACACTATAAGCATGAAATTGTAAATACAAAAGACGATCATCACAGTGAGTGACTGTCGAGGGTTTAAAGTTTGTGGAAGATTTCCAGTGATTCTAGGTTTCAGGTTATTTTAATGTGACAAACTGGACTTGAACACATAAATACCATAACTGCTTTACATGTTTTATAAGAAAATGTGTTTTAAAATATATAATGGCCCACCAAAACATGATGAAAATACATAAGAAAAAGATAAACACTTCTATACTGCAGCACTACATGTGAATCAGTCTGTTCCGCCTATGTCATCGTGGTTGTTGTTACAATAATATTATGGCCTCTATTGGCTTCTTACAACTCAGCAAAATTATAATTATAATGTTTAATTTTGTCTTCAACAAAATACAATTTTCAGCTGGCAAGGCATGGACAGAGTAGTCAATGTTTTATTAAGATATCAAAATGTGTTTATGTTTTGGTTTTGTATGATGTGCCATTATATTTTTATTGAGTAATTGGTAAAAGTAAATGCTGATTGACAATTTTATTTTATTGTCATGATCTATTTAAACTATACTTGATTTTACATTAAACATGTTAAATCTCTTTACATCTTGTGAATTTCAAAAGATTGAGAATGAACAATATCTATCTAGAAAATTGCTTCTAATGGTTTGTACAAGAACAACATCCACAATTAATTGTTTATATAAGATGTTATTTTATAATAGCATGTCTTAATTTATAAGCATTGCATTAAAATATTTGGTTCAGTATGTCCGGTCTTGCCTGCCCTAATTGTGTTTTCATTAAATGTACGTATTCAGCTTGAATATTAACTACATGACGGTATTGCCATGGGTGATGAATTTGCTGTTTCTAGATCTGACCCGAAGCTCTTTCGGGATGACATAGACATCAAGTTCAGCCGAACTTTGAACTCTTGCAAAGTACCACAGGTGAGTGTCTGGACTTATTTAGCAATTGGGAAAACATTTCCAGATGTGACACCTGACACACCATATCCTTCTTTCCAAGTTAGCAGTTAATTGATCAGTATTGCACAGCTTTAAAGCGAAGCCATATAAAAACTCTAGCATGTAGGTAAATATGAATCCTTCAAATCCTCTCTTAAAATGTTGCTTTTTAATGTTTGCTTCATTTTTAGCATTAAATCAAAAACTATTTACATATTTAAAAAAGAGGTATTTTAATGGTCATGATTTGTGGAATCCAAAAAGGTGAAACCTCTATTTGATGATTTTGTAACTTAATGCCCACGTCTCTGTGACAGGTCACACATACAATATATAATGAATGTCTATAATTAAATAAACCAATAGTAATTGTGAAAGCATTATAATAAAAATATCCATTACTTTTTAATATTGCAATTGTTAGACAGGCAATAATTCCATCATACAGTGGCTACTTGTTGCTTTGTTTGGTAGAAAAATGCTCATATTATAATAATAATAATATATTTATTTGATATAGCGCCAGATCCATATGTGTTCATGGTATTTCACAACATATTAAAATACATAAAATGAAACACTGTCGAATTTCAACAACAATGGATTAATAATAATAAAAATAATTAGGTATTAAAATACTACTAATAATAAGAATAATTTAAAATAAATACAGTCAATCAATTTATTTCAAACATACCACATATACAACAAAGCAGGTGTAGACAAATCATTAATAAAAATTAAGTTGTGTGTACAATATACAAAAGATAAAAAGAGAAAATATATATCGTTTGAAAAGGAGTAGATATGAAGTTGTAAACTGATAATTGTCTACCCCTTAATAATAAAATTATTCACTGCTGCATTGCTGTCAGATCCGCCATGCGTCTGTGGATCGTCTACTGGACAGACTCACGGACCTTCGTTTCCTCAGCATAGACTTCCTCAACACGTTCCTTCTCACCTACCGCGTCTTCACCACTGGACAGACAGTCCTGGAGGCTCTCACACGCGTCTACCGCAACCCAGAGTACGGCAACCTTGAGTCCAGCATGTCCGCATTGAACACAGCTCATGAGCCCTCTCACAGGTGGGTCTACGTCAGTGTCTGAACACAGCACACAAACCCTCTCACAGATGGGTGTATGTCAGTGTCTGAACACAGCACACAAACCCTCACAGGTGGGTGTACGTCAGTGTCTGAACACAGCACACAAACCCTCTCACAGGTGGGCAGATTTTGTTCTTTAGAATCCACTTGGCTCCTTAACAACGATATTGTCATGATATTGTATGTTGACACTGTCAACACCAGGATGTGTCACCGAGACACTTTCACTGGTTTGTTGCAGAAATAGCATCCTCGGTGATATGACAGCAACTTTTTGCATTTTCAAAATGCTCTTTAAATTTGACAACAAATTATGTTTAATAAAGCATTTTCAGATGAGCTCATTGTCTTAAAAAACTGCCCCCAGAATACAGCACATGAGTCCTTTCAAAGGTGGGTCTACGACAATGTCTGAACACAGCACACAAGTCCTTTCAAAGGTATATCTATGTCATTGTCTGAACACAGCACATGAGTCGTTTCAAAGGTAGGTCTACGACAATGTCTGAACATAGCACACTGGTCCTTTCAAAGGTGGGTCTACATCAATGTCTGAACATAGCACACTGGTCCTTTCAAAGGTGGGTCTACATCAGTGTCTGAACATAGCACACTGGTCCTTTCAAAGGTAGGTCTACGACAATGTCTGAACATAGCGCACTGGACCTTTCAAAGGTGGGTCTACATCAATGTCTGAACATAGCGCACTGGACCTTTCAAAGGTGGGTCTACATCAATGTCTGAACATAGCACACTGGTCCTTTCAAAGGTGGGTCTACATCAATGTCTGAACATAGCGCACTGGACCTTTCAAAGGTGGGTCTACATCAATGTCTGAACATAGCACACTGGTCCTTTCAAAGGTGGGTCTACATCAATGTCTGAACATAGCACACTGGTCCTTTCAAAGGTGGGTCTACATCAATGTCTGAACATAGCGCACTGGACCTTTCAAAGGTGGGTCTACATCAATGTCTGAACATAGCACACTGGTCCTTTCAAAGGTAGGTCTACGACAATGTCTAAACATAGCACACTGGTCCTTTCAAAGGTGGGTCTACATCAATGTCTGAACATAGCGCACTGGACCTTTCAAAGGTGGGTCTACATCAATGTCTGAACATAGCACACTGGTCCTTTCAAAGGTAGGTCTACGACAATGTCTAAACATAGCACACGAGTCCTTTCAAAGGTGGGTCTACATCAATGTCTGAACATAGCACACTGGTCCTTTCAAAGGTAGGTCTACGACAATGTCTGAACATAGCACACTGGTCCTTTCAAAGGTGGGTCTACATCAATGTCTGAACATAGCGCACTGGACCTTTCAAAGGTGGGTCTACATCAATGTCTGAACATAGCACACTGGTCCTTTCAAAGGTAGGTCTACGACAATGTCTAAACATAGCACACGAGTCCTTTCAAAGGTGGGTCTACATCAATGTCTGAACATAGCACACTGGTCCTTTCAAAGGTGGGTCTACATCAATGTCTGAACATAGCACACTGGTCATTTCAAAGGTGGGTCTACATCAATGTCTGAACATAGCACACTGGTCCTTTCAAAGGTAGGTCTACGACAATGTCTGAACATAGCACACTGGTCCTTTCAAAGGTTGGTCTACATCAAAGTCTGAACATAGCACACTGGTCCTTTTAAAGGTGGATCTACATCAATGTCTGAACATAGCACACTGGTCCTTTCAAAGGTGGGTCTATGTCAATGTCTGAACACAGCACATTGGTCCTTTCAAAGGTGGGTCTACATCAATGTCTGAACATAGCACACTGGTCCTTTCAAAGGTGGGTCTACGACAATGTCTGAACATAGCACACTGGTCATTTCAAAGGTGGGTCTACATCAATGTCTGAACATAGCACACTGGTCCTTTCAAAGGTGGGTCTACATCAATGTCTGAACATAGCGCACTGGACCTTTCAAAGGTGGGTCTACATCAATGTCTGAACATAGCACACTGGTCCTTTCAAAGGTAGGTCTACGACAATGTCTAAACATAGCACACGAGTCCTTTCAAAGGTGGGTCTACATCAATGTCTGAACATAGCACACTGGTCCTTTCAAAGGTAGGTCTACGACAATGTCTGAACATAGCACACTGGTCCTTTCAAAGGTAGGTCTACGACAATGTCTGAACATAGCACACTGGTCCTTTCAAAGGTAGGTCTACGACAATGTCTGAACATAGCACACTGGTCCTTTCAAAGGTGGGTCTACATCAATGTCTGAACATAGCACACTTGTCCTTTCAAAGGTGGGTCTATATCAATGTCTGAACACAGCACACGAGTCCTTTCAAAGGTGGGTCTACGTCAATGTCTGAACACAGCACACTGGTCCTTTCAAAGGTAGGTCTACGACATTGTCTGAACATAGCACACGAGTCCTTTCAAAGGTGGGTCTACATCAATGTCTGAACATAGCACACTGGTCCTTTCAAAGGTAGGTCTATGACAATGTCTGAACATAGCACACTGGTCCTTTCAAAGGTAGGTCTACGACAATGTCTGAACATAGCACACTGGTCCTTTCAAAGGTGGGTCTACATCAATGTCTGAACATAGCACACTGGTCCTTTGAAAGGTAGGTCTACGACAATGTCTGAACATAGCACACTGGTCCTTTCAAAGGTGGGTCTACATCAATGTCTGAACATAGCACACTGGTCCTTTCAAAGGTGGGTCTACATCAATGTCTGAACATAGCACACTGGTCCTTTCAAAGGTGGGTCTACGACAATGTCTGAACATAGCACACTGGTCCTTTCAAAGGTGGGTCTATGTCAATGTCTAAACACAGCACATTGGTCCTTTCAAAGGTGGGTCTACATCAATGTCTGAACATAGCACACTGGTCCTTTCAAAGGTGGGTCTACATCAATGTCTGAACATAGCACACTGGTCCTTTCAAAGGTGGGTCTACATCAATGTCTGAACATAGCACACTGGTCCTTTCAAAGGTGGGTCTACATCAATATCTGAACATAGCACACTGGTCCTTTCAAAGGTGGGTCTACGTCAATGTCTGAACACAGCACACTGGTCCTTTCAAAGGTGGGTCTACATCAATGTCTGAACATAGCACACTGGACCTTTCAAAGGTGGGTCTACATCAATGTCTGAACACAGCACACGAGTCCTTTCAAAGGTGGGTCTACATCAATGTCTGAACACAGCACACGAGTCGTTTCAAAGGTGGGTCTACGTCAATGTCTGAACACAGCACACTGGTCCTTTCAAAGGTGGGTCTACATCAATGTCTGAACATAGCACACTGGTCCTTTCAAAGGTGGGTCTACGACAATGTCTGAACATAGCACACTGGTCCTTTCAAAGGTTGGTCTACATCAATGTCTGAACATAGCACACTGGTCCTTTCAAAGGTAGGTCTACGTCAATGTCAGAACATAGCACACTGGTCCTTTCAAAGGTGGGTCTACATCAATGTCTGAACATAGCACACGAGTCCTTTCAAAGGTGGGTCTACGACAATGTCTGAACACAGCACACAAGTCCTTTCAAAGGTGGGTCTCTATTGCAATGACTATTTTATTTCAGCAGATCCATCCTTTAACATATCACAGCAGGATCTAGGTCAACGAAATGCCAGTCTCATAGTGATCGAACAACTGATGTGTTAACCATATGACAGATGTCAGGAACTATGAGCTTTAACCATAATCTACACAATTAACTTCTGAATAAACCACTGTCTTGACGGTGTCGAATATAGTTGAAAATGAATAATTTGTTTCCCATTAAGGTACCTGTTCTCATACATATGAAGGTCAGTACTATAAGGCGTTGGTTCTTACATTTCAGACACTCGTTTGACCATGTTGGGTCTCCCTCCCCCACTACCTCAAGTCCACCCCCCATGGCACAGATAGAGTTCAGTAACCTCCCTCCGACTGACTCAACCCATCTCATCAAGCCCCAGGCTGAGAAACTGCGGCGGATCAGCACCGGCAGCATGGACATAGACGTCGTCAGCGAAAAACAGACCCACCTACACAGCAGTGGCAGTGGCTTCGTCAAATGTACGTACCGCCACATGCCACACTCCCCTTAGCAAAAATATTGATAGAATTCTATAGAAATGTATAGAATCTATAAAATGTCTAGAATTCTATAAACAAATTGATCTGGTCATGCAAATTATATAGAATTCTACAGATTTGTCTTCGGAATATTATGGAAGATTTATAGCGTTTCTATAGAATGGTTATGGCCATATAAAATTCTTTATGATTAATATGGCCATACCAATTTTGATGAAAATTCTAAAGCATTATATAGAATTTTTTTAATTGAAAATCTTCCTAAAAAAATCCTGTAGAATATATTATATAGCATATGTTCTATAGATATTCTATAGGATGTTTTGCTAAGGTTAACATCAATCTTATGGTCCCTCTCAGCAATTGCTATTATAACATTTTGACTAATCTGAATATAGTACATGACACAGAGCCACTGTTCATTTACCAATACATTTCTTAAATTTTGTAACTTTCTTTGTGATTTCAAACTGCTTAAATAATTATTCGTTTTCAGATGAGAAATCAGCCAATGACACGAAGATCGAATCATACCTGCTTGAGACTCCGAAGATGAAACTTGCTCCAATAGCGTCATGCGAGACATTGTGTGAGACGACAGACATACTTGGAGAGATCGCTGAGTCATCAGAGTCATCAGACTCAGCCGATGAACTTGCCATGACAACGGCGGCGATAACAATTACAACAACTCCAACAATGTTCGAACCGGCCAACAACAATGGCGAGAAACATGTCTCGTTTGACTTCACGCCGACAGAATCGTCAACCAATCCGACAGACGATGAGATTGTACTGGACGTGCCAAAGGGTATTTTGTCGTCGACGGAAACACTGACTAGCAACCAGCCGAGTCCACACAACTTGAGTACATCAGTGAGCTCAGACACGTTAGTGCCAGGATCACCATGCTCGCTCTCAAACATGCCCCTCTCTAGTCTCAAACCTGTTCACTTGAAGTTCGGGTTTCAACAAAAGTGCTTATCATCGCCTGATAGGACAGCTGACATGCACCAGTTGGATGCCCTTGCGTTGTCTCCGGCAACGAGCCCCAAGTTGCGGTGTACACCCTCGCCTGTACGGACACGTAGGTCATTCCCCGACAACGTGGTGTCGCCGGTGCTCGTTCGACACCAGGGCAGCCCAAAGTTGCCCCGGGCTCCATCGCCAATTAGTTATAGCTTCTCATCACCCAATATCATCACGTCGTTAACAAAATCTAGAACAGGTAAGTTGGCGTGTTTGTCATGGTTTTCCATGGGATTGTAATGAGAAAATCTATGTGCGATTCTGTAGTTATAGTAACAGGTACATACAGAACGTAATACAGATATACACATTTTGAGACAGAGGCGTAGTTAAAAGTTTGGTTATATGCGCCATTGCAACACATTCCAGCCAGTGGCTTTTTATGATTGCAATGACATTTTATATGCCGTATAAAGAATTTTTGTCCAACTGAAAATCACCCGGTTGTTTGCAAATACTTCCAGCCCGTGACCTGGAAGCCATGCGGTGGCCGTGTAATTATGTCAATAAGGGAAATCATCAAAAGGCAGTCAGATGACGCTGCAGCCCACTGGGACTCTGGGAAGATTTCCTTTTGTCTGGTGTCCTACCCAACAGCAAACAAACGTCAGTGGAGGACTTCTTTAAAAGAGGACTCATCTATCAATGAGTGAAATCATCAAAGGCAGTCAGATGACGCTGCAGCACACTGCGACTCGCTTGAGGATTTCCTTTTGTCAGGTGTCCTATCCAACAGCAAACAAACGTCAATGGAGGACTTCTTCAAAACAGATTAACTGGTGTCATTCTGGGTGTGTTGTACAGGAAGAAGTAGTTGCCGTGGCTCCATCCCACCACAGTTCGTGCTTTAGTGTGCTTGGATTTAGCGTGCTCACCATGTGTTTACGTCATATTTTGTTACTTTTTCACAGACGCTGGACTGCGATGTTATACTATAACTACACTTAATAGTAACATTTGTAACCATTTTATGTGTCATCTAACTAAATGTTACACAACAAAATATCTGCATTTGATAGACACGTGGCAAATAGTTTAAAAACTCACATACAACACTTCACCTTGCAGGCAAACGTGAACATGCATATAACGAATTCACGTATATAATGAACTTGTTAGCTACCCAAAAAGTAGTTCGTTATAAGCATGTTGCACTGTACTACAACTAACTGATTAGTCTGCATACTAATCCACCAGTATTTTGTTGCAGGTAATCCACAGGTACTGTGTTGCAGATAATCTACCAGTACTGTTTAGCAAATAATCCAGCAGCACTGTGTTGCAGGTAATCAACCAGTACTGTGTTGCAGATAATCTACCAGTACTGTGTTGCAGATAATCCAGCAGTATTGTGTTGCAGGTTATCCACCAGAACTGTGTTGCAGGTAATCCAACAGTACTGTGTTGCAGATAATCTGCCAGTACTGTGTTGGTAACAATCTACCAGTACTGTGTTGCAGGTAATCCATCAGTACTGCGTTGCAGGTAATCCAGCAGTAGGCCTACTTTGTTGCATGTAATCCACCAGTACTGTGTTGCAGGTAATCCATCAGTACTGTGTTGCAGGTAATCCACCAGTACTGTGTTGTAGGTAATCTGGCAGTACTGTAGAGCACAGTAGTGCAGTGGCTTGAGCTTCGGACTCTCGACCAAGAGAACCTGGGTTTGAATCCTGTGCTGCGGTGTCAAACCTTGGGCACTGTCGTTCACTCTACAATGCTCCAGTTCACTCAGCTGTATGAATGAGTACCTGGCTGAAGACAATGGTGGATATTTATGCACAAATAGTCTTTGGACATTAATTGCAGCATGGCTGAATACTTCCCAGAGAAGTTGATTTGGTGTTCGATTGAACAGGTCTGCCAGGGATTAAGTGTGAAGCTCTTTGAGTAGTCCTGAGGACTATATAAGAACTGACCTTTACCTTTCCTTTACAGGCAAGCGGGGCAGTGCGGAGTCTGATACTACCTACAGCAGCATGTTCTCCCCCCGCAGTAGTCTGGCCACTGGTGAAGGTTCGCCACCTTCAGCGAAGGCGGGCACGGTTGTCACGTCATCTCGAGCATCCAAGAGAAGGTAACGTCATTCATGTCATATCTTCAAATTCATAAAACCAAGGACCCTCCACAGCGAATCAGGTATTAAGTTGCATTGGTCTATTCCTCTCTGGAGCCTAACATTGTCGTCCAGGTCATGTCCCCCAAATTGTGTGATTTTGGCAGAAATGCATATGTTGTAGCCTCATCTTTCAGTGTCCGGTTCATTTTCCTTGACAAATAAACCAAAGTTAATAAATTATTAAATACATAGTTGCCATGTCCACAGGTTTTTCACATAATCAATTTTTAACCTGTTTTTCTCGAAAAGTTGCTTTTGAAAGTTTGCCTTCATTTTGAACAGTGAATCAAAAGTACTGTCACAGACATTTCAACATATCATGTATCATTCCACAGATTATAATCTGTGAAAACCGAAAACGTACAAAACTATATTTTCACAATTTTGCAACTTGATACCCACATTTCTGTAGCAAGTCACATTTGACACTACCTATTGTCACGATAATGTAAAACATGTAAACCAAATTTAATCAAAACGTTTGCTTAATACCAACAATTTTAATGTATGTGTGCCAAACTTAATCAAAATATCAAGTGTCCAATGTTGTTCAAGATATATATTTACAAATGACAGACCAAGGTTTGGTAAAACATAGTCATCATGTGTTCACATAAAACGTGCCCAACTCATAACAATAGTGTGCATGTGATATGTACGTACTGATGTTTATACAGGTCCAGCTCAACTGCAGCTGCGGCAGCCTTCGCGGTAGCCACCGCCGGATCAGCCAACCCTAAAGACCACCCAAAGGGAATCAGTCGCTTTCATAGTGCAGGTAATAATGGTGCAGGTAATAATGGTGCAGGTAATAATGGTGCAGGTAATAATGGTGCAGGTAATAATGGTGCAGGTAATAATGGTGCAGGTAATAATGGTGCAGGTAATAATGGTGCAGGTAATAATGGTGCACACAGAAGGTATCTTGTCATTGTCTTTAATCTCGCTCCTTAAAAGTATTTAAATTCTAAATCTTTAAAGGCAATATATATATATATATATATATTGCCTTTAAAGATTTATATATATATATATGGTCAAGAATTCCTTAAATGGGTACGTTGACAAAAACACAGCTAAACACTACTTTAAGGTCACCTCTCTAAAACAGCCACTTCACAATTAAGGTCACCTTTAGCCAGTCCCACATTATTTCAATAACTAAAGTACAGAAGATTATTCTTGTAATAATATGGTTATCATTCAGGTCCATTTTTCCCCATCCCAAGGGAGACTTTAGTAGTGTAACGCATCGTGTATATTTCTTTCATACAAGGAAGATGCTCCTGTTGAATCTATGATGAAGTTATAGGTATCAATACAGTTGAATCTCACTTAATGGGTCACTTTGGCAGTACAGCCACCTCACAATTAAGGTCACCCTGGGACAGTTGCAAATTATTTTCGTAACAGCAAAGTATAGGAAATTTGTACCACTAACACGGTCACTTCTCTATCCAGGCTACTTTTTCCCAGTCCCGAGAGTGACCTTAATAGAGAAGATCCACTGCAGTCTTTTGTATTTTTCTTTCATACAAGGAAGACGTTCCTGTTGAATCTATGATGAAGTTATATGTATCAATATTACCCTCTTTGTGCAATGTGCACATATGTACAATGTAATTTATTCTGAGACATTGTTATAAAAATTCTTGACAATGTCTTAGGTGGTGCAGATTTGAAGCCACCAAATCTGAACAAGAAACGAGAATCTGTGATATGCACTGCTGCCACCATGCGGGTGATCAATGTACTACGCCATTGGGTATCAAAGCACTCACAGGTATGTTCCAATTTGAAAGAAATGTCTAAAATTTAGTTTTGAAGTAAGGCTAGGCATGCTGAATTACAGACCATTTATTTGTCTAGTATAAGGTGGATGCAAACTAACTTTGATGCGATACAGCTGAGTGCATGCGCAGAACTAAGACAGTGTACCACCATATGGTTCCACTGGATGAAATGATGCAGCTACCATCATGATGCATGGGCAGTTTTGTTCACTACACATTGTTTACATTAATTCAGGTGTATAAATGAATACGTCTGTCCTGACTTTAGGTATCAGTGGATATACACGACTATTCATCCATTAATTGCAACATGGCGGAATTTCTCCCAGAAAAGTTGATATGTTGTTCATGTGTGTGTACCAGGACTTTGAGTACCACCCCCAGCTGACAGTGCACGTATGTTTGCGTGTGTGCATGCGTGTGTACGAGTGTGTGTGTGTGTGCACCAGGACATAGACAGTGTATGTTACTCTATGTTACTCCAGTTCATTCAGCTGTATGAATGAGTACCTGGCAATAAACAGTGGTGGATATTTGTGTATGAATATTATTCACACGTTAATACTGGATAATGCCCTATATGTAAATATAAAAGAACAAATCTTTATGAAATATATTGTTCATAGCTCCAAGATTCCATTAGACAACAAGAAATAAGCTTACTTTGAAGCAGATGTTGAAACAAATGCATCACATGACATCACATGACATCACATGACATCAGTGCATGAATAAAATCTGCTGTAGACATGTTGAAACGTCACATATCTTTCAACAATTGCTCCAAAGTAAGCTTAATTCTTGCTGTGTAAAGGAATCTTGGAGCCATGAACAATGTCTTTCATATATATTAACTGACTGTTACTGTTTACTTCGCCAGGACTTTGAGTACCACCCGGAGCTGAAGGCCGGGGTGAAGGACTTGTTGGAGGAGATGGTGTGTAACACGTCCCTGCTGCCCGCGGAGCACAAGGCTGTCGCAAGTGTGCTCCGTGTGCTCACCACACACGACGAGACAGCCACGAGCTCCGTGGAGTTGGAGCAACTGCTCATGCACCCACTGGTTGGTGATATATTTTATTTGGTAACATCAGTTGCACTGTAGCTTGATAAAGGGCATGTAAAATGTATTAATTATCTTAATTATTTGAAGTTACCATTTTAATTTGTTTTGATATGTGTTTTTCCAATGATACCGTCCGAACGGTGTGTTGAAAGTTGTTAGTGGGGATGACACATCCTATAAGCAAATATGTCAGAACCTGCTGTGGATGTCTAGTTTGGTGAAGACCTTGGCACCATGCAGTCATGCCGTGATGTCTTCGATCATGGGAAGTGTGTAGTGCTCTCTCTGAACAGCAGCATTCAGGTCCTTTGGATCGAGGCAAATCCGCAACTTCCCATTCTTCTTTGACACAACCACCATTGACGATATCCATGGAGTTGGTTGCTACCATGGCATCCAGTGTAGTCTGTAGCATTGATCTCAGCGCCACCGACACACATTTCGGTGTGTGCTGCACAGGATCCACGCTGGGATCCAGGCGGATGTGATATTCTCCGTCCAGCTTGCCTACACCATCCGCAAACACCTTTGGGAACTTTGACACTAACTGCTCTTTAGTCAGTGGCTTGTCTGCCTCCCTGGCAGCGAATACAGATTGATCACCTGTAACAGGATGATTGACATCATCAGAGTCGAACACTTTGATGAGCTGCACGCCAACGCAGGCCTTGCGTCCCAGCATTGGGCGAACGTCAGCTTCCACCAAGTTGTGCATCGTGTCCCCCCATGTGACACCGGGAGCAGAACTTGTTCACTCAGGCTCAATTTCGTGCCTCCAAATGCAACGATCGTGTCGTTGCTTGGCGTCACGTTACTCAGCGTAACATCTCCAGAGGCTTGTTTGTATAGGTGTACCGGGATTACGTTACATTCTGCACCTGTGTCAAGCTGAAACTTCATAAAGTTTCCAGAGTTTTGTAGCTTAAGTGTGACAAACCTGTTTGGAGCGGGCTGTGCTGTTAACACCTCTAGCTTATGTACAGCTTCCTCGTTGTCAAACTCGCCCACTGTTCTCACTGTATTCTGGTATGATTTCTGGTATGATTTGCCACATTTCTTGCCGTATGCAGGGCAATGCTCCTTCTTAAACTCGTGAAACTGGCCGCAGTATTTGCACTCGCCTGACCGTGATGATTCTGTCTTGTTTTTCTTTGGCTTATGTACCGCGTTAACAGATGGCGAAGACATGCCATCTAATTCACGCCTCTGTGCGTTAGACAGTTCGGATGCACGAACATTGTCCAAAACCTTAGTCAAGGTTAAACCATCTTTGTGCAGTAACATATCCCGTACTCGCCCATCTGTGATGCTGAAGAGAATCCTGTCTCGTAGGATTTCTTTTGCTGTGATATTTTAAAAATCACTCCTGTTGGCGAGTTGTCGCAACTCTGTGACATACTGGTCGACTGTTTCGCCGGCCTGCTGTTGGCGCTTGTAGAACCGATAACTCTCAAATGGCACATTCCTTCTCAGCCGACAGTATACCTCAAACTTGTCCAACACTGACTGGATCTCCTCTTCGTCTGTTGCGGGGCTTTACTCGAACGTGGAGTACATATGCCTTGCTGAAGCGCCAATCACTGTTAGCAGGGTTGACACCTGTACCGGCTTGGTTTTATTGTTCAACCCGGTCACACATGCGTAATGCTTCCAAGGTTGCAGCCATTCACTCCACAGCTCTGCCGCTGCTGAATTGTGAATGTCAAGTGGCTCTGGTGCCAGCAGTTGCGATGCATATGCCATATTTACCTAGTCTCCACTGCCCCCTGTAAAGATACACGTTTGAATACGATTTAATACCTCAGATTGATAGTGAGTAACAACATGGCTCGAACCAACTTCTCGTCGGGAGCATACAGTATTTTATTCACATTGGAAGCATATCTTATTTCGTCACAGTTATATTCATGTAGTATAACATGGTAATTTCCACTACCATTCAACCACGGGTTTTCAATAGACAACGGATGATATAATTGCTGTGTCCAAACTGTCCATTGACTATTGTAGGTGCCATGTAAGGACACCTTTGACTCATTGTCAGCACTGGACATAGCTGAACAACTCACCTATCTTGACCACCAGATCTTCAAGGCTATTCGCAGCGAGTACGTATTTTTTATGTTTATATGGGACCAGTCACAGCAAACTGGGTATTACTTTGTAAGATTGTGAAATTTAGTTTTGTAACTTGTTGGATTCCACAGATGATGAGCTTTAAAAATATATATCTCATTTGTTGAAATGTCTTCAGTAGTTTTTGACTGCTTGCAAAAATTTAAGCAAACTCTAAAAAGCTATGTTTTCAGAAATGAAATCATATTGACTCGTAATTAATATTGAATCTACGGCATTGTTGATGCCTGTATTTTATTACTTTTTGATAATTTGTCAAGGAAAATAAACTGGGCATTGAAAGATGGCATTATAAGGCAGTATGTGTTTCTGTCAAAATTAAAAGAAAATTATGGGATGTGACTTAGACAACTACTTTTTGTTTGTGTGCAGAACAGGCCTGTATGACTTGATACCTAGTTCGTTATAGCGGGTCACACATACTGTCACGATCAGTCATTGAAATTATTGCCGGTCTGGAAATGTCTGAAACCATCAACTTTCTGGTTGGGCTGGCAATTCTCAATAATTGCCGGCTGGCATGTTAATATTTCCATCATTATCAGCATATATTGACATTTAAAGTTTCCAAACTAACAATGCCAATGGTGTTTATATGTTATGTTAATATGTGGACCATCAATTAACTTTTGAGTAGGACCATTAACTTTACAAAGTTGAAGGTCCTAGCTGTTGGCCATATATTTCCATTGAGAGACAAAGCAGCTTCAATTGATCATGTGTGTAGTATATTTTAGTTGTCCTACAGGTACAGTGATCACTCTGAGCCATGCCATAAGGTAGCATAAAGGTGCCATCAAAGCCAAATTGCAATCACTGTGGAGAATCATCAGACCAAATGACAATACCTTACACAAGTTGTACTGTTGACAGGGAGCTGCTGAGCCAAGCGTGGATGAAACCAGACAAGTCCATCAAGGCACCTCATGTTCTGCTCGTCAGCAAGAGATTCAACGAGGTCTGTCTCTTCTGTTTGTTTTATACAATATCACTCAAATGTGAGTTGTAACAGTGAATGTGTTTACAACGAGACATTGTTGATTGACAGGTGTAACAATGAATCTGTTTACAATGAAACATCATTGACTGACTGGTGTAACAGTGAATGTGTTGACAGTTAGTCATCATTGACTGACAGGTGTAACAGTGTGTTTACAATGAGTCACAATTGACTGATATGTGTAACAATGAATGTGTTTACAATTAGCAATTTTTGACTGTCAGATGTAACAATGAATGTGTGTACAAAGAGATTTATTTGACTGACAGATGTAACAGTAAATGTGTTTACAATGATACATCTTTGACTGACATATGTAACAGTGAATATGTTTACAATTATATGTAATTGAATGACAGGTGTAACAGTCAATGTGTTTATAATGAGCCAGTGTTGACTGACATGTGTAACAGTGAATGTGTTTACAATGAGTCATCATTGACTGACATGTGTAACAGTGAATGGGTTTACAATAAATCATTGTTGACTGATGGATGTAACAGTGAATGTGTTTATAATGAGACATAATTGACTAATATGTGTAACACTGAATGTGTTTACAATGAGACATCACTGACTGACTGACAGGTGTAACAGTTAATGTGTTTACAACAAGACATCATTGACTGACATATGTAACAGTGAGTGTGTTTACAATGAGACATTGTTGACTGACAGGTGTAACTGTGAATGTGTTTACAGTGAGACATAATTGATTGACAGATGTAATGGTGAATGTGTTTACAATGAGACATCATTGACTGACGGGTGTAACAGTAAGTGTGTTTACAACAAGACGTCATTGACAGGTGAGCCGCCTGGTGGTGTATGAGATCATCCACCGACAGAACGTACAAGAGAGAGTTGCATGCATAGAGAAGTGGGGAGCCATCGCAGACATCTGTCGCTGTATGCACAACTACAATGGCGTGCTTCAGATTTGTGCTGCCTTTGTCAACAGCTCAGTCTACCGTCTCAAGAAGACCTGGGAGAAACTCTCAAAGCAGGTGGGAATGGTCCAGTGTAATAACTAAACATGTTTGGTGAGATGACAGGAAATAGTATTGCTTTGTCATGAGGAATACAAGAACACTTAGAGGAATTGCTAGATGAAGACTGAAATGAGACGGTGAAATATGTCAAGTGTGTGACTAAGAAAAAGTTGAATAGATGTGAAATCTGGATAATTACACAGCAAAGTCATACTAGGATATTGTGCTGAGGGTTTATATCAGAATAACCTTCTCTAGAGTTAGTGAGTCCACTATAGGCTACATTTTGTGGAGCGAAGTGGTGCAGTGGCTAGAGCTTTGGACTCTCGCCTGAGAGAACCCTGTTTCGTATCCCATGCTGTGGGGTCAAACTTTTGGCAAGTTCGTTTATTTTTACGTTGCTCCAGTTCACTCAGCTGTATGAATGAGTACCTGGCTAAACATAGTTGAATGAATAGTCTTCGCGCATTAATTGCAATGTGGCTGGATGCTTTCTGGAGAAGTCAAGATGGTATTTGATTGAACAGGTCTGCCAGGGAGTAAAGTGTAAAGCACTTTGAACAGTCCTGAGGACTTTATATTGTGGTATATTAAGAACTTACCTTTACTCTACACATTTACTCCCTATGTGGGATCCTTTGCTACTCCTAGCATAGACACCAGATAGAATAGACCAATGGTTTATAGTGTCATTTCCAAAAAAGACACATGAAATGTGAGGTGAATGAAATTGCCCAAGTTTCAAAACAGCAATCGGTAGTGAGATTCAAACTCCAGTTCCTTCTATATAGACAGTCCGGCACTTTAACCACTCAACCACCCTTCCCCACTTTAAAGTCGCCCCTGCGGAACTGTAAAAATAATTATGTTGTTTCAGCAAAAGCAAATGATCGACAAGCTACAGACGCTGGTGACTTCTGAAGGACGATTTAAGAACATGAGGGAAGCATTGCACAGGTGAGACAACAGTTGCTTCAAATTGTTTCACCCATATTTAAAAGGAGGTAGTCTGTTCCTAGTCTTTCATTTATTAGTTGATATGATATTCATAAGATTATACTAACTATGTTGAAGGTATATTGCCTGCCAAATTGTGTTTTGTAAGCCCGTAATGGTCGCAATTTGAAGGCATGACCACGGGAACATGTTCAAATACTAAGCAAAACACCCACTTTCAAAACAAGCTTTATTGGTAAAATGGCCGAGTTGGGCAGTTAATTGCTATGCCCTTTGATGTTCAACGGTGCTCACTTTCCAAAAATTTATCTCCACACAGAGGTGATCAACTACATTAATGCTAGAATTAGTTAGTTAAATACATTAATGCTAGGATTAGTTAGTTAAATACATTAATGCTGGGATTAGTTAGTTAAATACATTAATGCTAGGATTAGTTAGTTAAATACATTAATGCTAGGATTAGTTAGTTAAATACATTAATGCTAAGATTAGTTAGTTAAATACATTAATGCTAGGATTAGTTAGTTAAATACATTAATGCTGGGATTAGTTAGTTAAATAAATGATAATAAATTGCTAAATCTGTGGTGTATAATGCATAGGCAAATAAGATTATTTTGTAAATTCAGACAGTATTAATTAAAATATGACATAATATATGCATCATAAGACAAAAATAAGTTACACAATAATAAATTACTTTAATACACTGTGTTAAATTTGAGACAAACTAGGCTATTCATTGAAGGCTGTGCGGATGAGGTGAGGTTTTAAGAGTTGTCACACAGGTGGGGTGGTGGTTGTAGATGAGAATGTACGTGGTCACTCTAGTTGGTTGGTGTTTGTAGGTGTGACCCTCCCTGCATCCCCTATCTAGGCATGTACCTCACAGATCTCTCCTTCATCGAGGAGGGCACACCAAACACGACTGACGACGCACTAGTCAACTTCTCCAAGATGAGAATGGTATGTTGACCACATTTTCTAACAAAGGCAGGGTTAATACTTCACTGGATCAATCGTGTTGTCATAATCCTAACTATATTTATCTTAAATCAGACATGACTGCAAATTGTGTAAATTAATTTATGTTTACGTTATGTACACATATGTGTGTATAACTGATCAGGTAATAATCATATAATAATTAGATTACATTCCAATGATGACAACATCTAATTGTCTTAATGGGAGTCTCCCCGACCATATGGTATACCTTTTCTCTGTTTATACCATGTAACTAAAGTGGACGCTAGGAACAAACAGCACTTTGTTGTCTTGGTCAAACAGGCCATTATATAAAATGTTCCTTAAATGAAATGTTGCCAAAAACAGGGATTTCAAAGTTGTTCATTTCTCAAGTCCCAAGTTCTGTGTGTGTGTTCCACCAAATATAATTAATTCTTGGCTAAAATTATGTTTCTTCTGTCTTGATCTTAAGGATAGATACTTATATGAATAGGTATACTATGTTATTAGAGTATGATTTATTGTATACTCTTGTTGTGTTTCAGGTGGCACATGTGATAAGAGAAATCCAACATTTCCAACAGACATCGTACAGAATTGAACACCACAAGAGAGTAAGTTCTGATTGAATCTAATCCATTTTCCTGGCCCTGTGGTGAAGTCATGCAGCTATACTACACCACTATTCTCATCGCATACATTCTACTCCACAGTATATTTTATTTCAACTGTTAAAACAATTGTGCAAGCATGTTAGTAGAATACTGGTATATATAAACCATTACTTTTTATTCGGGCAAATAAAGTTATGTTTAAAATTACTCTTACCAGAATGCATCACCTTCAGTGTTAGCTGAAGTTCCCTCTTAAACTTGTCCTTGCATTTCCGTATAACACTGTAATTCAGAAGTAAACATACATACACAAATTCGTAAACAGGGGGTAACCTGTCGTGGACTCACAGAGTGGTGGTCTCTATCTCTAACCCACTGGATCTTGCTCCCTGCGGCTGGAATGTATATATGTAGACTTTGTAAACTGATGCGACTACCCAATAGAAAAGCCTTATTGTGTGTTTCAGGTAACCAATTACTTGCTGGACCCTTCAAAGATTCTTGATGAGGATGAGACATACAAGGCTTCTCTTGAGATAGAGCCTCGCACAAGCAGAGTGTCCATCGGCCAGAGCTACACGTAGACTCCTCACTCAGTATACCAAAATTCGTTCTATTAAATGTACAGTATGCCTAATGAATATTTGTGACATGGAAATATGTCAAATCTTGCGTGCCAATAAGCGCACAGGGTGTATGCCC
This sequence comes from Paraescarpia echinospica, assembly GCA_020002185.1. Classification (NCBI taxonomy): domain Eukaryota; kingdom Metazoa; phylum Annelida; class Polychaeta; order Sabellida; family Siboglinidae; genus Paraescarpia; species Paraescarpia echinospica. Next base: position 20,172,657 of record CM034541.1, read on the forward strand.
ACTTTCTTTGGTTCCTGTGTTCAGCAGACATGACTTGTGAGCAATTTAGGCATCTCACATATAAGAATCATGATGCCAGAACACTGTAGTCTGATAATTTAGATATTTGAATGCCTTTAATCTAGTGCGACATTGGTAGAAATTAAATTACATTGATGGACTCAACAGTCTAGGTTGGCGTTGGAGATTGCTGTCGCAGTGTCAGATGCTGCTAAAAGAGGGGTGTATGCTAATTAAGGCATGTATGCTTAATAGAACGAACACAGTATATCTACACACAGTTACATGTCTCTGTATGTCAGCACCCCTCTCAATGTCTGTTTCGATGGTGCTCTCAAATGATGTACAGCCATTGACACTTGTGTATATCTTGGAGTCATTCTGAGATGTTTTCATATAATGTCTTGACGGCACCACAGTTTGTGAATGCTATGGTACAGGGTGGAGAGAACTCCCTCTGCAGCATGTGATAGGGTATCTTGAGGCAAGAAACGGCATACTTATGTAGAGCTGTGAAATGCCATCTTAATATATACTTCTGAGAGTGCTAGTTCAGTTGTGACGAGGTGCAATTTGTTTTTGATTGCCAGTGCTTCAGTTTTACATCATGTTTGATGGTAAGAGCACTCTTCAACTGTCTCGATTCCTCTCATGGTCATGTTTGATGGTAAGAGCACTCTTCAACTGTCTCGGTTCCTCTCATGGTCATGTTTGATGGTAAGAGCACTCTTCAACTGTCTCGGTTCCTCTCATGGTCATGTTTGATGGTAAGAGCACTCTTCAACTGTCTCGGTTCCTCTCATGGTCATGTTTGATGGTAAGAGCACTCTTCAACTGTCTCGGTTCCTCTCATGGTCATGTTTGATGGTAAGAGCACTCTTCAACTGTCTCGGTTCCTCTCATGGTCATGTTTGATGGTAAGAGCACTCTTCAACTGTCTCGGTTCCTCTCATGGTCATGTTTGATGGTAAGAGCACTCTTCAACTGTCTCGGTTCCGCTCATGGTCATGTTTGATGGTAAGAGCACTCTTCAACTGTCTCGGTTCCGCTCATGGTCATGTTTGATGGTAAGAGCACTCTTCAACTGTCTCGGTTCCGCTCATGGTCATGTTTGATGGTAAGAGCACTCTTCAACTGTCTCGGTTCCTCTCTATGTTTGTATGCAGTCTGATAATTGGCATTGTTACTTACTAAAACCACCTGTCTGATTTAGCTTCTACAGTTCATATCTATGGGGGCAGTAGCAGTACCTAGGTATATGGAAATCTAGCATGAAGACGGTCTGTTTCGGAACATGATCCGTTATGTTTTCAGTAGATTATAACAAAAGTCGTGTGCTGGCCACTACCTTCCCATAAGTGTCTTGGATCTATCGGCTACATGAATCAAGGAGTGTAGTTTATTAATGTGGCCTGGGCCTTTACAAAAACAACTATGACTGCCATCCTTAGCTTTCTGGCATATCCATCCGTCTGATTATAACTTGATTTTGAGATTGACTAATCCTTTTGTAGACACAATAGAAGCTACCTTATTATTATCAACATTTAGTCAGATCATGTGCTTGTCATCCTAATGTGATGTACGCGGCTGCATTTTGATCCAGTATTTGTCTGCATGGTACACACAGTATACAATCATGTACGTTATCAGCCATGTGCAGTTCGTCGACTTTTAACTAAGAATGATATATTGTATGCTTGCATACAACATGGGTGACTACTGCAAACAGACAATACACAGTGGATTGCTTGTCACCTTGCTAGTAGCGTGAACTTGCTAGTAGCATGACAAGTAGTCACCTTGTCAGACTGGTTCATGACCTCCCCAGCAGGTGGACAACTGGATATGTTAGTACACTGACATAGTTAGATTGTGCCAAAATATGGCTCCAATCAACTTCGACAACACAGTTTTTAACATATGTATGTGACAATAGTTGCAATTGTATGCCGGGTCACATTATTAATCGAGTCATCTCATCAAGGTTTTATACCATTAATCACTTTGCACTTCTATAATTTATATTTTTTATATCGTCACATATTTGAACAGATAGTAATATTCATGTCAGAAGATGACCTTCAATGGACTCCAGCCAATAGTACAGCTAAAAACACATATAGAAATTCAAAACTTTTCTTGAGCTATTCATTTGAATCATTAATGTACTATTATCATCTTCAGCAATACTTGTCTGATGTGTAGCTTCTATACAAGTATTTATTGTAGGTCAGTCTAATAATGTCATGTTTTGATAGTGGAAATGTTTTTTTTTTTTAACAAAAGTACCTGTATTAAATGCTTACTTACTGCACTGTTGTATCAGAAGACACTTGTTATTCTCCTCCTACTCTTACTGTTGTATTTCTCATCACGTGTACAGACCTTCCAAGTTGGTACAAGTGAACACTGGGACTTCCCCCCACATTGGATCATATTGCTGCAGGTCTTAGTGAAGTTTAATAATAAAAAATATCTTTTTCCGATGGTGTCTTCATTTACAGAATATATTTCACTGACAGGTGCCACATCTACCGCTTTTGCAGTAAAACTCATTCTTTTTCTTCATTTCTGGGATAATCTCATGGTCTACCAGTTTAGCACCAAAATCTACTGCCCAATCAATATTTCACAGTATAATTTTTTTTACCAATTTTAAATCTTGATGAACCTGGTGAATTTAAAAGTTTAAAGAAATAGTCACTCATTTTGAATCCAGCTATAGGGCCTACTGTTTATCCGACTTTTCACGTAGCAAATTCTGCACATACAGTGTACTTGATTATTCCCCTGCTTAACTGTGGCACAAGTTTTGAGGCACCAAATCGAGATCTACCGCCGTCACGTCATGAACAGTGGTAGATCTACAGACAACTCAAATTATATTTCTACATCCACATACACATTTGTAAATGAAGCAGTATTAGATTCTTCACTAAATTGTTTTTCTTTTGTTTAGAAATGGAGAATGTTGGATTAGGAAGAAAAAGTGGAAGAAATGGTGGCATCGTTTTGGGAGAATTGGGGGTTTATATGTGGCTAGAGTTACGACTGCCTAGACTGTGTTTACATTACTTAGCACCAAAGTCTACACACTTTCTTTATGGACCCCATTAAGAAAACATTCAAATACGTACAAAGGCAGGTTTAAGTAAATCATTCTGAATTAACTGTTGACATTGACTGCTAGCATTTATTAGTCCAGATTATCATGTTTGCGTATGGTGCTTTTCACTGTACTTTTGTAAAACTTCAGTTCTTATGTCGATGGACCTGGTAAACTATTTCTACACCAGCTTGTATTGCTATGTGCAATTGGCACAGACAGTATTTATGGAATGGTGTATACAATTCATGCTACAAAGTATATTTATTATGCCCAAATATAATACGAGTGCAATGTAGCTATGTAAATTCATATTGAGATGAGACGTTGGTTTATTGATGTTACTTGTTGTTTGAATATTTGTAATATACAGATTCTGGGTCGATTTGATATGTAAGAGAAATATCGATAGTTGAACTGCATAAAAACGGAGTTGCACGAATGATGCAGACTGTTATCCATTGTGGGGACAATTAATTGGGGATTTTGCAGGGTTTTTGTAAATCCATTTGTAAATCTGTTGTTTAAGGGTGTGAGTGCACCTTGTGTTCCCAGTTGAAAACTATGATGTAATCATGACAATTAAGTAGTTTACGTAAATGAAACATGATTTATGTTGCAGTCTGATTGTCATTTATTAATAAATAAAAATATTGAAAATGAAGCTGTTTTCTTTATTATGCTGGTGTATAATGTAAATGTGAACAGCCTGATCAGTTGTCTATGGTGTCCTTGTAGAAATACATTACGTATCTCTCCTTCCTTTGCCTCAGTGCATCTTGCATTGCTGAGGTACCTTGGTCTGGCTGACAGTCTTTATGATGGCCTTCAGTGCCATTTTAAAGGGGGTATTCGGGATTTGAATGCTATATTTTTTATGAGCAGTGCTTTAAACTGAATTAAATTGAAAACTGGGTTTTACTGATTATTTTCACAGAATTAAAGGCATTGGTCATCATTAAATAACAATAATAATGAACTTTAAGATAGTAGAAATTGTAAACCAAATTAAATCAAATCGATACATTAAATTGATCTTTTGACATACTTTTATGAAGATAGTAATAGAGCAATATGACCATCACATAAATCATATTACCACAACGTAGCAGTCATACACTGACCATGTGGTACAAAAGTAACTCCAATATTTCACTTTTAAACTGAAATAATTAGCCCCATCACGTGTAAAAATATACAAGTATGAACAAATACATGCTGAAAGATTAAGCCTTTAAACCTTGCATCATTTTAATGAAATGCAGTATGATTCCCTCAATTATTAACTTGCACACAAAACCACCAAGATATGGATGCACCTAGTTTTCTTGCATGTACCTTTTTGTACGTTGTTTCCCAACATTGCAAGATGTGTTTAATTGAAAGATAATTGAATTCAACATAAGGTCACCTGTAAATGAGTGAAATGCTATCTGCTGTGTTTGAGTGCGTTTGCTTAGAATGCTATGCATATCTACATGTGTGCTTTGTCAGTTAATATTTCCAAACAGTGCTCATGTTGATATTTCAAATAGGAAGTCGTATTGCATAGTAGATACACTAATGAATCCAATGACACATATTACGTGATTATCCAGAAGATGCCCCCAACTCCACATGACATCAAAGTTGTTGGACAGATTCTGGTGGCTGGGGAAACAGCCAGATTGGATGTTTGCAGGCGGTTGCATTCTAATGGATTAACAGAGACTATTCAGATTAAAACCAGGGGCTTAGCCAGAGATCCGTCTGCCCATCTTCAAGACTGGCTGATACCTGGCCAAGACGGGTAATTACAACTGATAAGACTGGTGGAATTTAGAGAGGGGCAGCTGAAACTAACCAATAGTTCCAAGTCTATGGGTCCACATTAACGACTATCGTTGGTACAACTGATTATGAAACAATTCAAATGGATCGGTACGAATGAAATAAATGGCTCAAACGACACAGGCTTATTGACTTAATGGATGTGTTCGACATGAACGGTTTCCACTCAAGCCAAAGGGCACACATGATTAATTCAAGACTGGAAAACATTATTTCTAGGGTTAACACCTGATGCATTCGCAGAAACAACAATTCATTCATTGGCAGACACGTAACAAAATATTCTATTTAAGAGAATAAAAACAACATGGTACATTAATTGCATTCAAAGTATTGACTGTTGTCAACAAATAATATGAAACTGAACATTACAAATAATCTAGAATATAAAACAGTAGTTTGTTCAACAATATACAACAATTGTGCTGTTTCATCATAATGTGATTGCTTCATACACAATAATTTAAGTTTTCAAACAAAAAACACTATAAAAGTACAGAGACATACAAATTATGAATATTTTAAATGCATTTTCTCCTAAATGAAAGGATGCACTGTTAAAAAACAAACAAATAGTTAATAATCACTTCGTCCAGCAACTTCATGACTAGAACTGGAACAGTGTCCTCTTGCAGAATTGAGTATTCCTCGCAGGAGTTTCGAACAATGACAGTGCGTCGTTCATTATTCTCTCTTCATATCCGAATGTGGAATATACTGGAAATAAAAAGTTTCTGAATATAGCTGCACTTTATATGGCAAACACAGGGAATGTTTTATGTTTGTTTTGCATGCATACCATCTACAGTATATGATACAATATACTGTTTAGACTATATGATACATATATCATTATTCCATTAAGACTATACGATACATATAGTCTAGATGGCATAACAGACTATATGATATATACTAAATGATACACATCGTATGCCATCTACAATATATGTGGCATACAATATACCATCTAGACTATATGATACATATCATGTGCCATCTAGAATATATGTGGCATACAATACACCATCTAGACTGTATGATACATATCACGTGCCATCTAGAATATATGTGGCATACAATATACCATCTAGACTATATGATACATATCATCTGTCATCTAGAATATATGTGGCATACAATACACCATCTAGACTATATGATACATATCATGTGCCATCTAGAATATATGTGGCATACAATATACCATCTAGACTATATGATACATATCATATGCCATCTAGAATACATGTGGCATACAATGCATCATCTAGACTATATGATACATATCATATGCCATTTAGAATACATGTGGCATAGAATACATCATCTAGACTATATGATACATATCATATGCCATCTAGAATACATGTGGCATACAATACATCATCTAGACTATATGATACATATCATATGCCATCTAGAATACATGTGGAATACAACATACCGTCTACATTATATGATGCATACAATATACCATCTAGACTATAATATTATACACACCATACTACCATAGTGCCCACACTATATGATACATACCATATGCCATATAATCGGTGATACATATACCATACACATCCATGCAATACACAACATTAGTTTGAACTCTCCTATAAACAACTTGTTTTGTGCTCTTGACTTTCTGCTTTGCAGTTTTTAGGTATGAATATATTTTCACAAATTACAATGTTGATTTACACTAGCAAACATGTGGCTGAACAGCAGGAGCACAGCACAGATCCTGGTCACTGCTTCTACTCACACTGACAGCTGCACAGAAAACACTAAAGAAAACACACAATTAAGAGTCCTTTACTTAAACACATCCACCTGTTTATCGTGTTTACCTGCATACAACACTCATTATATCAAATATCAGCTGCCAAAAGTAAATTTATTCATCAGTTTAGGTTACAATTAGGTCAAGTATAGGGTTAGCCATACAGAATGATTGTATGGACTAGGTCAATCAAATATAGTGCTAAATGAGTTACACAAATAAAAGTTGCCGAGGACGTATTAGAAAATGTGAATTTGTGCTACAGTAAAGGTCAGCGACATAGCAAACAACCAGTAAATTCCTAACGGTGAAGGATGGATCGACTGTATACAATTGTAATGTATTTAATTAAGTACTGTAGTCTCATTATTTGCTCACCTGACAAAATCTGGTGATTTGGATATGACGTGTTCATACTCTGTGTAAGAGAGCTTTCCATCTTCATCCAAATCTGCCTCTTCAAAGATCTGTACAGGAGACAAATTATGTTCATCACACATTTCCATACACCAAGTATCTGTGTCCTGTTTATGTTCCTTCCTTCCTCCTGCTTACTACCCTCCCTCCATCACCTCACTTCCTCCTCTCCATCTCTCCATCCCCTCCCCTGCCTACCACTCTCCCTCCCTCCCTTCCTCCCACCCTCCCTACACATCCCTATTCTCCCTTCCTCCCACCCTTCCTACATCCCTACTCTCCATTCCTCCCTCCCTCCCTACACCCCTACTCTCCCTTCCTCCCTCCATTCCTACATCCATTCCTACATCCCTACCCTCCCTTCCTACATCCCTACTCTCCCTTCCTCCCTCCCTTCCTACATCCCTACTCTCCCTTCCTCCCACCCTTCCTACATCCCTACTCTCCTTTCCTACATCCCTACTCTCCCTGCCTCCCACCCTTCCTACACCCCTACTCTCCCTTCCTCCCTCCCTTCCTACATCTCTACTCTCCCTTCCTACACCCCTATTCTCCCTTCCTCCATCCCTTCCTACACCCTACTCTTCCTCCCTCCCTCCTCCCTTCCTACATCCTACTCTCCCCTTCCTCCCTCCCTTCCCTCTCCTTCCTCCCTCCTTTCTATACCCTACTTCCCTCCTCCTCCCTTCCTACACCCCCTCCCTTCCTCCCATCCCCTACTCATCCTTACTTCCTTCCTACCTCCCTTCCTACATCCCTACTCTCCCTTCCTACATCCCTACTCCCCCTGCCTCCCACCCTCCCTCCCTATCTCCCCCCCTTCCCTACCATCCCATCCCCTCCCCCTATCCTGCCTCCCAAACTGCCTCCCTTTCCTCCCCTCCTATTCCTCCCTCCATCCCCTCTCTCCCACCCTCCTTCCGTTTCACCCTCCCTCCCTCCCACCACACACATCTCCCTCTCTGCCCGAAAGCTTCCCCACATTTCCCTAGATCCCCGTCTTACCTTGCCAACAATGAACTGTATCTCATCATGCGTCAGCCCGTTCCTTGTCAGCTGTCTGATGGTGTTCACTATGTCTTGTTTGCCCAGTTGATTATCTCTGTCAAAGTCTACCGAAGAGACAAAACCGTGTATAATCAAAGCATTTGAATAAGGAAGCAGAGTCACTCACACAGTGCCATATATCGCTTTTAAGAATTAAATTAACTATTATTACTATTCAACTGCACTTCACTTCGCCGATTCATTCTGATAGTAAAACATGCTTCTGAATGCTGTTTGAGTGGTGACTGTTGCCTCCAAAACAGGAATTCTCATCCAAAATACACAGCAATATTACAAACTCAATGCAACAGAAGGCCCTAAGCCCTAGCAGTTCAATATCAATATGGCATATCGTAAAGTGACTCATCTTCCTGATTCAAATGCCCTAGTATAATTAAACATGTTCCATCATTCAAACAGTTTAGTACAAACAAACATATAAACCTACATGTGGTCAATTAAGATGTACATTTTGTGGTAACAGCGACCATGAGGCAACAGCACATTGACACATCAGACAGAAAGACAGGTGGATATACGGACGGATGGACGGACGGACAGATGGACGGATTGATGGATGGACGGACGGACTGGCGGATGGATGGACAGATGGACGGATGGATGGACTGACAGGACAGATGGACGGATGGACAGACGGATGGAGGATGGATGATGGACGAATAAACATTACAGACGGCAGGCAGGCAGGCAGGCAGGCAGGCAGGCAGGCAGGCTGGCTGGCTGGCTGGCAGACATACAGACAGACAGACTGACATATAGACAGACAGACAGACAGACAGACAGACAGACTGACTGACTGACTGACTGACTGACTACTACTGCTCTATATACATTAGATATGTGTACATATATTATCATACTTTATAAACTTATATTTGACCGAGGTGGACAACCTACCTGGCTTGTCCACATCGTCAGGAGACTGTTTCTTCAGGTGGAAAACACAAAATAACATTTATTTTAAAACTTGTTACTACATGAAGAGAGTTGCTCTCTACTAACGAGGTTCGTGATCTGCGTCACATTGCACTGATGGCAAGAGAAGGTAGAAGTGACGTACCATATATCTTGAAGGCGTACACGGCTTTCACGTCATGAGGAGCCGCCTCACTGAACACAGAGAACATGTCGAGGAAGTCATCAAACGACATATCACCTTGACCATCTTCGGAAAACACTTCACATATCCGCTTTCGAAAAGGGTTCTCCTGAAAATTAACATATCATATAAAAAATATACTGTATTCGTTCTATTAAGCGTGCATGCCTTAATTAGCATACACTGCTCTTTTAGAGCATCTGACACTGCAACAGCAATCTCCAACGCCAGCCTTGATTGTTGAGTCCATCAATGTAATTTAATTTCTACCAATGTCACACTAGATTCAAAGCTCACTGATAAAAATATTGAAAGGTCCACCTAAATTATCAGACTTTACAGTGTTCTGGTGTCCTGTTGTCCTGGTTTCCTGTTGTCCTGGTGTCCTGTTGCTCACATGTGAGATGCACAAATCGCTTGCCAGTCATGTCTGCCGAGATGGCTGTACTCAGGAACCCAGGAAAATGGGTGTAAACCCCTGCACGTTTATTAGAATGAACAATTTGACATATTTCCACATCTGAAAAAAGTGTAATGCACATTTAATAGAATGAATACACCAAATTCCCTGTGAAGGCATAATAAACTATCTTATATAGTAAATGTCTAAGTGCTTCAAGAAATTGAATGAGTCACAGCGGCCATATCTCAGTCTTCCACATTGTGTACACTATGTGCCATTTTCTCTGCCATCCACTCCGTAGTACAGTGGAACATTGCTACCAAGATCACTCTCGGGACTGGATCAATGTGACTTGAACAGCGAGGTGACCATATTAGCGAGATAATTTCCTAGATTTAATCTTATGGAAATAACTAGGGGTTGTCCTATAATGATCTTACAGTTTTGCGAGGTGACTGTATTATTTTCAAAATGAGGTTCCCATGTATTTGAAACTTGTAATTCATAGCAAATAGATTTATTCCGTAATATTGTTACTGATGCGTAAGTATAGCTATGTCACATTCACACGTGAACTTTCAGCTGAAAACATGACTTTATTAGGAGGTCCAAAAGGAAACCAATCTGCTTACTGCAGACGTTATATTAACATTCTACCATGTTACCACATTAAAAAAAATTCTAAATACTTTCTCTGTTGATTTCTTATCAGTGTTGCTAATTAATTTCTTGTCACATTAAAATCGTTGTGATTAAAGAACAGTACACAAACAGGTAAGTATTGTGTTTCTAAGACTTTTATGTAGCTGCATTTTTTGGAAATAAATGTAGGTTGCAAGGTACAAGAAATGCCTTTTCGTTCAAATTGCCAAATCACTTACTTTAAATTCAGGCATCTCTTCAATCCGTCTCCTTGGCATCTTGAGTTGATGTAATGTTTCACTTGTTATATTCAACTCAGGAGACAGTTCCTGGAACCTTTTGAATGTCCTGTGATGTCACAAAGAACAATATGAAATAGAGATAGACAAGAGGTCTAAGAGAAGCACACACTGCATCATGTTACCCAACCACAGGCCCTTAGCCAGATACCTGTTATCCTGTTATTGGAACAGGTTTTCTGTTCTCAAATAATGGGTCGTTTGATCTTTGGATAACGTAATTTTATTACTTTTCAGATACCATGATCTCGTGTTGGACCGTAACATGGTTTTATTTTCACAATGACAAGGTCAAAACAGTTGGAGGTTTCTGGAGTCCTCTGAATATTCACAATGTTCCAACGCCATTGATCAATGCATGTATAACTGGCTTTTATATGAGTATAACAGGTAAAAAATTAGAAAGGGTAAATTGTAAAATGTCACGATCCTGGATAGGGGCCTGCCTAACCAAACATATCAGGTTCGAGTGATACAAAAGATGGCCGCCATGTGTTGTTGCAATGAATAAACTTACATTCATGACATATACATGCAGTTAGTTCCATCAGTAATCATAACTCTGTGATCACTAATCATAGTTACAAGTAGTCAGAACACTGGCCATTAACAAAGATTATTTAGAATTATGCAAATGACACCCTGCAAACACACACGTTTGTTCATTACCTTAGAATTTCCTTTCTTGTAAAAAATGTGCAGTCCTGAAATACAGACATAGAGCCAATGAGTGAATGCCACCATCATGTGTTCAAACTATGTGCACATGTATACATATAATTTCAAACAAAACAAACACTTAAATGTCAATGGAATAATGCTTTTAACAACTGGTCATATTTATGAAAATGAACTAACTTAGATATTAATTTATTGTAAGTTCATGCACCTGTTGTTGCTTTCTCATAAAGGACTGAGTTCAAAAAGACCAATTTGTGAGTTTCAGGATGATTCCATACTTTAGTCTAAGTCTAGTCAGTATTTGTTTAGATCTTAGTTATGTACGCACTCAAATGGTCAGAACAAATTGTGGTGTCAGTCACTCCGCAACGCTCTGCGTGATCGTACTAAATTATGTCAATTTTGCAAAATGTCCTTGTACAAGCAAATACTGGGGTGGCCAGTGATCATGAAAGCATGCCCCTTAATTAATACACACATGCTGTCTCCATAAAAATCTGAGGAATTTTCTTGCGAAATACATACATATTGTAACTTCCTACCACTTCATTATTTCATGTAGATGCAAACAAACTGTCTGACACAGGGTTGCATGGTTTTAGCCACATTGTGGTTAAAACCGCTTAAAACCATGGTTAAAACCATCCTGTCTAAAACAGGTTTTAGCCACTAAAACCTGACTCTGTGCTCAACTGAACATGTGTGCTAAGCTGGACTCTGTGCTATACTGGACTACTATATTGAAACATGGATGTGACATTTCCACACAATGCTCTATGTAAACTCTATTTTATAAAGTTCAAATCAATAACTTGTAGTCTTGTATATCGACATTGATTTAATACTGACATTGATTTAATTCTAATCATCTGTACTAGTTTTTTGTTTACAAGTAATTTCACATTCTAAGTTTGTAATATTGCATGTTACAGTGATACAATGGTATTTAAGCAAAGTTTGTATGCAGTTTACTTGTAGGTAAATAAATAGGTAATTTTAATCATAGTATTTGTTGTTGTTTATTCTCAAATGTTCATTTTGCTGTGAAATGTGAATAAAATGTAGCAGTACAGTGTATTGGTATTAATTAAGTCTTAGTATACACTTTAAAATGTTCATACAACTGGCCAAGTGTGTATGTAATCCATTCTCTACATATTAGCCATGGTCACATACGATCCAGGAGTTTAGCCAGTTTTAGCCGGTTAAATGTGTCAAAGTAATTAAAACCTAGTTTTAGACGGTTTTAGCCATCATCACGGCTAAAACAGCTTTTAGCCGGCTAAAACCCAACCCTGGTCTGACGAGTTGGTTTTCAGTTAAAAAATCACCGTTCACCGTCCTGCATAAACAATGATATCAGCGTTAACTAAGCATATACGCGATTATTAACCAATGAAAGACAGATGTTAACGTAACTGCCTTGGAAGTCACACTCAATTCTGGTAAATCATAAAGAGACAGCACTGGATCTAGCAACTATCTCTTATGAGATTCAGGGGACACAACATGGAGACTGACAGATAAAGACCCCTGAACATATGGGCTGCATACAGCAATGCATGGCTCTCATGTGTGCCTTGTGATAAATATTCGCTCTATTGATTTTGCGATGTTAATAGCTAGCACCAACACAAAGTGTATTATCAATGACTTATCATTTGTCATTTCAGTTACAATTACACTTCTAAAATTGTCAAATAAATTGCAATTACACCACTAAGTTTTTCAATTACAATTACAGATGCGATAACTTAATGGGACCTACCAAAATGTTTACTGATGTTATGGCTCCAGCATACACACGTATATGTACAGTCAAAAGTCAATCACGAAGAAGGCTTTGAGCTGATTGAAAAACTAATTTTCTTAATTGGAATGAATTAAAGTTGATAAAAAATAATAAAAACAAACTAAGTCTACGTGAAGTGCAAATCTAGATTTTTTGTTCGCGTTTTAATAGTGTTACGCCTGTTAACAGTTTACATATTAATAATGGAAAATGCCTACTAATAAATACGATTAAGAAGATTAAGATTCATAATTGAATATGACGATAATATCAAACTAAAGCACCGTAACTGTGAGTTTGGATCAGTTACTGTCTGTCAGTAGGCACTTCAATGAATTCCGCAAACTGGGTCATTTCGCGTGCATCGAGTCCTGATCATTGCACTCCGTCTCGTTTGTTGGGCACCCGGGTATCGTTTTGTTTCAACTCGTGTTTTCATGCTCTATTTCCGGTCGTTTACCTCATTCACTGCTGGGCCGCTGTCAAGGGTAAGTTGATCTTCGTCTACGTCATTTAAATTTTGAAATTTGACCAAAAATTAAGATAAAGTTATGCATTTATTTAGACTTAGAAGTAATATAAATTTCATTTTACAATAATTTTAATTAATTGTTGTTAGTTACCTATTAAAACAACAATTTGTTAGAAAAGTTGTTTTTGAGATAAAATACATAAATTATTTGATTTAAAAAAGTATTTCGTGACAAACAGTCACTGCACAAAATTGTTAAAGCATGCTGTTATATAAACCATAAATGCCTTGATCAGTTATACCATCATTCGTTTCATTGTGTGACAACATGCAATACATTAAACACCACAGTTCACAAGTACAGTGTATCACAATTATTATGAATTTATGTGTGACATAATGCATTATTATAGAATTTCTTGAGTAACAAAGATTTAACAAGATTGCCACCCACAGAATTAACTCTAAATGGCAGGTGGACAAGGAAGCCCTTTGGCTTATCAAGAGTCCAACCCTTTTATCTACATGTATTCGTATTCCGCCCTTCTGAGGTATGTGTCGATTTGTTTTACACATATTCACACTAATAGCACCCACACGATCAGCAGATAATCTGTTCCATTCATTTACAGTCCTTTGTGAAAATGAGAACTTTCTTATATCTAATCTACACTGCTCTTTTACTAATGTAACTTCATGTCCTCCAGACTTTCTATCTTTCTTAACTGAGAAAAAAATATTTCTATCAATATTTTCATAACCATTCAATATTTTAAACACTTCTATCTGATCTCCTCTCAATCTCCTGGTTTCTAGTGTTGTTAAACTACATTCTTTTAGGCGTTTTTCGTAACTAAGATCCCTCAGTTTTGGTATCATTTTAGTCACTCTCATCTGTACTCTTTCTAGCATATCTATGCCCTTCTTGCGGTATGGCCTCCATGCTTGTATACAATATTCTAAATGAGGTGTAACTATTGTTTTGTACAGCGGTATTATTAGTTATTTTTCCTTATATGCAGTTACTGTCCGTCAGTAGGCACTTCAATGAAGGCAGGGATATGAAAATTATTTCACAAGATTTGCATGTATAATAAAAATAGTTATCATTATATATGGTACATGATGGCCTTTTTATTTCAGATATTGTTTTCAGTTACATGCAGTGACACTGATCTTACGCTGATCTGTGTCTGACAGTTAACTATGAATGTACCATGCCACAGAGTCATCTGAATATGACCCCCATCACTTGTCTGCATACGTACACATTTAATCTGGCTGATTATATATCTGATATACAGTACATTGAACAGTGTCCAGTAAACATGACACGAACATTACTTATTATAGACATCATGTTGAAGAACACAACATTATTTTATAGGATACTGAAATATGAACCTTGTTGCACAGATCTTCCAGCCTACTGGCATTAAATTACGAGACAATCAACTGCTAATATTACAAAAAGAATATATTATGAGCAGACTTCTTCTTCATGTCTTGACTCCCATGGGCCATGGGGAGTAACACAGAAAGCAATCTTGCATTTGGCACATTTGGATTCAGCAATGGAATACTGTGAAAATTTTATACACATTACTTCATCAAGTTGATGTTGAAATGCAGAACATTACGCCAGGTGCACATGAGCAGATCGGCAGCACGGCGCCAACTCATGACGCGTTTCTCTGGCCGATCTGCTCTTGTGCGGGAGATCTAGCTAAGCCGTTGGCCTCGCGAGCCGGCAGAAAGTTTATCCGTCGTGTGCAGGCAACATGAGCTATCAGCTCAGCCGTGAAAGTAATCTAGCCAATGATATCACGTATCATGTGATAACAAAATGGCAGCGTCCAACGAATTTCTGTTCGAGCCAATTTCTGAAGACAAACTTGTGTGGAAATTTGGGAAGAGTACCCGTGCTTATACGACTTATAACAGTACAGATTTGTTGTATTATTTGACTTATTGTAGCATAATCTAACTGGTATTGGTGACAAATAAGATGAATAGTATATAGTTTAGGAGAAACTGGATGTCTAATAAACATTCCTTAAAAGCGTTGCAACATTTCAGTGATTTAAAACAAGTCTGATGATTTTATGATTGGAAGTAGTGTAGATTTGTTCTTAAATACTAGATATAACCATACGGTTTATCGCACGAAGTTCAAGTCCTTAAAATATCATGGTTCTTGATGTGTTCGATTTTTAAAAACTTGGATGTCGTAATAAACAGCAAATTTGTGGACAACAATGCCATGTTTATGCTCTTTTCGGGAAGGAAGTTGTGCAAAGCATTGTGTGCTGAATTGGTGATGACTGTGTATGCAACTCAGCTAGATTCGCTCGTCTGCGGGCAACGGTGATGAGAAATATAGCTCAGCCGTTGGTCTCGTGAGCTGTGGCCGCACTGCCAATCTGCCCGTGTGTACCAGGCTTTACATTATGAAGCAGTGACAATTGATTACTGGACTGTACAGAGCCTGCAGCATTCATTCAACCTGTCATGACACAGTCAGACACACTGGTAGACACAGTGAACTAGGAGTATGAATATTGTATTTCTTTGTCATATATTGATCTGTTGAGTTTGTGTGCTATTTAGCCCATATTTATTTGTTAATGCTATATGACTGGTTAATGTATACTAATTATATTTATTACAATGTTTAATGTGGTTGTAAACATTGCATAAATTATATAACTGTCTTCATAATGATGGACATTGCAGCCTTTTATCAAAATGTTGTGGTCATTCGAGTTAGCGGGCTAATATTATCCAATATTAACTTTTTAATTAAGTTACTGTTATTGTGAAATGACTGGTTAATTAATGTATATTTATTACCATAATTAATGTGGAAGATTGTAGTGGGGTGGTCACATGCTTCGGTGACCGGTGGCGTAATGGCCCCACTTATAGGTTTAGGCTAAATCTTGATATTGTGTAACTCTTCAGCAGGTAGTTGGGATTATAGTTAGTGTGAATGAATGGTGTGCTTGGTTAGTACGGTACAGTGCCTAAGGTATACTGTGATTACAGTAGTAATGCTGTTGTTTTATATATCTATAACAATACTGCTACTGTTGTATATGCCGAAATGTGGGCTCTGTCAACCAGAGGTACAGGAGACTAGTATGAGCTCAGTCACAGGCCTGGCCTTGGGATGTAGAGCCCACATTTCTCTCTCTTTAACTTAATCTCTTTAATAAACGTCATTCATTTGGCCTTATTTCATCACTATTCATGACTTGTGTTGGTGCTTGCATAAATTATACAAATATATTCATCATTACGGACATTGTGGTCTTTTATTGAAATATGTCGACCGGTCTGTCGAGGTTGTGCACTAATTAGCCAATATTGCATAATTAATTAAATTATTAAATTATTTGTATATTTATTACCATTATTAATGTGGTTATACACAATGCAGAATATGTATATGTTTATAATCATTATGGACTTTTACTGAAATGTGTTATCAGTTGAGATTGTGCGCTAATTACCCAATATTAACTAATTAATTAAATTATTTGTTAATGCATATTTAGTACCATTATTAATGTGGATATATACAATTGGATAATATATATAACTATCTTCATAATCATGGACATTATGGCCTTTAATTGGAATGTGTTGGTCAATTAGGTTTGCATGCTACATAACTAAACTAAAATTAACTTATTTATTGCATTAATTTGGTTATAAGTACTAAAATTATTAAATATTGTATATTTATTACTCTAGTCAATGTGTTTGAAAACCCTAAAAATAGTATTCAAATATCTATATAAATAAAAAGTTGACATTTTAAAGCAAATATTTATCCACAGAAAACACAAAAATGAGTCCATTTTGCCATTATACGAGATACACAAAAATTACGCTGTTTTGCCGTCTTAAAATTGCAATATATTTTGATCTATTAAAGTTTATGTTATTAAGATATATCTAAATAAAATAAACAGTTATGTGATCCTTAAGCTTTTAGATTCAGATTCAGACTGTTTATTACCAAACAGCATTTAAAATGTACGAGGAATTCTTGGTGTTGTGGCGTCAACATACATGCAAAGGCCAACTGCCAACATATTTTAAGACAGTCATACATCTATTGACATAAAGTGAACTTGATAACATAATATTAATACCTCTGAACATTACCTAAAAAGTTTAAAAGTATACATGTAATTAAATAAATAATAAATAAATGTATAAATAAATTAGCTGACGATATAAAAACTAAGCTGACAGTTAAAAAGTTGTCAAGTTGTAGTCAAGTTAATAAATAATAAATAAATAAATAAATAAATGACTAAAAAAATAATAAATAATTTAGCATGGCGACATAACATTTAAACCGACTGAAAACAGTATCATTCATGGCATCTTGCGGTTCAAGTGACTCACAGCCTGCGGATAAAAACTATTTTAAAGTCTAGTGGTCCTTGTCTTAATACTTCTATAGCGCTTGCCAGAGGGAAGAAGTTCAAAGAGATGGTTGGCTGGGTGGGTAGTATCCCGTACAATGCTCTTGGATTTTCGCGCACAGCAAGCAAGGTAAATAGATGGATAGAATGGATGGCAACTCACACACAATGATAAGTTTTTACCTCTTTAATAGAATCCCATTCTCAATGTTCTAGTATGATATTTCATTTTTTTGAAGTGCCTACTGTCACTATGGGTAATGGTCGGAATGCACCTCTGCCTGAATGCACCAGTCGCAATGCACCAACTGCCTAGTTGCAATGCTCCAACCGCGTGGTCGCAATGCTCCAATGGGGTGGTCGCAATGCACCACTTTTGGTCGGAATGCCCCACTTTGGAGATAACGACCTGGTCGCAATGCTGCAATGGCTTGGCGCAATGCACCTCTTACGGTATCTATATATTATAAAACTTTATGGTTTCTCTGTTTTTACTGAACATTCTTCACGATAGTTCATTTTCAAATTAGAAACTTTCATTTTTCATATCCAAGAATCATGTTAAATTACCTGGTAGAGGCTTTCGTTGACGTGTCACGCCGACTTCATCAGTACCTATGACGCTGAATGACGTCATCGTAGATGTCTACCATCAATAAATCCGCCCTTACAGACCATACGACAACTGAAAACCATATCATAGACTGGGAGGGAGTGAAAATTGTAGACAAAGAAACCAACAGAAGAATTCGGCATATCAAAGAAGCCATCTGGATCAGAAAAACCAAAACACCCATCAACAGAGACGAGGGCAATTACGAACTGCCTCACGTGTACGATGACGTCATTCAGCATCATAGGTACTGATGAAGTCGGCGTGACACGTCAATGAAAGCCTCTACCAGGTAATTTAACATGATTCTTGGATATGAAAAATGATAGTTTCTAATTTGGTTTCTCTGTTTGTTTGTTTGTTTGTTTATTTTTTTTTCCTGGGCAACGCCGGGCAAGTCGGCTAGTATAATAACTTCTTTAAGTATCGCCCACGCGACTTTGCGTATATTACTTTATATATACAATATATACATATGGGTAGTGATATATGTACATGGACTTTGCTTGGAATTTTAACTACATTATACTGTTAGTAGTGGGTGTCATAGTTAAAAAATATACAACTTATTGTGAATTAGGTAATAAAAGAACGGAAGTTGGTAAATATGTAGAATAGTTCGTAGTTCGTTTTTATAAAGACCTCCATGATGTATACATATATATTAATAATGTTATTATTATTACTAGATCGTTGCATTTGTTTCAGCTGATTCGTTCACTACACATAAAACATAAGAATACTGATGGATTGTTTTCAAAGACAATCTAGCCATCTCCTCATTAGTAACGAATGCACCAATCGAATACCTGCTATCGTCCGCGTGGCGTGAACGGAGATGAAGGAAATTGAGAAGAAAGCACAGACACTCAAAAGCACATGTAGAGTTGACCAATCTTCACAAATCCACATCACAAAGGGGTCGCCAACAGGTGTGATATTCAGTGTTTACACAAACCGTGACTACACTACACACATTCTTAGAGAAGAAGAGTATCAACAAATATTTGTGCTACGCTACTTAATTGAACATTAGTTACTATTACTGTTGTTACATCTTACATATCTGATCTATTATAACAACTTAATTCACACACTACACCTGGAACTATTATTACTTTGTTTACACAGTTATTCTGGGGTTGACCAGTTCACTAAATAAGTACTTATTTTATACTAGTTTAAATTAATGAACTGGTTACAGCCTTGGTTGGCTCCACTGTCAGCCCAGAATTGAATGTCATGTCACCGTCTGTTACACTTGTTCCTCTAAATATTCTTGACACACACACGCCACACTTGTCACTGTTGTTGTTATCAGCCTGTCACATTAAACATCAAAGGTCATCATTTCAGTGTAATTTAATAATGAATGTCTACACTTGTATAAGAAGATATAACCTTCAATTATTTATAGAAAATCAAAACGAAAACTTCTGCAAAACAATATAGTAACTATAATACAGTAATTGTTTTATTAGAGTCTCACTCCGTGTATTGATTAATTAATAACTTCTATTTTCACTCGGTAACATACTTAGTAGGGTGGTTCTTATCAGAAAAAAAAAGAGAGAAGACAAAATATTTATATCTAGGGGTAGCTCAAATGCCTCAAAGTTCACAATATTCAGAGTTTGAGACAATGTATTCAGTTATGAGCAGTTTGCTTATTTCCAAATACAGTAATGACATATTAGAAAATTCAACCAATAAACTGCATTGCATTAATGATACTGTCATGAAATATTGTCATGAATAAGCAATGTCTTAGTGGCATACATGGTTCACATAATAAAAAACAGTTTGTGTTCAGATTAATCCTGTTACCACCTCAATGTGGGCCAAGTTCAAGCAACAGATTCTATGTGCATGACACTTGTTTCTCACTGTCCACTTTGTCCTGTTAAGGTCTGTTTTCTGCTGTCTGGGTAGGCATGGCGGTGCTCCTCAACAACTTGCAGCAAGAACTGAAGCTGGGGCTCACTTTTGGTCAGGAGGCCGCTGAATTCTTGAATCAGAGCAACTCTGCATTCAGCATGGTCATTCACGACTTTCATTGTACAAACTGTCTCTCTAGCCTGCTTGAAGTCCTCTCATTCCTCCCACATATCTGGATCGACTTGGAGAAATCCATCTGGAAGCGCCATCAGTTCAAACAATGCAGCAGACTTCAGCGTGACAAAATCTTCCAGTTTCTTCTCTCGGAAAGATTTGAGGGTGACAGTAACCTTCTTTGTATGAGATGGAGTAGGATCCTGCTCTCTCATAGCGCTAACCATCAGCCTCTTGGTTGATGAATTGACCTGGCTGTCAAAAAAAGCCAACCCAACAAGTGATTCTGATAGATACCACAAGTGCTTGGCGTGCTTATCTGATGTAGCTCTCAAGATATCTGCATGGATGGTTGAGTAGTCAAGCAGGGACTTCAGCAGCAGAAAGTCATTGTATGGTGCACTTGCTGCTTGTGGAGCAGTATTCCACGCCTTCAGATATTCATGTACAGCAAATATGCACACATCATGCAGCCCTTTTTCCTCTCTTGGGGTGAGTTTGAACTGGGCTCAAAACATCCAGATCTTGAAAGCGTAGATGACCATGGACATCCAGCGGGCGTGATGCATTGCTCCAGGTAACACAAATCGAACTCCTCTGCGAGTAACTGCTCCCAGGAAGATCAACACTAATTCCAGGAACTCCCTATAGTCATCTCTTGGTTGACTCTCTTCCAGATGATTGTTAGCAAACTCAATGGTGCTTTCCTTAATGTCTTTGACCAAGTTTAACACATCTTCACTTTCAATTCACATTTCATATTTGCCTCAGTCGATGAACTCCCAGTATTCCTGAAACCGCTTGAACAGTGGCACCTCTGGAGAAGATGTGGATCCCATACACACTTGAAATACTGCGCCAATGATGAGTTCCAAGATGTGATGTCTGCAGGCCAGTGACAGAAGCTCCTTACCAAGCTTTTGCTCCAAGAGGACACAAGCACCAGCCAGCCGACCAGTAGTTGAGCTGGTTGTGTTGAAGCACATAGCTTGAACTCTGTTAACCAAGTCCCAGTCCTCCACGGCTTTGAAGACTGCTGCAGCCTGGGCTTCGCCTGTTCCAGATGGAAGTTTGTTGACATTGAGCAACTGAGAAACTCCTTTACCAGAGACGAATATCGGGAGCCAATCAACCTTTTCTTTGCCCGTCAAATCAGGTAGAAGTTTGCTGTCCCAGTGCATAACCAGGGGCACCTGACCTCGAAACTCTGCCTTGAGACTTGCTGCTCGCTGAACACGATTTTTTATTCTCATTCGGCGAATCAATGATCTGTTAAGGGCAAGGCTGTCAAGATTCTGACCCATATTCTTGGCCGTTTCAGCAATGACAAATGTTGCTTTGTGGTCTGATACCTTTGTCCTGTCCAGTGCAGCTGCCAACTGTGGTGAAATGACAGTTTTCCGACCTCTCTTTCTCTTCACGGACATCACAGAGCCGCCAACGGCCCCTTCAACCTCCTGCTCAGCTACATTGTGATCGTCGTCATTATCGTCAGCTGATGAGCTGCTGCCAGATGAAACCAGTTCTACTGTGGCACTCTCTCTCTCTTTCGGGTATCTTCCATATAACAACGTCTAGCAAGCATGCGATCCCGTCTATCTGCCATCCGCTTCTCCTTTGCAAACAACGTATTGCCATTGACCCGCGTCTTCCTTTCTCACGCTGCACCAGCAAGAAGTCCTTGTCTTCAGCGATTTTCATAATGTCAAGAGCATTGGCATGAGTGACATCAAAGAGATCATCAAGGGTAGAGTAGAAGGCGCTCTCATTAGCTTGCTGTGCCGCAGACTGCCGCCTCTTGTTCTTCTTAAGCAGACGCCACTTTACAAAAGTCTTCTCTAATTTTGTTTCACAGTTTTGATGATCTCTCATTGGAATTCTCGCTTTCTGCCATAACTTGGCTATCTCTGTTATTGATACATCAGATGACTGCCTTATGGTTTTCTTAAGTTCGATATGGTGGTGTAGAAATAAACCCAGTGCCATACGATATGATGGCAACTTGCTGCCAACCAATTCAGAGACGGTGGAACCCAAGAGGTATACTCGGTCCTGAGATCTAGTTGTTGTTGCCATGGCTGATCTGATCGTACTAAACAAATCATTCAGCAAAGAAACAATAGCAGCATTTTAAGTCAGTACTCATCAGTCAGCAGAACCGAGTCATAATAATCCGTCTGGATTCTCTAGACACGTCTGAGCATGTATGCAAGTCTGATGTCAGCATGTCTGCAGGGCAGTCTGTTGGGGGGGGGAAGGGGGGTGTACTGTCTATTGATCATGTCATGATCATGAACTGATACATGGTATATACATTATTTAGGATAAGAGCATGCACAATTATGTTCTGAATCACAGTTTCATGTTATTATCAATGCAACCTGCCCTAATTATATGTTGGCTGCCGCTTAGGAAATATTGAAAACTTCAACATCGCAGAGCTACCTCTAAATATTGTTCAAATGTGCTCATATTTTGTGAGAAATTTTATTTTATATATTAGAACAAAATCAGAGGGTAAGAGGATGACATATCAAAACTTCAGAAATAAGGACCACCCTAATACTTAGTTTACACTATTTTTTCGATGGCCGAGCCATTCATGCATCATTTATATCGTACAACATATGTACAGTCATTTGCAAAAGTTTAAGACCAGGCACGATTTTTTGAAGAAATTTGACAAAACTATGATTTTTTGGCCTTCACATAACATTATATCAGTTGATTTCGCCAAATAAACGTAGTACAACATAATATGAAACTTTATGTCGTCCAAAAGTGTCAGTGTCTCTACTTTTCAGTATTTGCTGTCAATGACCGCCTGGATGCGATATGGCATGCTAGAAACCAGAGATTCGCAGTACTCCTGGGTGATTTCGGTGACCCAAACGTCCTTGATAGCTTGTTTCAAGTTTTGAGCGCTTGATGGTTGTTTGTCTGCCACCTTATCCTTCATTATAGTCCACAGGTTCTCAATGGGATTTAGATATGGGCTGTTCCCAGGCCATTCCAGCATGGAGATTTTGTTCTTCTTGAGGAAATAAGTGGCTACCTTGGATTGGTGACCATCTTGCATGGAAATCATACATTTGTGTATGTCCATATGCAGTTTCAGCTTCTCCTTCAGCAACTCCACGTACCTAGGTCCATTCATAGTGGTGTTAGGTGGAATAAAATACAGACCAGAAGGGCCAAAACATGACATGGCACCCCAAATCATCTGACTTGGCGGGTGTTTCATTGTGGCTGCTGTATATTTCTCATCAAATCGCTCACCTACTGGCCGCCTAACATGCCTCTTGCGATGTATAAACTGTTGCATGGTCGATTCATCTGAGAACAACACTTTCTTCCACTGCGCGAGAGTCCAGTGGCGACGTCATCTGGCAAAGTCCAGTCTCTTTTTTTCATCACAGGTGTCAGGCATGGCTTCCGGGCCGGCTTGCGGGACTTGAGCCCAAATTCCTTGCTGAGACGTCTCGAAACAGTACTGAGACTTATTTCCGTACCTTTTAAGCGTAAAGCAGCCCGAATTTTCTTGCATGAGCACATTGGCGAGCACATCACGATGCGTCTCATTGCGTGGTCATCCCTGAGCGTAGTTTTCCGTGGACGACCACTCCTTTTACTGTCACGAAAAGTGCCATCAGTATTGAATTTGACGATGGCGTTGTGCACGGCTGTCTTGGAATAACGTAATTTAGCACTAATGTCTCTTTCCGTATATCCTTCTCCATGTAGAGTCACTATTTGTGCCCTTAGAACCTCTGTCAAAGACGATTTTTTGCCCATTTCAGGGATGAAGACAAAACTGAAAAACACCTAATCGATACTGACAGCAGCAAACAAATGACCTGGAAGTACTGACTAGGCATACTGCTTCAAGGCCCAAATAGGATGATGCAATCCAGACATTATCTGATGCAATCTGATGCCATACCATAAAATGCTTAAAAATCGTGCCTGGTCTTAAACTTTTGCAAATGACTGTACAAAGGGTAAATTAAAATAGACAAATATTTGTTTTTAAATTAGAATAAATAATACAAAAATGTGAACATGCATTAACACATAAAACACATAACTATGATATATATATATATATATATATAAATCAAAAATAGTATATATATACCTTTATTATTTTATTTAATATCGTATGTATTATATATATATATATATATATATATATAGAAAATACATTTACGATATCAACCATAACATAATAAAGGTATATATATGTAGTCCCTCCCCGTCTTCAACCCGCTGTCCAAACCAACATAAATTAGATTTCTTTGATGTCGAAAGCTTTATTTCAATGTACTTTGTACAATCTTTTTGGTACAATGCCGTTATTCAAACAAACCGAAATACTCAATAAAACAATGCCAGAGTAGCTAGCCAATTAGTGTGGGCACACTTCTAAAACAACCAACATAAAAGATTTGCTCAACGCATGAGCAGGATGTCTATTAGGCTATTACTACATGACTTCTACACAACAAAGGATAATGCAATCGATATTTCATGATATGTTATGTAATACAATCATACACGTATATACGAAGACAAAACATAGTTTACTTTCAAGGATGTACAGAAAGTCAACGAAACATGTTATTTTTACATTAATTATGCATTTAATGTTTTAATATATACAGTTGTATTATTTATATATATGGAAAGGTTTGACAATTTTACAATCAGTGGGGCATTCCGACCAAAAGTGGTGCATTGCGACCAGACAGTTGGAGCATTGTGACTACACCGTTGGAGCATTGCGACTATGCGGTTGGAGCATTGCGACTAGGTTTTGTGCATTCAGGTAGTGGTGCATTCAGGCAGTGGGGCATTCCGACTATAATTCGTCAGTATCTGTATACATTAATGTAGATATTATGCCTTCATATTTAAGGACGTCATATTATATTATCAATATTTAACTATGTCTATGTCAGTATGTGTGAAATATCAGTCCCAGGCGAAGCATACAACGAGTGTGTGTGTGTGTGTGTGTGTGTGTGTGTGTGTGTGTGTGTGTGTATCTGCCAACATAGTCAGTCATAGCATAGACAGTCATAGTCATAGACATAGACAGTCAATTCCAACGCTCATCACCTCATGAAGTCTAAACGCGCCCTACCTGGTAAGCTTCCAGTTGTTCATTTGTAAATAGGGTTTGCTTATTTCCCATTGTACACTTGACATTTACGTCTGATTAAAATATATGAGTACAACCAAGACTAGCTATCGATTACACGGGTCTCCCGATTACAAATATCAACATCAAAAGTCGTAAACCATAGCCAACAGTGGCTCCTTACGACGTAAATAATTAGAATTAGAATTAAAAAGGCAACGCGAAATGCCAAAACCAATCTGTTTACGGCCCACACTAAAAGGCGGACCGCAAACGGGCGGACCACATTCACAAGGATGCGCGCGATCTCTACGTTCCATGTTTACGCGCGTTGTTCCTTCTGGTACGCTCTTCTGCCATTGACACAACAACATGAACACATAATAAATGTAATATATATATATATAATATATATATACACACATATTATATATATATACATATATATGTGTGTGTATATATATTATATATATATTACATTTATTATGTGTTCATATTGTTGTGTCAATGGCAGCAGATGTTATTGTTGTGGTCAGCCTATTATAGTGGTGTAGATACATGTATTGATTTGTTTTATATATATATATATAGGCCTTTCGAGCGCTATATATATATATATAGGCCTATCGAGTGTTGTATATATATATATATATATATATATACAGTGCTCGAAAGGCCTGTGCATGTACACAGCTACAAGTTACAATTATTATAAATACAGCATCCATATTTTAACTTTTGCCGAGGACATCCAAATAAAATACTAGGACAATCTGGCTATCAAAGCATGTGGAATATCTATTCAACTGCTCAGCTAACAATGGAACAATGAACAAATGAATGTTACAAAGTCACACAACCAAATTATAATACAAAGATATGGCAAATGAATAAGTTGCATATGGCCCCACCTTTGTTGTTAGTGACAGTTAGTCCTTGTATTCTTTTATCATCTATAAAACAGCTGGCTTAATATTAATTGTTTTCTTTTTTGTATATAAAATTTTTCATTTGACTTTTGTGTTTAACTTATTATAGGTAGAGTTGTCCTAGTTGCATAAATAAATTTAATAATACCTAAATATTACATTCCAACAACAGTTAAAACAAATGCGACATGCCAACAGGCTTACTGTATTTGAACTAATTAACTCTGAAATATACAGTGTATTCAAATAATTGTTTCATGTCAGTCTCAACTGTTATAAACAGTATGTACAGATATTCACACATAAAAAGTATGCAGTCATTTACATACTAAGATTTATATTAAAAATATTAATATAACTGTAGGCCATATCTATGTTATAATTTAGATTAAGCTAACTTAAATTGGGTATTGATTATGTAATTACAAAATGAATTTATTAAAGTATCATAAACACCAGCATTAATTAGGCTTACAAAACAAAGTAGTCACAGAGATGCTGTCCACGATCTCAGTTAACAAGAACATTCAAATAACGTGAACTACTCACACACTCACTAACACATATGGAGCTAGCAGTGCAATCCAACTGAAATCAAAATATTGTATAATAATACAATAATAAAAGACACAAAAAGACAGAAGGAACAAAGATCGCGCGCATCCTTGTGAATGTGGTCCTCCCGGTCTGCCCGGTCCTCCCGGTCCGCCCGTTCGCGGTCCGCCTTTTAGTGTGGGCCTCTGTTTACGTTCTACGATATGCTTTTTTGGCATGTCGTGATTCGTTCTGAAGCACCAAAGAGTGATAGCAATCTGTGAATAAAATAATATATTATGATATGCGGACACCAACACAGAAAGTGTTCAAAAGGTGGAACAGTTGTTTGTAAATTATGTTGCTATAATATTTTAAAAATAGCATTATAATGTCGTAAAATGACCTTTGACGGCATTTGTTTACAAGCCTATGATACACGACTTCTTCGTCTGCTGTCATCTGTGCTACAAGTTGCGCATGGAAACCAACGATATATAGAGTCGCAGTAATCAGCTAACGACTTTTATAAAGTTTAATGACTAAATCACATGTGTATCTATACAAACGGCTATGGAGTATAGACATTCATGGCACCAGCTCGAGCTCAGAGTACAGACTAAAAGACTAAGACTAAGTGAATTGATATCTGACTTTTGTCAGCGTTGTCAGTTAATAATGCTATGATATCAGTTTGGATAATACATCAATCTTAATAATATATTAAATATCCTTGCTAAGCCGGTCTAAGTGTTACGTGAATCTCCCTGCTAGTGGCAGTAGTATCAAATCAATCAGTCGTGAGACAGCAGTAGTATTGACTCTGTTAATTCAAGTTTAACCATGTCCATGGAAACACCTGAAAAGCAAGGTAAGTTTGTTAGTAACTTTATTTATGTACTATGCTAAATTTGCTAATTATGATCACTAGCAAAAAAGAACTTCCAGATAGTGCTACATGCACACAGATGCAGGGAACGGTTTTGTGAAGATCGATGGTGTATAATAGTCTTAATTGTCACCGATCAAGTCAATAATATAGATATATACCATTTTCATAAAAATCTGAAGAAACGTTTGCGAAAGATATCCATATTGTTACACACTGCCACTTATTTGTGCCATGTTCTGCAAATGAATTGTCAGAAAACTTGGTTTTAGAATTTAGTGAAATACATAGTTTCCCTACGAAAACGTGCAGCGCCGCGTGAAAAGTTTGGTAACAATGCTTTCCGTGCTAGGGGTTTTAGCCAATTAAAAAGATTTGTTGATGCATGTATCGTAATTGCCTAGGGAAGTCATGCTCAGTTCTCATTAGTCATACACAGAGATCACCGGCTACATATCACAAGATTTTATAGCACGGTTTCTGAAGTGGGTTGAACCGCGACCTGGTAACTATAACTTATAATATAGTTACAACAGTGTTAACAACATTATGCATGTTTTCTACGATTGTTGCAAGCTACATAAACCATTCATCAATCAGTTGGGCAAGGTTTACTTAAATTGGGCCAATCCTTGTTAATTGATTGTTTGTAGAAAGGGTAATTAGAAATGGACACATTTCAAGACAGCAAACTAAATGTTACATTTCCTTTGTGGTGTCATATAGATGAATCCCTGAAAGTTAGGCACTTAGCTGTGGTGCTAAGCATCTAGGAGGATTAGCATATTATTATAATTAGTAAAAAAACCTGCGTTCATGCGCATGCATGTGTGTGTTAAAGAACTATAGTTGCCTGTTAGCTGCGTCGATCTTCACAGATCTATACATGTTCAGTTGCATTCTATTAAGCAGTGTGATTGTAACTCTAGAATTGTAAGTGTAAATAGACATACATGTTATGGATGTGTGGAAGTAGGCTGTTTGATTCTGTTTGCACTGTCATCTTAGTATCTCTATCTGTGTTTCTGATCTAGATCGTAAGATAACTCAGCAGATGTTGAAGTCACACAGTGGTGAATTTGACATTGAGAGCATTCACACATTAGCACTTCCAGGCATGGGTATGTACATCAACATTGAGAGCATTCACACATTAACACTTCCAGGCATGGGTATGTACATCAACATTGAGAGTATTCATACATTAGCACTTCCAGGCATGGGTATGTACATCAACATTGAGAGTATTCATACATTAGCACTTCCAGGCATGGGTATGTGCATCAACATTGAGAGTATTCATACATTAGCACTTCCAGGCATGGGTATGTACATCAACATTGAGAGCATTCACACATTAGCACTTCCAGGCATGGGTACGTACATCATCATTGAGAGCATTCACACATTAGCACTTCCAGGCATGGGTATGTACATCAACATTGAGAGTATTCATACATTAGCATGTCCAGGTATGAGTGTACATGTATTTTGAGGGCATTCATACACTTGATCAATTAACAAATAAATTGCTTAAAAAAAATTATCATGATTGTATTAGTGATAATTCACGATATATAAAATATAACAGACTTTTTACTGAACATTCTTCAGGATAGTTCGTTTTCAAATCAGAAACTTTCATTTTTCATATCCAAGATGTTTAATTTACCTGATAGAGGCTTTCGTCAACATATCACATCAATTTCATCAGTACCAAAGACGCTGAATTACGTCATCGTGCATGTGAGGCAGTTCGTAATTGCCCTCTAACCAGACAAGAAAGAACAGCTTTAAAAGAGCTACAGAAGGAGAAGTCCATCACCATACTCCCTGCGGACAAGGGAAAGGCCACAGTTATCATAGAAATGAAAGAATATCAGGAAAAAATGAAAGAAATGCTACGTGACGAAGCAACATATGAGAAGTTAAAGAATGGTCCGACCAAGAAATATAAGGCAGAACTCATCAGAATGGTAAAGTCCTTGGAGAAGGAGGGGAAGATTACCAAAGATCAGTACTGATACTTATAAAAAGTTCCACGGATGTATGGATCACCAAAAATCCACAAGGAGGGTGCACACAGACATACAGAGTATCCAGGGAATTGGCCAACATACTACAACCACTTGTTGGAAAAACAGAACATCACACGGAAAACTCACAAGAACTGTTGAAAGAAATGACAAAGCTGAGAATGGAAGAAGGAGAATCATTTGTGTCATATGATGTTGCGTCGCTGTTTACGAAGACTCTGATCAGAGAAGCTTACGAAATCATCAGAAAAAGACTAGATAATGGCAAGATACCACAGAAGAGAACAAACATAAACGTAGACGACATCATGGAGTTGTTTAAATTTGTCTTGGAGACGACATATTTCAGATTTGGAGGATAAATTTACCAGCAGAAGTTTGGGGTAGCCATGGGCAGTCTGGTATTCCCCATTGTTGTGAACCTGTACATGGAGGACCTGGAGCCGAAAATAATAGCCACAGCACCTGTCGATTGCCAAACGAGAAACTGGAAGTGATATGTGGATGATGTAATTTGCCTGGTACACACAGGAAAGGCAAAGAAATTACAACAACACGTGAACACTGTAGACCCCACAGGTAGCATCATTTTCACGCGGGAAGACGAAGAGAACAACAGCATGCCCTTCTTGGATGCAAGAAAGGAAGATGGCAGTGTGAAGTCTACAGTGTACAGGAAGAAGACGCACACTGACCAACACCTGAACTTTGCGTCCCACCACCCCAAACATCAGAAGTTGGGAGTTGTCAGAACCCTTATGAACAGGTGTGAGATGATAACCTCAGAGGAGGGGGACAAGAAAGAAGAGGTGGAACACATGAGAGGAGCTCTAAGAGTATGTGGCTATCCATCCTGGGCCTTGAAAAAGGTGACAGATAGCAGTAAGAAGAAAAAGACAAACAAAAAGACTAAGTACAGAAACTACTGGAGCCAAGTAGTCAACCCATACATAGAGGGGGTCTCAGAGAGAATACATCGAGTACTGAAGAAGTATGGAATAGCAACAGCCATGCGTCCCCACACCACCCTCGGGCGCCTGTTGGTACATCCCAAGGTCAAAGTAGAGCTAGAAGAACAGGGCAAACAGGTGTACCAAATACCATACAAGAACTGTGGTGCTGAGTACATTAGGGAGACAGAAAGACTACTCAAAACACGACTGGAGGAACACAGAAAGGACGTAGACAACACAAAAAATGAGATACACAAGGAGTGAGAAAAAAAGAATGATGACTACCATCAATAAATCTGCCGTTACAGACCATGCGACAACTGAAAACCACATCATAGACTGGGAGGGAGTGAAAATTGTAGACAAGGAACCCAACAGAAGAATCCGGCATATCAAGGAAGCCATCTGGATCAGGAAAACCAGAACACCCATCAACAGAGACGAGGACAATTACGAACTGCCTCACATGTACGATAAACATCTTGGATATGAAAAATGAAAGTTTCTGATTTTTATACCACACAGAAGTTTGATATAATTGAAATAGCGATATTACAAGAAACAAATATTACCATAATGACATAGGTGTCAACAACAGCTCACGAAAAAGTGGGAAAGGGTGCGAAGACCAATTCTAAAGGAAACGACATTAGCGCAATAAAAATAGCACTAACAATCACACAATAAAACTTTCATTGTGAAATCTTTCCAGCCATGCAAAAAACCCAAATAAGAAAGACAGGGATTCATTGTGACAAATTCTTGGCCTTATATTGCGATACACTAACTATCAAACAGGTGCAGTCACTTGCTGCAGTGTCCCTGATAGTATCTATAGGTCGCCGACTTGGCACAGCGTAGAAGCTTCGCAGTGCACTGGAAGTCGGCTGCCCAGTCATCACTGTTCCACTTTACACAGAGCAATGCACACAAAATATCCCGACCCAGCTCAGAGCTCAATGTGTCGCATGACATCGTTCTTGCCCCCATGGCCGATACCAAAATGGGTGTTCGCGCACTATAAATAAATAAATTTTATCATCGATTTTTTCGGAGGCGAAATGTACAAAAAAGCGAGACATTTTCACAGAAAAGCGGGACCGGCAATAAAAAGCGGGATTTCCCACCCGAAAGCGGTACTGTTGACACCTATGTAATGACTCTACGTATTTGGACACCTTAATAGTTAAATTCTCAGCTGTCCAAAAACATACTGTACAAAAAAATATTTTTGGTGTCCCAAAAACATAATCATTATGCACTGTATATATATTCAGACTCGTAAAACAATCATCATCATTGTGCAGCCGTAGTGTCCCATGGGTGGGAGAAGGCCTCGGCATGTCGTTTCCAGATCCATCTGTCTTGTGCTATCCTCTGTCAGATGGTGCCTTTCCGTCTACTTTGTCTCCCTACCATTTCACCGGTCTTCCTCTAGATCGTTTCCGTTCATAAGGTCTCCAGGTAGTGATACGCGATGTCCATCATTCTCTTGTAGCCTACTGATGTGCCCAGCCCAGGTCCACTTCTGCCTTCTGATTTGTTCCATCACGTCTACGTTGGACATTACAACCAATTAAAACAAAAGGTCTCTGAAAACATACAGTACACAAAATAATTTGTTGGCAGAATTGTTAGGGTGTCCAAACACATACTCATTACGGTATCATGTTTTATTGACATCATAACGCAGCTCTTTACTTGTCGTGTTTTTAGGCATTGAGGACTTGGGATGTCTCGGAGAGTGTATAGGCCTGGAGAGATTGGACTTGAGTAATAATGCATTGACTCGGTTATATGCTCTTGCTTGTCTCTCCAATCTGGTGCATCTCAACCTGGCCGCTAACAGAATCACATCACTTGGTAAGAAAAACTCAGAAAATAAAATACTGTGTCCTTGCCTTGTTGGAACCGTGAATTGGTAGTACTTAGGTACGTCAATCTGTTAACTGTGTGTTAATGTTATGTATCTATTATCCTTTTCATGCCGTGTGGCATATATAAGTCTTGCACAGTTCCCTCTGTCTTGGTCTTTGATCTTGGTCTGTCTTTGTCATTCATAGTTCTCCATGTTATTTTGGTGTACCTCTTTATCTGATTTCTTCTGATGTCCAGGTTTGCGCTGTTTTTGCTGGTAGTTGGTTGTTCATTCTGTGAACATGGCCATACAATGTCCACCTTCTCTTTTTTAGGATGAAGCATGTGTTGTTGTTATGTAAAGTACCAGAATTTGGCCAACCTGGTGTTTTGTTTCAACGGATGTAAGCGAGCTAGTCAACACAGGATATTCCAACACAATATGAAGCAAAGTATCTTTGCATGAACATTATTGTATAATCGATGGTTAAACTCTTATTCTTTTTGAGGGCATTTTATTTATTCCAGTATGATTTTGTCTCCTTTAGATGGTTTGCAAACACTTGACAACTTGCAAAGTGTCAACTTAGCTGGAAACCTAATATCAAGGTAAGTTATTTGGTGAATGTTGTCTTATATTCCGTTTATATATGCACCTGATCCATGCATGTAATGTACAATACAGTACATTTCAACTCTCCTTTTTTTGTGCTGCCTCAGTTCTACTAAACCTAAGAATTAACTTCCCACTTTTAATTAAATAAAACATAAATTTTTGTACATTTAGTATTTTTATTGATAACCAATTTAATTTCTTCCCTCCCTATCCACCCACAAAGGTTTTCGTCAACCATCCATGATAATTATTGTTTGTGCATGTATCTAACTATGATCGAGCTGGCATATATATATCTATGTGGACGTTAGCCTTTTCATCCTAGACACTTTGTATCTAGCTCACATGCCACATTTTAGTAGTTTATCTACCACCCCAGGAAATAAGTTTTTTTAAATTCTCCATGGGTTAAGGGTTCATGCCAGACATTAGATTATTGTTTGCAGCTTTATATTCATGCTTTCTATTACTGTTGAAACGTACACAACCTGATCAGTGAGTGATTTATGGTGCTTGGACCATTTGAAAATAACTCGCACAACAATGCATGTTGTATAACTGTCATGTCTCTTGCGTTCACTGCATGACTGTCATTGTTTGTCTCAGCGTTGATTCACTTCGATGTTTCACATCACTTGAGAAGTTCACAGATTTACGACTGTGTGACGTGGTTCGTCATCAGACTAACCCTTTGTGCATGAGCAACCTGTATAAGTCAGATGCTGTCACTCTTCTCCCTAAGCTTGTTATTCTTGATGGTACGTGCACACACTGTATGTTTACTTTCATTCACATCCACATGCTATAATTAGGTGAAACAAGGAGATAGAAAGCTAGATATGTGTTGTTACACACATATGTAAGTTGTAACTAGGATATGGTTAACTAAATGTTAAGTGTGAACAGGTATGAATGAATAGGTGAATATGAATGTTTTTTTATTATACATGAATTATTAGACGTATTAACTGAATATAAAAATGTGAAATAGGGAAGAACGTAGTAGCCTTTTGACTTATAAGTTTTGACTTATAAGTTTTGACTTATAAGGTGTTTCTTCCACAATCAAAACAAACAAACACATGTTTGATCAAATCTAACTTAATTTACATGTATTCAAAGAATATTATGTATATATATATATCCCACTATTCGTGCAGCAATATATACTACCCTGCAGCAATGAAACCTGGCCATCATACACCTTGCATTAAAGGAAATTGAATCCTTTCCAGATGCCTCAGAACAATATGAGACATTCAGAGGCAAGACCAAACAATAAAATGAGGACATTGTCTTTAGACAAGAGTGTAATCACTCAATATACTCTGACTGAGGACTGACACTTCACAAATCTGTCTTCTCCTGCAAAAAAAAAAAGATCAGTAGGCAGAACACATCTTTGCAACAATGATGTTTTAAAATGTGATAAGTTTTTGTGAACGTAAATGTTTTAGTATCCCACCTGGTATATATGGAGTGCTGCTACCATAGACAGACACCAAGCTAGTGAGCCATGCTGCAGTGCTTTGCATTGACACCAACTAACATAACACAAAAGCAAGTCTACGGCACAAGGAACAGTGGAGGACATTTTGTCTTGAGAATGAAGTCAACTACACACCACTTGAACAAAAGTCCAGAGACAGTAATCAGACATGCTCCTTTTTGCTTGAAATCCTCAATAATGTCCATCACATTTTGCAGTGGTACCAGATAGTTATAATTATGTGTAACATTACTTTAAAAAATACTTTAAACATTTGCAAAATATATAATAAAATCACTAATAATCAGTACACAAAAATAATGCTTCTGTTTTATTTATCTACAAAGAGTGCACCATTGGTTTCAACATTTGAGTATAAAGTGTTTCTATTTGAAGAGTATGAAGGATACACAAAGGAAAACTGGGTGCATTCCAATACCAGAATTGAATTTACTTTCAGCGACAGACAATCACAGATCAAATACAGAAATGTGTTGATGAAATTAATTGGAATACATTTAACAGAATAAATGATCAGAAACTGAAATAAAGGTGTAAATAATTTGTTAGTAGCAACAGGCAAACTTTAATACATATTTCTGGATTAAACAGAGATTGAATGTGATATAGTGAAGTTTAAATACCATCCAAATATCAGCTATATTAAGCACTTCAACATACATACTTATGGATTAAAAAACTGCTCTTTATGTAGGTTTTATGATAGTAAATGTCACATCTAAGAAAACGAGAAAACTTAAGAGGGGTTTCTGTGTAAAGGAAAGCATACAGACATGAATTTCTGGATGATGCTTCGGTGTCTACAAAGATAAACAAAGTTTGCAAGAATAAGTTTAGCTTAACATAATATTCTTCTGTATATTTATGTTTTAAACGAAGATAAATATATATTTTAAAACTTTAAATTAAACCATGTTTTTTTATTATTAGAAAAAAATGTGAGAAATTGTTGTTGAAAAATAACTGGTCTGATACACAATGGTTACATAATGTTTCTACATGCTGACGCAGGTGAACGAATGATTGGAAACGGAAGTGAAATCTACAAGATTTGTGAAGAAATAGATGTGCTTCTTGGAGGTAGGCCAACATTGTGTTTGTAGGTCCTTCCTTATGTGTGTTGTGTGTTCCGGTAATGTAGTATCATACCAATATATATGTGACCTGCCACAAAGTGAGTACAGTAAACATCCGACTTAGGCGAGTTTTACTGTATTATCAAACTTGTGGAGTTTTGCACTTTTGAGATTCCACAGATCACACGCTTTAAAATGATATCTCATTTGTTGAAATACCATCAGTAGTTTTTTTTATTTATTGCTACAATTGATGCAAACTTGGGTTTGCAAATGCATGTATTTTATTAGTTTTGCATTATTTGTTGAGGAAAATAAACTGGACGTTAAAAAGTGAGATCATAAGGTACGCATTTCTGCAAAATTCACAAAATTTAAAGGACATGTCACATGACATAGTTATTTCTGGCTTGTGTGCCAAATAGCCTGTGCAACTTAACACCCGGTTCACTGTAGTGGGTCATATACGTTGTCTTATGTAGTGTGGTATTTATTGCCTGGACTAGCCAATTTGATGGCGGTACACAACCAGTGCTGGTTATGTACTGGGTACCCTGCCCAGTACTGGCTTGACAGTTGGTTATTGAAATTACAGCCTATGTATGTCCGTTATTTCAGTGTGCCTATGGTAGATTGCATTCCAAAGTTTTTAGACTACAAAGATCCATATCAGTGATCCTTTGTTGTGGCTCAAATTCCGGTCACGGGCCTTGCTTGGTGAGCCATGCTATTAAACTTGTGATAGATGATAAAATAAATTATGGTGAAATAAATAGGCAAAAAAAAAAAAAATGTGAACATTATTATTAAACCTGCTTGCTGAACATGCAAGTGTCACCAAATCGGTGTCACTCGTTAGCTTATTGCCATGGGAGGAGGACACTTTCTTTGAAGTAGAAAGCAAAAATTGTGGACATAGTCGGGAAGATCATACAATTTTGACAGTGTTTGAAGGATATTATGCTAATTTACTTCATACTTGTGATAATAAGGAGGCAGACAATTCAATAGACAATATAATGTGTTACCACACTGATTAATGCGATATTTGTCTGTAAAAGTGTGCTTTGAACACTTCGTATTGACTGAATCAAAAACACTGATTTTTCTCCTGGTGTGCACACGATGCTTTTCCAGCAGAATCAAACAGAACAAATATGACTTACCCATACAAGATGCATGCTCGACAAACACGTGCCAGATGTCGTGTGAATTTGCCATGTGACCTCATAAGTTTGTTTAAATTCATACATTTAGCAACATCTTAGCGACCCACTCAAACTCAATTTTGGGTCGCAAAGTTAAGAATTGCTGCTTTAAGTCCACTTGACTGTAGCTGTCGGTAGTGTGATATCTTGATCACATAAAATATCTCCAAATTGTCCATCAGTCGATGCATTATGGCTTGCTGTGCATTAGCTGAAAAGACCGAAGTGTGCAGGGTTTTGATAAACACGCTGCGGCCATTGCTATTTCATTGTCATTAACATTACAATGTGGGTGCAGTGGCTGTAGCATTGGACTCCCAATCAAGAGAACCCGGGTTTGAATCCTGTGCCGCCGTGTCAAACCTTTGGCAAGTTTGTTCACTATGTTGCTTCAGTTCACTCAGCTGTATGAATGAGTACCCGGCTAATTGCAGTGTGGCTGAATGCTTCCCAGAGAAGTCACGATGGTGTTCGATTGAATGGGTCTACGAGAGTATGTTATGCGCTTTGAGCAGTCCTAAGGACTGGATGCTGCGCTGTATAAGAACTTACCTTTACTTACATTCATGACATAACAGCTCGTACTCAAGCACCTGCAAACATAGGACTATAACCATCAAAACTGTCATATCAGTCAGCTTGACTGTCTAACCACTGCTCTGTCTATGCACTACAGCACAGCAACAGCTGTCAAAGGTTGATCTGCCCGAGTTGAAGTCGATGGTGCCTGAAGGATTCTGGGATAGACAGGAAGAAAGTAGTTCGGAGACAACAGACACAGCCCAGCTGGAGAATGAATTACAAGGTATGCCGTGGACTCGGTCGGTATCCCCCTCATCTCTGTTCATCGTTGATGTTGTTTTTCTGATCCAGATGGCCTCCTTAATACATTTCGCACACCTGTCTGTCTCTCTACCACTCTGGTAGATGCGAGTCAAATTTCAGTTGTCTAATAAGACATTTTTTTTACTGAATTATTCTTCCAACTTGAACATTTTCACAAGTGTCATATTTAGCCAGTTATTTCATGAAAGCCATCTATTCACCTGGTTACACTTCTCACTGCCTACTCATCCATGTCATCTTACTTACTACTCTTCTACATCTTACTTACAGGCATATTCGTCACATCTTACTTAATCCTCTTCGTGTGGGGTCACGCAAGGCTGAACTACACCTCTGTTAACCCGAGTAATTCATACTGTGTTCCTGGATGAATTAATTTAGGAACAATTCAGTTACAAGTACCATAATGTATTCAGACATTGTATGTTTGCAGACACACTAGACATCCACAAAAATAATTATTTTCTGTATTGTGTGTTTTCGGACACCATGGTCAACTGTGAGAGATTCTTTGATTGTGGCATGCCAAAAAAAATTTGTGGAGTTGCAACAAATGTTTTTTTGAACTGTGTATTTTTGGACAGCTGATAATAAATTATTGATAGGTATCTGAATACATATAGCCATTATGATAGTCTGAGACTGTTCAGAAGTCACCTAATCTCTTTTATTTCCTGTTTTCTTATCAGACCTGTTGAAAGAATGCAACAAGATGCAAGAGGAGGCTGGAGATCAGATACAGAACGCTATCTGGCAGGTGTTTCCCCGGACGTGACACCAACTCACCAAGAACGGAAATAACATGACATAGAAAATGTATTATTGTATTATACAGTTAACTTGAGAGACGATATGTACGCAGTGTCAAGGACACAACGAGAATGTTGACTGGCTGTAGTTAGTACTCTATCCCAGGCAGTCAACACACTTAACTGGGTCTCAGTCAGTCTTCATGCTATCGAGTGAACCAAGACAAACATTAAACAGTCATAAAAATCCTTTATTTACGTTAAACTTGGTATAATAATGCTTGTATTACAAGAGAAATCAACTGACGTCATCACTAGGTGTTTCTGTGGTTTGTTTCTCCTTGTCTGCTAGTTCCGCGGCAGCTCGTTCTCGGTTGCGTTTTGCAGTTATATATGTCATGGGGTGTATTGGTAGATACCCTGACAGGCCTGAAACAGAGAATAACATTACTCTAATTGTTGTCACGTACCACAACCCCCATGTCTAGACTGTGATAAAAGTCAACTCCACTTACCCCTTTAGTTTACACACAATGACATTACACACCATAACGTTACCCGAGTAAAGCAGCTGTTACCTGCCACAGGTCTATTCTGCACATGAGCCAAAAATAGCTATCCCGGTCATGTTCCATCCATTTTGTGATTCTGGCAGAAATGCATACCTACCGGTACCTTACAATCACATCTTTCAATGGCCGGTTTATTTTCCTTCACATTTAAACCTAATAAAATACATGCATTTATGAACCCACCATAAAAAACCAATAGACAATAATATACGAGTCAAAATTACCTTGTTTGCTTTAATTTTGGCAACAAATAAACTAAAGATATCATTTTAAAGCTCACAGTCTGAGGTCTTGTGGAATCCAATATAGTACTTAACTCCATTCCACAGGTGTGCAACTTAAAACCCACTTTGCTGTAGCAGGACACAATTAAACATTAAGCAAAATTAACCTTTTTTATTCCAAATCTGAATGAAATATACTCTAAAAGTAGTGTCCTGATATTTAATACTTTTTTAACCTGGCATTGGCAATGACGATGCGGTGCCCGACATGCCACCGTGGTAATTCTTTTCGTTTACATAGTGTGATGACAGTGATGTGAATTGTCCCTGGTGTGAAAATAGCTTGTGTCATATAAACCATTTGGAGTAATGATTTAGAATCTAATTTGTGCTAACATAGTGTTATACATTTAAAAGTAGCTTGAGTGAAGTGCTTACAATAAAAAAACTGCCTTACCTCAGTCCTTTACCGGAATTAGTCCGATTAGTTGCATAATGTATACTCGGTTATGACCAGAAATATGTGCCATGTCAAAAACCCTATCTATGAAATCTTGCGTTCTAAACCCTTTTAGCCTATTTTAATACTATGCCTGATGTTGCACTGATTCACGTCACACACTATGGGCATAGAGCTATTTACACAGCGCAGATAGGATGCACGTTTTTTGACCTGGGTGTGTTACGAGATTTGGACTGCCTATTTTCATAAGTACTTCACAGAAAACAACTTTTCTAACAGTCTGTTGGCACAAATGTGACAGAATATGTGTTATATATTGTACCGAAAAATTGGTACAGGTTTTTGTTAAAACGGCATAAAACATTAGGATTGCGCAATTTGTGTCCCGACCAGTACACCGTAATAATGCGGGGTCTTTGCATATGGCGAATATTAATGGACATAAGTCATAACTAAGTCTGTATATATATATATATATATCCATGACTAAATTATGTGGAATGATAGAATACTAATCGAAATGGAATTGATTGGGTGGTAAAAACAAAAGTACCGGGGTATGTTAAAAAGTAAATTGCATGCCGTGAGCAGATTCTCACCAGTGTGAGAAACCAGCAGTGCTGTGTAACGATCAAAGCTGATGACACAGTGCGGGTAATATTATGCATTCGCACTGTTCAAACGGCAATAACTCGAAAAGTAAAGAAAATTCATGGGTACATCCAGCAACATAGTTTTAGGTAAGATTATTATCTTTACGGTGATATCAAAAATATAACATTCCATGCTTGCAATTTCATGTACAACCTGAAACAACTAGCCGCACCGCCATTTACCATGTTAAAGAATAGGGCATGCTCAGCGGCATTGCCTGCGGTGACATCGGCAACATCTGACGAGCTGATTTTCTTGCGACATGCAAATGACCATGTTTGACCGTGGAAGCCGTTCGCAATGAACAGACTTCATATTTGGCACATTACTTGACAAGAGCATTAGGTTTACGTATACAAAGTTTCAAAACAATTGAAAATTTTATTTCGCTTAGCCTTTAACAATGCACAAGCACAATTATACAATACGAACCTAGTAGCTTGCTGATTGGCACTGTCAATTCAGCACCGTT
Organism: Paraescarpia echinospica; assembly: GCA_020002185.1. Taxonomy (NCBI): domain Eukaryota; kingdom Metazoa; phylum Annelida; class Polychaeta; order Sabellida; family Siboglinidae; genus Paraescarpia; species Paraescarpia echinospica. The sequence continues at coordinate 20,214,087 of CM034541.1, forward strand.
CGCTATCCAGAATTTTAGACGGTCGAAGTTCAGTGCTACCAACTTCTCGTTGTGTTTATTCGGCATTGGGTCGAATGAACCGAGCTGTTCAATGGGCCGACTGTTGCGTGCGCGAGGCGTCTGAATGACAACAATGTGGTAGAAGGGTCGGTTTGCACAGCCATGCCGCGCCAGACGAATTGCCAGAGACATTGCCTGAAAATAATCAGACTTATCACTAACCGTTTTATATGTGTATTCTGTTGCATACTAGGATCCTCTAAGTTTGTGAATCTGGATGCATTTCAATGATATATTGCATATTCTTGTGAGAATATGCAACTTGACAAAACTACAAAAAGTAAGTAATAAAACAAACCTGGATCACTTTGCCAGAGATACGCGATGCACAAGGCAACGGTACAATACTTCCATGTTGCTTATACTGAATAATTTGTTTTGTTTATGGTACTTTTTAATTTTGATAACATATCAAGATTCAAGACCATATTGGCCCTGCTCAAATGAGTATAGCTTTCACAGACCCAGGATTTAAGTAAAAAAGGAAAATTCTTATATAGCGCTGTATCCAATCCTTGAGACTGCTCAAAGCACTTTACTCTCCAGCAGACCTGTTCAATCAAACACTGTCTCGACTTCGGCAATCTTTTATTTAACTGGCCTAAATTATTAGAAGCATTAGCCGCGTAGGTACTCCCGTGGGTTGACGCAAAGGGCTGGGACTTAGTCTTAGGGTCAGTAGGATGAACCTATTTGGACCATTTCAGTGCATCATCACAGCTAGAATACGGTATGACTAAAAGGAGCACGACCAAAATGTATGTAATGTTAGTAACCAAGCGGGCTGTTGGTGGCACATTGGAGATATGTGTTTGCAGCTCGCCAAATTTCAGATATGTTCTCCACATTGGAGTAACAAAATTCGCAACTTTTATCATCACTTGTGTGAGTTGTGGTAATTCGCCAGTTCCATTCGCCAGTTGGCACTACTGGGCCAAGACTAAATACTCATCCGGAAGATCGGATAAAATGCCTAAATTATGTAACTCCTGAGCGAAATACAGACTCAGAATTTTAAATAATGCACACACAAACCATATACAGTGTATATGTATACCATCAACGGCCAAACTATCCACCAACATATTATATTACTTGGTCGTGCGTGGTCGTTCGTCAACTTCATGGTCGTGCACCTTTTAGTCAAACCCTAGAATAGGGTTTGACTAAAAGGCGCACGACCTAGAATAGGGTTTGACTAAAAGGCGCACGACCACAAAGTTGGCGAACGACCACGCATGACCATGTAATATAATATGTTGGTAGATAGTTTGACCGTTGATGGTATATATATATATGGTTTGTGTATGCATTATTAAAAAAATTGAGTCTGTATTTCACCCAGGAGTTACACAATTTAGGAATTTTATTCAATCTTCCAGACGAGTATTTAGTCATGGCACAGTAGTGCCACCTGGCGAATGGAACTAGCGAGTTACCACAAGTGATGATAAAAGTTGCAATTTTTTTTACTCCAATATGAAGAACATATCTGAAATTTGGCGATCTGCGCACACATACCTCCTATGTGCCACCAACAGTCCGCCTGGTTACCAACACTACATTTGGTCGTTCGTGGTCGTGCGCCTTTTAGTAGGCACTAGAACATTGAGAATGGGCTTAAATTAAAGGTAATAGGTTAAAGATCGCATAACTGTTTATTTTATTAAGATACCTTTAATAGATCAAAAGATATTGCGATTTTAAGATGGAAAAACAGCGTCATTTTTGTGTATCTCTTACAATGGCAAAATGGACTCATTTTTGTGTTTTCTATAGGTAAATATTTGCTTTAAAATGTAATAACTTTTTTATTGATACAGATATTTAAATACTGTCTTCAGGGTTTTCAAACACATTGACAAGAGTAATAAATTTATAATATTTAATAATTTTAGTACTAATTATAACCAAATTAATACAATTAATTAGTTAATTTTAGTTATGTAGCATGCAAAACTCAACAGACCAAAACGCTCCAATTAAAGGCCATAATGTCCATGATTATAAAGATGTTATACATATTATGCAGTGTGTATAACCACATTAATAATGGTAATAAATATGCATTAAAAATAATTTAAAAATAATAATTATTTAATTAATTAGTCAATATTGGGTAATTAGCGCACAACCTCGACAGACCAAAACATATCAGTAAAAGGCCATAATGTCCATGACTATGAAGATATTTATACATATTATGCAATGTGTATAACCACATTAATAATGGTAATAAATATACATTAACAAATTATTTAATAATTTATTTAATTAGTCAATATTGGCTAATTAGTGTGCAACCTCGACAAACCGACACATTTCAGTAAAAGGCCATAATGTCCATGATTATGAAGATATTTGTATCATTTATGAAAGCAGTAAACCACATTAATTATAGTAATAAATATACATTAACCAGTCATTTCACATTAACAGTAACTTAATTAATAAGTTAATATTGGCTAATATTAGCACGCTAACGACTGACCACTACATTTCGATAAAAGGCTGGAATGTCCATAATTATGAAGACAGTTATATAATTTATGCAGTGTTTACCACCACATTAAACATTATAATAAATATACATTAACAAGTCATATATATCATTAACAATAACTTTATTAATAAGTAAATATTGGCTAAATAGCACACAAACTCAACAGATCAATACAGTAGTCATACTTCACTGTGTCTATGTGTGACTGTGTCCTGACAGGTTGGATGAATGTTGCAGGCTCAGTACAGTCCAGTAATAAATTGTCACTGCTTCATAATGTAATGTTCTGCATTTCAACATGAACTTGATGAAGTAATGTTCATAAATTGTTCACAGTATTCCGTCGCCGGACCCAAATGCACCAAATGCAAGACTGCTTTCTGTGTTACTCCCCATGGGAGTCAAGTCCTGAAGATGAAGTCTGGTGTGCTCACAATACAGTCTTTTTGTAATATTGGCAGTTGATTGTCTCATAGTTTAATGCCAGTAGACTGCAAGATCTGTGCAGCTAGGTTCATGTTTCAGTATCTTGTAGAAAAAACGTTATGTTCGTCAACATGATGTCTATAAGTAATGTTCATGTCGTGTTGAATGGACACCGTTCAATCTAGATATCAGATATATAATCTGCAAGATTAAATGTGTATGTATGCAGGCATGTGATGAATGTCATATTCAGACGACTCTGTGGCTAGGTACCTTCACAGTCAGACACAGATCAGTGTAAGATCAGTGTCACTGCATGTAATTGCGAATATCTGAAATAAAAAGGCCATCGTGTATCATATTTTGGTAACTGTTTTGATTCTGCATGCAAATCTTGTGAAATAATTTTCTTATCCCTGCAACTGTTACTCAAGAGAGCAGAGTGAAATTCTATAATAATGCATTATGTCAGTTGTCACACAATGAAACAAATTATGTTACATCTGACCAAGGTATTATGGTTTATATTACATTTTACAAAATGTTGTGCAGTGACTGTTTATCATGAAACACTTTTTAAAACAAATTAAGTCGGTTAATTTATATATTTGATGTCAAAAAAAATGTCTAACAAATTGTTGATTTAATATGTAACAACAATTAATTAAAATTATTGCATAATGAAATTTATATTATTTCTAAGTCTAAATAAAAGCATAACCATAAATAATGGCATAATGATAAGCCATGCTAAAGCTAAACCCAAGTCAAGACTACCAAGGCAAGAGAAAGCAGTAACCAGCCCTTTCCTAGGCTAAGGCTAGCCTACCATGCTTGCCCATAGTATCATAGTAATAGGCTATTAATTAAACAAAGAGAAAGTCTAGCAACTCTACTTTGACTGTTGTCTTGTAGTGATTTAATTTCAGTAATATGGAATAAGTCAAAATATGGCTCCGATGACATCATCACGATGTCGATGACGCGGCGCAAGTGGCTTAACCAACAGTCACAGATCGGTCAAATAATCGTGTCATGATTTTTTAATGGCTCAAAAACCATATATGGCGCCCGAATCCGCCGAACATTTTTCAACACAGACTAGCATAAATCCCCATAGATTTAACAAGATTGAACAAGATTGCCATCCAGAGAATTAACTCTAGATGGCAGGTGGACAAGGAAGCCCGTTGGCTTATCTAGAGTCCAACCTTTTTATTTACATATATCCAGCCCTTCTGAGGTATGTGTCGATTTTATTTTTAAACATATTCACACTACTAGCACCCACACAATCATCAGATAATCTGTTCCATTCATTCAGTCCTTTGTGAAAATGAGAACTTTCTCACATCTAATCTACACTGCTCCTTTACTAATGTAACTTCCTGTCCTCTAGTCTTTCTATCTTTCTTAACTGAAAAAAACATATTTCTATCAATATTTTCATAACCATTCAATATTTTAAACACTTCTATCTGATCTCCTCTCAATCTCCTGGTCTCTAGTGTTGTTAAACCACATTCTTTTAGGCGTTTTTCATAACTAAGATCCCTCAGTTTTGGTATCATTTTAGTCGCTCTCCTCTGTACTCTTTCTAGCATATCTATGTCCTTCTTGCGGTATGGCCTCCACGCTTGTATACAATATTCTAAATGAGGCCTAACTATTGTTTTGTACAGTGGTATTATTAGTTCTTTTTCTTTATATGCTATATTTCGCCTAATCAATCCAAGGATTTGATTTCCCTTTGAAGCTGCAATTCCACACTGCTCTGAAACCTTCATGTCAGCACTAATTGTCAGCCCTAAGTCTTTTTCTTTTACAGTAGTACTTAGTACAGTTCCCCCCATTGTATATTCTACATATTCGTTCCCATATCCTGTGTGGAGGCATTTACATTTCCCAAAATTGAACAACATTTGCCACTTTTCAGACCATTTGATCAACCTGTCAAGATCATCTTGTAAATGCTGTCTATCACCATCACTTTCAATCCTTCTAAACACTTTTGTATCATCTGCAAATTTCAACACCTTGCTAGCTATATCATCGTCCAAATCGTTTATATATATTAAGAATAATATAGGTCCCAGTACTGATCCTGTGGAACCCCACTCAAAACTGATTTCCAGTTTGAAGCCTCCCCATCAACAACTACCCGTTGTCTTCTGTCAATCAGCCATTTTTCTATCCAGTTAATTATACCATTTCCTATGCCATGGGCCTTTAGTTTAAGCAGTAATCTTTGATGTGGCACTTTGTCGAAAGCTTTTTGAAAATCTAAGTAGATGATATCTACTGGTGATCCATCATCTACCCACTTAGTGATATCTTCCAAAAAACAACATATTTGTTAAGCATGACCTCGCTTTTAGAAACCCATGTTGAGATGGGTTTATCAAGTTATGTTTAACAAGAAAATCCACCATGTGATCTTTAATTAGTCTTTCTAATAATTTACAAATCACTGATGTTAAACTCACTGGTCTATAGTTCTCTGACTTGTTTCTCGAACCTTTTTTAAATAACGGTATAATGTTTGCTTCTTTCCATTCTAAAGGAACCACTCCCTCTTCTAATGACAAGTTGAAAACTGTTGCAAGCGGTATGCTAATTTGTTCTACAATTTCCACTAGTAGTTTGGGTGGAAGGATAAACACTAAATCTTTTCTCTTAGACACACCTATATAGCTTAGTCCGACCTGGTTTTGTATACGCGCATGCGATTTCATCGACACGCAATGCCTGACAATGGTGAAACTTAAATTTTTTGGAACGGCTCAAAACCATAGATGGCGCCCGATTCCGCCAAAGATTTTTCAACACAGACTAATATAAACCTAATAGATCTTGCTAAACACAAACGATTTCTTCTTATACTAATGCAAATGTGCTAACATTACTAATGAAAAACGGCTATGTCGTCAAATCGATAAAATCTAGCTGATTATTTGGTCAAATTTGAAAAAGAAAGACACGTAAATAAAATTTGACTTACCAGCAAAATGAATTCATCAGCCGATGGCGTCAACGACCAGATAAAGCGCGCGAATCCAAGAGTTAAAACAAAGCACTACCCGGGCGGTGCGTAAACAACACGGCTAAATCGTGAACGGCCGCGGGCGCACGGAAAATTACGTAGCGAGCAGAATCATTTGAAGTGCCTACTTTTAGTCATACCGCTAGAATATGCAAGTCGAGTATGTTGAGTTTCAGCTAGAGCTACGCAGCGGTGATTTGTTTAGTATTTTTCTGATATGGGATACGAGGGGAGAGTAGCAAGGGTCCCAGTAGCAATTATTACGATCCCTGTCCTATAGCCTATATAGGCTATACATCATACACACGTACTTGTTCTTGAAACGGGTTTGACACAGCACTCCCTATTATCGCCCAAATTCAACAGTAACATCGATATAATGTAAACCTAATTTTACATGATATGATAACAGTACACATGCTAGTCGCCCGCATACTTCAGATACACCTGATGATGTGCTTTCACGTACTTGTCGAGTTGTTCTTAAAACGGGTTTGTAACGGCGTTACCTATTATCGCTCAAATGCAACCGTAGCTTCGATGCTCATCTGAATTATACAAATAGTAAAACTAACACTGAATTTGCATGACAGGATAACCTGTACACATGTTGCTCATCCACATACCTCGAATGCACTTGGTGATCTGCAAAAAGATCGAACAACAAAACCAAAGACCTTCGGTTTCGTCCGGGGTGTCCCGTTTCGTCCGTAGAGAACACTGGAGATTAATACAGGAAAACACAAATTGGAGATTGGCAGTGCAATTTTAACCACATGAACGAACGCTTGCACAAAACATAAATGTATACTAATTATCTAGCATTGTTTCAAAAAAAGTCAGCACAACTTTATTTGAACATGTAATTTGTTGAAACACCAAGTAGGAATAGTTTATTTCAGACTTAATTAAATATATATATATATTATATTATATACACACACGTCACACACACACGTACACACACACACACGCGCGCACACACGCACACGTACACACACACACATACATACAAGGAACGTACACAGACATACAGATGCAGGGTGTAACAATATACCTGCGAACTTTCCCTGAATTTCCGGGAGTCTCCTTGATTTTGGGTGTATCTCCTGAAATACAAGCAATTTAAATTCCCCGGACTTTCGCAGAAAAATCTCCAACAACACCCCTCGTCTTCCGATGTCATTATCTGAGACAGTGCGACACCACGGTAGATGTGCTGAGACATGCTGACCCATTGACGTTTCAGCGATAAATCTTCATCAGCACCCCCATCTTCCAATGTCAAGATACGAGACAGTACGTGCGATACGGGAAGCGTGCTGAATCACTGATGAATCTCCCGGAATAAAAAAAAGTTGGCAGGTATATAACAACACCTATTGTACAAGGTACGTTAATTATTGCTAATCAATCAACACTTTTAACTTATTATAATGGATATTCATACAGTAATACTTACACTGTACTTAATTGAAAATGAAATAGTTGGTATTTGAGTTATTTACTGTACAATTTGTAAAATAAATTTGGCAGTTACGTTATTTTACTGTTTAGATTTTAATAATTTTTTTTTTTATAATATTTGTTCTTATTTGTCTTTTATGTAATTATTATTTACATGATAATAATGATAATTTTAATCGATTTACAGTAATAATTTTAATCACATTCACGAATACGCATGTTAAAATATAATAATATTATTTTAACATAGCTAGTATTCACATGCTTTGCACTGCAATATTATAACTTTTATATTTGTTGGCAAAGTTTGCAACTGAACAATTGTATATTGTACAGTGTATATAATACACACACGCACACGCACACGCACACGCACAAACACACACACACACACACACACACACACACACACGTATGAATAACGTAAATCAATGTGACATACAATACACAAGCAGACCGTATGGGAATGACTCGACAACAAAGCCAAACGAGATGGTCACACGTTACTTTGGGTCGCAAATTAGTAAAAGTACCATGTTGTAGATTATTTCTTGATATTGTAAAAAACTTACACAAACACTCTGCATGTACATATCATACAAAGTTTGCATAAAGATCGTAAGTCATCGTAATTAAACACTGGTTTTATTTTCATTGGTTCATTTCCAAGTCCGCGTTTTTACAATTTCGGCCAGGCAAAATGGCGTCCTTGGAAGACAAGTCGATTTGGGAAGATGGGGAGGTAATTTACGTTTTTATGGCAAAGTGCTGTTTCTAGATATATTGTTTGTTACTATATCCGTAAGATGAAATATTGTAAAATTAATTAGTAAAATTCATAATTAGAATTGATGTCCTATTATATGTCAGTGGTAGCTTTTAAAACTCTAATTTTGACTGAGTCATTGCTAACGTATTGAATTGTGACGGTATTGTGTAGGTAAACATGCATTATATTGGTTGGAGTAAAATTCGTGCTACCTAATGTTGGCATGCCATAATTACCCAAAAGTAGAACAACTTTTTTGGTGTTATTTATCTATGTGTTAAATCGCTAATATATATTGAATAATATTCAACAAATTATTTTGTGCAGACAAAGTGGGATCGGACATCGGTGTCAAAATCCTGTCCTGACTGATGCCATGGTATGCCCATGCCAATGCATGGCCATGGAGTCTATGAATTTTGTGATATGTCGATCAGCCACAGAGAAGTGTTAGAAAAGTTGTTTTGAGTGTAGACTGATAGAACTTTAGAAGGCCAAATTTTTAAAAAGATGCCATTGCACAAAACCGTGAATTCTATATGCGCTGGTACTGTGTAAGTCAGGCCTATAAGTATAATAAATACATTTAGACCACGAGGCATGAATTGGGCTTTGGAACAAAGCAAAATAAAAAGTTGGTTATTCAAGTCTCAACTCAGACAATCTGTAGACGAGCATAATTTGGTGCCATCTTGCAGTGGTACCTTGCAGTCTGACTAAATAACAAAGGAGATATATTCTGCGATCAGAACAGTCATAACGTAAGGTAAGGTATTAAATTAATGGACACTGACAGGTGCTAATCCACCATCTGAGCAAACATCTGCTGCCAGGCAACTGTCTTCATAATTAATTAGCACTGTTGAGGTGCGTGACACATTGATATCAGGGTCAAAACTTTGGCTATTTGGTTATTCTGTATGGTTTACCAAAAAACTTGTGTTGTTGATTGAAGACAATCTGTGGGACAGCTGTTTTTAATAGTTGTTTAAATAAAGTGTACAGGCTGCGAAATAAGGCCGGTCCGATCGTCCCGGATGAGTAGTTTCAGTGATCGGACTAGTCCATGTTTAGTTGAGCAGTCCCATCGGACTAGCTGTTATTATGTAAATTAATTTACGCTATGTATACGCTAGTTGGGTGTTGTGATGGAATAAAACAAAATCAGACAGTAAGGTAGCATTTTATCACAGGCAGCTAAATATTCCGTACGACTGTCAGATCGGAAACTTGCTGAACGCAGTGAATGTAAATGGCGGCTGTTTACATCCGGTTAGAGTAGGATAGGTAGTGCCACCTAGCGACCATGAGTGATGGACAAACATACATGCGCGGGTTACTGACATCGTTACGTGCTATCCCGTCGTGATGGTAGTTGCGTTATTCCTGCATTGGGTGATTATTTTAGCAAGTTACCAAACGCCAGCAATGTTACTGATTGTTTAGTCGGCTTCGGGAAAGAAAGCGCTAATGAAAAGTATAGGGCAAATGATGCAACTTAGTCCGACAATGTCGGTCCTTTGTCGCCGTCAGGCTTCAAATTCTGCTGGAATCGCCTTGTCCACGACTCCTGTTTGCTGTCCCTGATTAAACTAGTCATTTCTTCTGATAACTTTGCAATTGGATCTACGAAATCACATGTATTTGTTTCTATTAATGACACATTTAGTTGAACATTTAATTGAAATGGGAAACGGCTTGTTTTCTTTATGAAATAAAGCCACTTTTACTATGTGCTATAACTGTCACACATATATGATACCACAGTATGATTGATTTTTATGGACTAGTAAAACAATATGAGGACTAGTTGTTTCTGAGTCAGCTAGTCCGACGGACTACCTGTCAATTAAATCCACCGTGCACCCTGAGTGTATGATGTTAGAGAACAATTGATCATAATTGATGTAATTGTTTCGGTTACACAAAATAATCAATTATGCACACATTATTTTCAAAACCAGAATCAATTACAGCATTTGTCTGAAATCAAAATGTTGCAATTATGTAACTGGATCCAGATCAGGTACTTATATAAATACATAGTTATAATGAATGTTCATTGTTTGTAAAAAATATAAACTAATATACCATATTGTTGTTACACCAGGAATCATTGGGAGAGGAGGTGCTGCGTATGAATACAGATGAGATTATTAGTCGGACTCGACTACTGGACAATGAGGTCAAGATCATGAGGTCAGAGGTGATGCGCATTTCACACGAGCTACAAGCACAGAAAGAAAAAATCAAGGAGAACACGGAGAAGATAAAAGTTAACAAGACTCTGCCGTATCTTGTCTCAAATGTTATTGAGGTTGGTGAAACAGTACTGTTAATAACATTGTTATTTTGTGACATGCTTTTTCATGGCAAAGTCCCTGTATATGTGTTTTTCTAAAATGACTACTTTTTTTATAATTTTTAGTTTTTGAGCTATCATGAATGCTTAATCTGCAATATCTACACAGTCAGCTGTTTGACTGCTATGTAGCTGTCAAACAGCCATCGATATGATGTTCCAATGGCAATAGCTCAAAGACTAAAAATAAATCACGTGTACATTCAGTGTCATATTTGTAGACAACATTATTATCGTTAAGGTCATATTAAACATTTAAAAATTATGTTGTTGCAATTTCAAGTACAGCTGCTTTACATAAAATTGCTGTAATGGAATTTAATATTTTGCAATGTTCAAATGGCAGTAACTAAAAATATTGAAAATCCCTTTGTACATCCAGAAACAAATTTGTAGATTATTATCTTTATGGTGGTAATACTGGTATATAAAATATTAAATTCTGCGATTGCAATTTCATGTTCAGCCTGAAACAACAAGCTGCACTACTGCTTTGCTGTGCTAAGGATAGGACGCGTTCAGCGGCATCTCCTATGGTGATATAAATAATGGTCGCTAGGTGTCGCAACAACCGTGCAGAATATGTACAGAAACGTACGACCAAAACAGGCCTTAAACATGGTGACGAGAGGATTAGAAAATTACTTGAATAGCAGGACACTGTTTTTATAGTATATATATTTCAGATTGGGAATAACAAAGTTAATTTCACTTAGCTGATAAACTTGTGATTAAGCAGATTAACCGAGTGTGGTAAGAGTTTCTAGAGGTGAGTGTTTTGTAGCTGTTGGACGTCGACCCCCAGGATCAGGCTGAGGAGGATGGGGCCAACGTAGACCTTGACTCTCAGAGGAAGGGCAAGTGTGCCGTCATCAAAACATCAACCAGACAGGTGAGATCTAACACTGGAAAATACTTCATTTTCCCCGTGGCCAATCTAAGATTGAGCATGTATTTTTTGTTTGAAATAATAACTTTTAACATTAAAACTCAGTCATGATTAGTCATTTATTTGATGTAAGCAAGCATCTTCTTCCATGTAAGTGCATAATCCCACTCTGGAACCTTGTCAAACTGTTGTGGTTATATATGTTTTGGGTGAAGTTGGTGATTATTTACAACATTGTGGACCTTTTTCTTTCTGGTCTGACCATAAAAACAATCATCTTGAACAAACTTAACCTGACATCCACCTACATACAAACATGCTATACTATCAACAAATTACACTACTTTAACAATGAAAATAAAAAGCTAAACATGTGCAAGGTTGCATTATAACAAGGCCTCTTTTATGAAAAGATCTACTCATGGCGGTGCCATCATTTTTGCTGAGAATTATTACATTTTGGTATTAAATGATGAGTTTCTGTATTGTTAATCTGATTGTTTTATTATTGTTGTATATTATTGTCTGATTTGTTGAAAGTGTCAAGTTGCACTTAAGACTTAAGCGTAATTGGTTATTTGTACCTTCTGTCATAGTGGTGCCACCTTGCATAGATTTTGTGATCATCATTCTCTGCATGCCGTAATGACCATCATATGTTTTGGCAAACACTGGAAATCTACAAAAATTATAATTTTTCCTGTGCCGTATGTATTTGGACACCAATTATTCGTATTTCTAACGAGTGTGTACCCACTTTTTCCCCCGATGCAGACGTGTAAATAAAAGAAGCAGTGTACCAATAAAATATTTTACAATCGCAGAGCTGCTCTGACATAAACAACACAAACTTGGGTGATGTAAATTACTGTAGCACCAGCAGTGATGTTTTGTCCTTCTGTTAGCTGCTAGCTGTGGCCTTTATACACTTAGGAAGTGTCACCATGCGCATCTAAAATCCTAGTTGCCATCCCCCAATGTTTGGCTGTAATGTACAAAACTGCGTGATCTCACGACTGTCTGCATTGTCCCAAAACTTGCACATCATTTCACATATAGTTGACGTTTTAATCTGTGTATATGGTCATCCACCAAGAAATTAGTGACTAACAATGTAATGGACGACACCTTGTTAATACCAGAGGTAGTTCAATAGGGATTACATGGCATTTTGTTGCCTTTCTGCAAGTTTATTTTCTATAATTTAATAACAGATGTGTTTCTACATGTGGCCGATATGGGGGTGCATGGTAATGCGGATAACGGCGGTACTGCGGTCAAATAGGGTACAACCTCTCACTCAGTAAATAGTCTTTGAACAAGTTTGGGAAACCGGTACCAGACAGACTAAATATTTCACATGGCTGAGGATGTAATTATAAGTGTTACACTTCTTCTTGCCCTTTGTAGTCATTTGGCCGAAGGTCCAAGGGACTATTGCCATCACTCTGCGTCCGCCGTTAGCTGCCGTATCTCGGAAACCGTTCAGCAACTTCTTCTCTAATTTTGTATAGACATCTTAGGGCACTGCCACCATGCACGAGAAATCTGTATTTGATTGAATCATTTTAAGGGCTACCTAGGGCCTCCAAGGACCCCAAAACTGGTAAGAATGTAACATTTGGCCTATTTTTTCAAAAACTGTTCAGCAACTTTTTTCTAATTTTGCTTTGATGTATCTTAGGGTGCTGCCACTATATACAAGAAATCTGTATTTGATTTAATCATTCTAAGGGGCCCCCAAAGTGCAAAAGTTTTACATTATCTAGTGATGTGGTTTTGAGAAGGGCCCTTGAGACCACCCCCAACAGTAGATTTTGTTTAATATGCCAGAAAGCCAGCAGCTTGACTAAACTCAGCAGCCTAGTGCTGGTGTTCCATTGAGACCTTGACTAATCTTTAATTGGTCACAGGGTCCAGGCAGAGTAGACACACTTGACCCCTGTTAGACTGAACAGTTGCCTAACACTTTAAAACTGTATCTTCAAAACTATTGATTTTCTATAATTGCAAGTTGTGTTTATTTTGACGTTCATTTAATTATTATAAAATGGTGTGACTGTGGTGTCTATTGGTTAAAGATGTATTGTCTGTAGAAATCTGTAGGTGACAAACATAGAAAATTAATATTCTGTCACCTGTAGGTGACAAACATAGAAAATTAATATTCTGGACAACTAGAGAGTGAAATATCCTACACTTTATTGATATCAAATGCATTCTACTGTTCTGTTTACGCTTGCCATGCCTTGTGTAGACATGGTACTGTGTAAATCAATTGTATCAATATAGACTAATAATTACAGATTCACAATATAGTTGACACCTGAAACAACCAAATGTCAACCATTAGAAAGGTTGACATAGTTCCGCTATACACAAGCAAGAAATCTGTATTTGATTGAATCAATCTAGTGTCATCAGCATATAGTAGAACATACATTTTCTACATCATCATCACTAAGGTTCTTGTAAATTTCACCAGCTGCCATGTCAAGTCCGTTATAATTGTGACAAATAGTGTTCAAAATTATTCAGGTAAATAGCAAATAACAAAGGACACAAGTTTTCTCCTTGCCATACCTCTACATCACATGAGAAGAAGGCTGACACAGCCTGGCCCTCATTTATACATGATTTAGCATTTTTGTACATGTTGTATACAACTTTCAACACATTACCATTAATACCGCATGAAATTATCTTAGACCACAGTGAGGACCAGTCTACTAAATCAAATGCTTTCTTATAATCGATGAAGGCACAATAAAGGCTTATGCGTCGAGACAAATACAATTCAACCAATACCTCTATCTGAACACTGCCTGTTCTTCACCAGATACATTCGCTTTGTTTACGTATGTGGTCAGTCTGGTGTTCTGAACAATCACTAAAGATTAATGAACACTTGTGCAGAATGTCACCCACTTGGCAGGTTTAATTGATCTATTCAGCAATGAGGACACTGCTTAGGCCTCACTCTGGACACTGTCACTCACAGTGTTGTGTATTGTCTTAGTTGGTGCATTGAGCTAATCTACTTGACCATGAATCATTGGTGGCTCTGGTTGTGTATTACACCCAGCTGTGGAGCTAAGATTCTCTGCCTGCTATTGTATGATGGAAACTGTGACTAATCTGTAATTGGTCCCTGGCAGTAGCTTGTGTCAACAGACAGAATTAAGCCACTAGACCCCTGTTAAACTGGACAGTTGCCTGTATGTTTTAAACTGTGTCAAACAGTGAGTCTACCTTTTGTTCTCAAATAATCTGTCCTCTTAGTTTTACACATAAAGACATACTCTGGCATAACTTGATAAGTCTTTGTAGCAGCACATTTGTATTTCCAGTGTATAATTGCAACATAACATACATATTACATACTGTGTGCCACATTTGAATGTTGTGCATGTAATATTTCCATGCAGTCCATTTGCATATATAATGTAAAACTTCAACAGCCGTTTTCTTAATTTTCACTTTTTGATCCCTACCATGTTCAAATCTCCATAACTTTGCCAATTTTTGTAGCAGTCATATTTTTTGAAACCGTGTAAAGCACCCTACCAAACCTTTACAAGGATGTAAGAAAACAATGTTACAATTTTTCCAACTTATCACTCATTTGGTCAGCCGGGGTCACATATAGACGTATTAGTCCAAAGGACTTCAGGGCCACTTGACCCATTTTTGACAGTTGTATACATCTATAATTTAATAATTATTTAGCAACTTTATTATGTCTGTTGTTGTTGAAATAAAGTTTTATAAACAATAAATTACTTAATTATGTCTTTTGTTGAAATAATTTTCATTAATTCATTTAAAAATGTAGTCCCTACATATAACATTTGTTTTACGATATATAGTGCCATTCAGCCACTCCAAAAATAATTAGTAGCAGGGTAATAGACAAAGCCAGATTAACACCAGGGTGATAAAATGTATTGGGACAGTGAATCTGATAATTATTTTTGTGCACGCTATGTTTAGGGACAGCTGATAATTTATTATTTGTATGTGTCCCAATATATACGGTCATTGCGGTAACACAAGTATTTATTAGGCTGTGTTGTTTTTTCACAGGCATAACAAGCTAAATGGCAAAAAATGTTACAATCCTATTAACACAATTTGGTGGGCACTATGCCATCTGTATGTGTATTGTAGTATTAAAATGATATAAATAAATTGAGAACTGACAAATTACCTTGAAACCATTGTCCAATAATGGTATGTTAAATTGTTAATGATATTTTGTTTCTAGACCTACTTTCTGCCTGTCATTGGACTGGTGGATCCAGAGAACCTGAAGCCGGCTGATCTTGTGGTAAACAATTGATTGTACATGTACTGTTATAATACAACTTACTAAGCCAGTCAGGCTTAGATGTGCTCTTGGCACCCATGTAGTTTACATCAGATTCTGTGGGGGCTGGTTGCACATGTTTGCAAATATGGATAGCATTTTAGGTTGCGACCGTGTATAATGGGGGAAATAAATGAAGACATTGGCACCACCTATTGAGAAGAAAATATTAATGCACATTGCGCCATTATGGATATCAGAGCCAAGTAGTGTGATGGATGAAGTCTTGGCAGCCATGTTATGTCCGTTGAATCCAGCGGCTATTATGGATATCAGAGCCAAGTAGTGTGATGGATGAAGTCTTGGCAGCCATGTTATGTCCGTTGAATCCAGCGGCTATTATGGATATCAGAGCCAAGTAGTGTGATGGATGAAGTCTTGGCAGCCATGTTATGTCCGTTGAATCCAGCGGCTATTATGGATATCAGAGCCAAGTAGTGTGATGGATGAAGTCTTGGCAGCCATGTTATGTCCGTTGAATCCAGCGGCTATTATGGATATCAGAGCCAAGTAGTGTGATGGATGAAGTCTTGGCAGCCATGTTATGTCCGTTGAATCCAGCGGCTATTATGGATATCAGAGCCAAGTAGTGTGATGGATGAAGTCTTGGCAGCCATGTTATGTCCGTTGAATCCAGCGGCTATTATGGATATCAGAGCCAAGTAGTGTGATGGATGAAGTCTTGGAAGCCATGTTATGTCCGTTGAATACAGTGTCTATTACAGATATCAGAACCAAGTAGTGTGATGGATGCAGTCTTGGCAGCCATGTCATGTCCGTTGAATCCAGCAGCTAATCGCTGTTGTATAGGAGACCACTTTAGATGGCTCAAAATATTGCAAAAGCTGAGAAATTATAACCATGCTAGATGTTCCGCTGTCTTGTTATTGCATTAATAGATAAC
Organism: Paraescarpia echinospica; assembly: GCA_020002185.1. Classification (NCBI taxonomy): domain Eukaryota; kingdom Metazoa; phylum Annelida; class Polychaeta; order Sabellida; family Siboglinidae; genus Paraescarpia; species Paraescarpia echinospica. The sequence goes on from CM034541.1 coordinate 20,230,879, forward strand.
GTCAACGTACAAAATATCAATAACAGCATTGATAAATGCAACGTCTGGCTATCCAGTGTACGGTTCTAATAATATTAGTGCTGTAAAATCATGGTAACATGTATTTTTTTTCTAAAAAATACCCATCCTGTTGTTAAAAAGAAAACAAGATGTTTTGCCCAAGTTCTGCCACCCTTCTGTTAATAACTGTTTATCTGATGATACCACACTGTTTACTTTCTAGGGTGTCAACAAAGATTCCTACTTGATTCTGGAGACTTTGCCACAAGAGTAAGTTTACAAAATGAATTCCCTTGTAATTGTTAACGTCGTGTCTCTTATTTTCTGGGAACAACTGCTTCCATTTTTCAGAATATAATAGCCAATCACCTTTTCCAGGTTCAGAATGGCTCGTAAGCAAGTGTACAATTTTAATATCTGTTCCAATGACCTTTTATAAACAACATTTTTATAATATGAGTCTGAACTTTGTTTAATCCTCCCTTCTCTTATATAGCCCTTTAAAAGACAATAAATTCAATGTCTGCATATGCACGGTATGGCATTATAATAGTTGTACCTGCATGAAAAAGTTGCATATACAAATATAACTTGGCTTCTGATTTGAACAAGACACTAATACCTGAGCCAGTGTGTTCGTACACATATTGGGTGCGTACACTTCTGACGATTGCCGTGTACACTTGTAATAATTGCATCTTAGTAGGGGTGTACAGTGACGACAACAGTTGGCCAACTACTCATATTACCAAAATCCTGGTGTTTAAACTGCGAGCACGCGCACCCTGTAATGCAGTGCTTCTTAACCGGTGTGTGCCTCGGCAACCTCCCAAGTGTGCCGCAGCGTCTCTGGTAATTAATAAAAAGTAAGAATTATATTGTGTTAGTATCAGGCTACATTCGTAGACATTCTTTTCTATATTTCACTGTTTTATAATCATGATGACGGCGTTCTATCATGCGTATCTTGAGAGGAAAAGAAAACCGTCTCGGAATGTGTTTGTCAACTTCATCAAATCAAGGCCTCTGAAGTATCGCCTTTACTCTGTACTTTGTGAGGAGATGGCTTTCACGAGGCAAGGTCCTGTCAAGAATGTTTGAGCTGAGAGATGAGCTTCAAGAGTTTCTGTTGTTTCATAAGGAATTGCAGCATGTCCGTTTGTTGCAAAGACAATTACTGTGTGGCAAAACTAGCAGCATACAATGCCATACATGGCTGACATCTTCAAGAATATGAACTGAAGCTAAGAATACAAGGTCAGGATGAGAACGTTGTTACGTGTATGAACAAGCTATTATATAGAATGAGTTCAAATCCAAACTTCAGCTGTATGTCGAGAAGAACTAGGTCATGGCTCACTGGACATGTTTAAACAGACGAACAATACACATCCTGAACAGAAATGTGATAGCAGAACGTCTATTGGCATTCTTAACGATCGGTTTCTGCATTACAAGAGGCTTCCGTTGGGGAGCTTCTTCTGAATGTTCGAGAGGAGCTGGCAGACCTCAGAAGCAATCGCACCCTCAAACTTACATTCTCTGATATGCCCACGGACACATATTTGGCGCAGGTAAAAAATGTATCCAATCGTGCCATTGATGTGTTGCTACCATTTTCAACAACATACCTGTGTGCGGTAAGCTTCTCGACATTAACACTTATTAAGACCAAGAAGAGGTCATGTCTAAAGAGCCTGGATCAGGACCTCTGTGTAGCTCTTTCCGGCATAGAGCCGAACTTTAAGCATCTCTATTCCACAAGGTGCAGGTTTCTCGATAGTGCTAAGTAGACGTACCGGCCTATACATTTTTTTTCCTAATACGTGATCTGTAATGATTGTGTGAGAGAGAGAGAGGGGGGAGGGGAGGGGAGAGGAGTGAGAGAGATTACGTTTATAATCTGCTTGAAATATTGAATGGTAATTAATTTATATTTTGTACGGCACGTGGAATTTAATTATTTTGTGTGCAATACGTTTGTTAAAAATATTCTGATCCATGGGGAAAACAACAATTTACCATTCCATCCAATGACTAGTGGGTGGTGGCAGTACACTAATACTGTGTTAGAAATATGTGGCTCGGTGTGCCACGAGGATCGAGCTAACTATAAAGTGTGCCGCGAATTTAAAAAGGTTGAGAAGCACTGCTCTAGTGATTACTTACGTTGACATCAAGCCTTGTTGTTATTGGCCAACACAATCGGAGAATCTAGTTGCGTTTTAATTACCGCATACATTTGCGACTGGCAGTTGAGTTGATTTACTCGGGCGTGTGCACTGACGACACATTGTACTCCCGATACTTTTTTTAAATTGGATACGACGCCCTTAATTTGCATCGTAACGAATTGCCCAACTAGGAATCGTAGTTGCGTTACTGCCGTATACTGATGACAAAATTCTTACAGTGTCTTCCGATATCTTCCGACAGTTGAGTTACCCAAAAATGGTAAACTAGTCGTCAGTGTATGCCGTGCATAACCGGCGTCATGATCAAGATGTCAGCCTTCAGGTTATTGCACATGTTATTGGAATCTTCCACTTTGAGATCACATTCTGAGTAAATCACTGATGTGAACATTTTTATTGTAGTTGCAAATGGTTAGTTTTAACTGTTTTTGGTGCATATCACCTAAAAGTTGCCTTTTGTTTCCCTTCAAAAAGGCTCCTACCTGGCAGGTGTGCTCAGTTCTACTTGCTTCTGCCTTCAGGTATGACTCGCGTGTAAAGGCCATGGAAGTAGACGAGAGGCCAACAGAACAGTACAGTGACATTGGAGGACTTGACAAACAAATACAAGAGGTAGGCACAATGGAGCCACTTGTAAAAATTGCCTTGAAAGAATAACAAAATCCACATAGTAACTATGTAAGCAATGTTGTAGCAATTTTACGTTATGTGACCAATAATAAATTGGCTCTGTTGTTTGTAATTAAAATACAAACTATAAATGTTAGTAACAAATTGAAAACAAAAAAAATTGTTGGGTAAATATTTGTTAGAGACTGCATCATGGCATGCCAAGTGAATGTTACTATGGGATGTATTTCAATAACACTGCTATATGCAAGTCTTGCTAGAAGTGTTTATGATAAAAACCATTGTATTCCATTATTCCTCCCGGGAAACGTGCCACTCTCATATCTGGTTTGGTTATCAACTGGTTACATGTAAATGTTGGATTTATTTACCCTTATTTCTTTGAACCCAACATCTGTGATGTCATATCACACATCATAAACCCGCTAACCTTTCTGTGGAATTAATTATGGTCTTGTTATTGATAGAAACGGGAGGTAATAGATGCTGTAGAATTGTTACTGAATATGGAAAGGAGCACTTGACGCAGTATGTTAGGTAGATGTTTGTTTCTTCTTCCAGCTGATAGAAGCGGTCGTCCTTCCAATGACACACAGAGAGAGATTCGAAACCCTCGGCATCCAGCCTCCAAAAGGTTAGAGACATTACAGGAACAGTGAGCTTGGTTGTAGAGATGTTTTGCCACAATGACTATAAGTATTCAGACACTCTGTTTTCAGACACCCGGCAAATCTGCAAAAATAATAATTTTCTATACTTTATGTTTTTGGACATTTATAATTTATATGTTTCCAATTACATACAGCACATAGTGACTCTATGTTTTCAGGTACCAACAGTAATTTTTGTGTACTGTATGGTTTTGGACATCTGTGAATTTAATTATTTTTAGTTGTTTAAATACAGAGAGTCGTTATGGTAGGAGCTGTGTTTATTTTATGCATTTATTGATGCTATCCTCAATTAGATAAATGCTTTGTATGCGGAGCGGAGTGGTACAGTGACTAAAGCTTTGGATTCTTGACAGAGAGAACCCGGATTCGAATCCTGTGCAGTGGTGTCGAACCTTGGGCAAGGTCGTTCACTCTCAGGGTTTGAAGTAGGGGGTAGTCCGGTAGCCTGTGCTTACCACTATTTCCGTTGGGCTATCGCACTAGGAAACAGCAGTAGCTACTGCAAGATCTGGGTCAATGATGACCTAATTGTCAGTGCACTACTAGTTGTAAGAGCCACCCCTAGTGCCTGGGAACAGAACTGGCTTCCCAGTCACTTGCAACAATTGTGACCAATTAACCACTTCAAAGACATCATTGTGGCATCTTGGTGATGTCAGTAAACCAGCTGCCCTTACAGACCACATTCCATGCCACCTGTCATATTGGGTGTGTGATTGGCTGATGTAATAAACTGACTTCATTGACAGGCAGTTTGAAACAGTGTTGCAAGTGGGTGGTCTGCACTTCCCAGGTACTGGAAGGTGAACTTTCTGAGCAATCCAGTTGTAATAAATATAGGAAACAAAGTGTGCTCCATGCATTTAACAATACGACACTATTGCCACATTTGGCAGTTAAACGTCTGTATGAATAAACAGGTTATTAAAACCTGTATAATTTAAGAAATATTTTGCAGATATTTGCCACTACATAAATAAAGATTATTGTTACTATTATGTGATCTTATGCCACGTTATTTTGATGGGCGACTAAAACTGTTCAGACATCTTTCATCAACAGTATGCGCACAATCAAAGGTGTTAGAATTATTCGTTGAAACATTTTGAACATCTGTGCATTTACGAAACACATTAACCGTTATGTACAATTTGAATTGTACATTAAAATAATGGTTACTGTAATATTTTGAAGTTTTCAAACTCTAGATGTGAATGGACAACCTCAGTATTTCAGTAGTAAATAATGTAACTTACATATTGACATGCGATGACACAATGACGTTCTGGTTAGGGAATTTTTGGCTAGCAGATATCTGTGCAGGCTACCAGATATTTCAGTCAGGTAGCCTTGCTGGCTACCAACATTTTTGGAGTTATTTCTACCCCTGACTGTACATTGCTCCAGTTCACTCAGCTGTATGAATGAGTACCTGACTATAGAGAGTGGTGGATATATGTATACGGATAGTCTTCGCGCATTACTTGCAGTGGTGTTTGTGTCTTTTGTAGATATTCTGTGAAAGTTGACAATGTTATTGGCTTCCATTTTTTAATGCTGTTACAATTTGTGTAATTTTATTTTATTATACTATATTTTAATATACTTCTATATGGGTGGTTGGCATAAGTCTGTGCACAGTGCTGCAGAGCTGAGTCTGAGGTAAATTATGTTGTCACTGACACTGCTGTCTCTCTTGTAGGTGTTCTCCTCTATGGCCCGCCAGGGACAGGCAAGACGCTCTTGGCCCGGGCCTGTGCCGCACAGACTAAGTCAACCTTCCTGAAGCTTGCTGGACCGCAGCTTGTTCAGATGTTCATTGGTGATGGTGCAAAATTGGTCCGCGATGCCTTCGCTCTAGCCAAGGAAAAGGCACCAGCCATCATATTCATTGATGAGTTAGATGCCATTGGTATGTCATGCGGTTTGCTTAATTGATCGTTTCCGAATTTTATTTATTTTATAATACAACTTCCTTGGGTTTTTATTTAATTTGATGTGGATTTTGATGAAGCAAAATCCTGTGTTTTACTTTATATCTATATGGTAGGTTCTGGTTTAAGCAGAATTCAGTTTTCTTTGTCTTCGTTTTTACCAAGTAGCTGCCTAGCAGGACACTGATTTATCACAATCAATGCATTTTCTTTACAAAATTGTAATGACTGTTCCCTTCAATACACCAATCCACTCATTGTTTTGCGTGTATTGTAGCTCTGATTTACTGATATGATATACAGTAAAAGAGATACAGTTTTTCACTTGATATACCAACTAAATGATGTAACTTTTAGGAACAAAGAGATTTGACAGTGAGAAAGCTGGGGACAGGGAAGTGCAGAGAACTATGCTGGAATTGTTGAACCAGCTGGATGGCTTCATGCCAAACTCTGACATCAAGGTATGCTGTTAGTAGTTCAACTTTAATACTAATCCAAAATGTAACGTGCATGTATGCTGCTAGTAGAAAAGTGGTTAGCTTTTACCAAGCACAATAGCCAGTCCTTAGGACTGCTGAAAGCATTTTATACTTCACCCCTGGCAGACCTGTTCATTCAAACACTATCTCGACTTCTGTGGGAAGCATTTTGCTATTCAGCTATTCATACACAAATAACCACCACTGTCTGTAGCCAGCCCAGGTGCTTAATCATACAGCTGAGTGACTGGAGCAACGTGGAGTTAACAAAACTTCCAGTTGGCAGCCAGAGCACCCACGACTCTACCATGTCCTTGTAGTTCAACACTACGCTTTCCTGGTGCTACTTTAGTTCACCTTTCCCCTCCAAGCTTCAACTGCTGCTGTTAGTTGTCCTCCATGCTTTGTCCACCCACTCAAGCAGGGGATCTTGATAGAGTTATCTACAGTCATTTGCAAAAGTTTAAGACCAGGCACGATTTTTAAGCATTTTATGGTATTGCATCAGATTGCATCAGATAATGTCTGGATTGCATCATCCTATTTGGGCCTTGAAGCAATATGCCTAGTCAGTACTTCCAGGTCATTTGTTTGCTGCTGTCAGTATCGATTAGGTGTTTTTCAGTTTTGTCTTCATCCCTGAAATGGGCAAAAAAATTGTCTTTGATAGAGGTTCTAAGGGCACAAATAATGACTCTACATGGAGAAGAATATACGGAAAGAGACATTAGTGCTAAATTACGTTATTCCAAGACAGCCGTGCACAACGCCATCGTCAAATTCAATACTGATGGCACTTTTCGTGACAGTAAAAGGAGTGGTCGTCCACGGAAAACTACGCTCAGGGATGACCATGCAATGAGACGCATCGTGATGTGCTCGCCAATGAGCTCATGCAAGAAAATTCGGGCTGCTTTACACTTAAAAGGTACGGAAATAAGTCTCGGTACTGTTTCGAGACGTCTCTGCAAGGAATTTGGGCTCAAGTCCCGCAAGCCGACTCGGAAGCCACGCCTGACACCTGTGATAAAAAAAGAGACTGGACTTTGCCAGACGACATCGCCACTGGACTCTCGCGCACTGAAAGAAAGTGTTGTTCTCAGATGAATCGACCATGCAACAGTTTATACATCGCAAGAGGCATGTTAGGCGGACAGTAGGTAAGCGATTTGATGAGAAATATACAGCAGCCACAATGAAACACCCGTCAAGTCAGATGATTTGGGTGCCATGTAATGTTTTGGCCTTTCTGGTCAGTATTTTATTCCACCTAACACCACTATGAATGGACCTAGGTACTTGGAGTTGCTGAAGGAGAAGCTGAAACTGCATATGGACATCCACAAATGTACGATTTCCATGCAAAATGGCGCTCCTTGTCACCGATCCAAGGTAGCCACTGATTTCCTCAAGAAGAACAAAATCTCCGTGCTGGAATGCCCTGGGAACAGATCTAAATACCATTGAGAACATGTGGACTATAATGAAGGATAAGGTGGCAGACAAACAACCATCAAGCGCTCAAAACTTGAAACAAGCTATCAAGGACGTTTGGGTCACCGAAATCACCCAGGAGTACTGCGAATCTCTGGTTTCTAGCATGCTATATCGCATCCAGGCGGTCATTGACAGCAAAGGAAGCCACACTAAATACTGAAAAATAGAGACACTGACACTTTTGGATGACATAAAGTTTTATATTATGTTGTACTACGTTTATTTGGCGAAATAAACTGATATAATGTTATGTGAAGGCCAAAAAATCATAGTTTTGTCAAATTTCTTCAAAAAATCGTACCTGGTCTTAAACTTTTGCAAATGACTGTATAGAGAACTTAAGTGTATGAATCACTTTGTTAACCAGAACCCCCCCCACTGCTTAGATTGATCACATCATTACTTATTATAGATCGTTGTTAGAACAATGGAATAATTGCATAGATGATGTGACCTCCGTTAACGTGCATGTTTTAATGAATGACAGGAACTAATAGACTATGCAACAGATAAAGGTCCAAGTTTTGGCAATATGAACGATCAATATAAAGATATTGATTTATTGAGTATTGACAATGTAATAAGTAAAACTGCCAGCCCCTACACTATATACTGCACATAAGATTACACAATACAACAAAATAATAGCATATATTAAATAAATTATTACTGATTTAATTTGTACATTATCTTGGGGCATTCGGTGTCAACACCTCTTGGGGCATTCGGTCTCAACACCTCTTTTTGGCTCGGCTTGACACCCAGAGGGATGCAGACCCATGATTCTGGTCATGTGGCCGCAGTCACATGATCAAGTAACTGACCCAGGATCACGTCCGGTCATGTGAAATATCCTGGTCTTGCATCCTGTTCTCAGGCTGTCACAGCTGGCCCCAAAGAGATCTGGCCGGACTGTCCCATTTTGCCATAATAAAAATTTGGTGCATTTATCAAATGAGTTGTGTTGTTCTGTCATAAATAAATTATTACTGATTTAATTTGTACATTTCTGTTTTTGTATCTGATTAGTCTCTCGTAACTCTCTTTTGAGTGATCTACTTTTTGAATGCTTGCTTTGCATGTAATGCATTTACATGTTTTGTATTTTAATGCATGTATGTATGGAATGAAACTCTAAATAAAATACTTATTACTACTATACTACTACTAGATATTTGCAGCAAGTTGGTTGACTGTGTACAGGTGATAGCTGCCACAAACCGCGTGGACATTCTTGACCCGGCCCTGCTCAGGTCAGGACGTCTCGACAGAAAGATAGAGTTCCCGACACCGACAGAGGAGGCACGCGCTCGAATCCTGCAGATCCATTCCCGAAAGATGAATGTCAAGTAAGGTTTATGTTATTACAACTAAATAACACGTTTGTTGGAACACCAGATGCTTAATGTTTCAGTTATCAGTCCTGTTACTGGGTCCACTGGACCTGTTGGAATCAGAATAAATACAATACAATTAAGAAATACAATTAGAGGAACTGCATAAATTAGAGAGTGTCCGGGAGGATTTCTGTATACGTCTGAGTCTCCCTGCATTTGTAGGAATAGGAGTTATTGATATTTGTTACTTTTGCTGGTTCTGTTTGAGTTTATGTGGCCGGTAATTTGTGCTTAAATTTTGCTGCTTTGATGTATAGCTACTTAAATTCAAAGACAGGCCTGTTGTTTAAAATCTCCACACAAGTACTATTATATCTGCATTTGTCAGTTTTGATATTGAACATCTCCAATAGTGCAAAAACTGGGTTTATGGTTTCCGGGTAACTTGCACAATTATACGTAAATCCACATATATTATAACTCTAGGACCAATGGTTATGTTGATAAGGCAGTAGGAAATTACATTTTTTCTCTCTATCTTCTCAATGATATGGATAATTGACACAGTTTGATATTTTAGAGAAAACAATTTAATCAACATAAGTTATTTTAGTAAATAAGTTAATGGTGCTTAATGGAAACCATGTAACTTAAGTTATCGAAGAACAACACACTTAAAAAAACGAGTGAATAATGATGTTATTATCATTAAGTGGACACATGTCTAAGGTTCTAACCTTTACTAGGAAACACCTTTGGAGCATTTTCTCCAATACTGGGCCATGGATTTTGGACATCACAAAATAAATATATGGCCCAATATTGGAGATGTGCACATATGGTGTCTGAGAGTGACAGGTTTGTTGTGACATATAATAAACAAGTGTGTTGTGTTTGTGCAGTCCCGACGTGAACTTTGAGGAATTGGCACGGTGCACGGATGACTTCAATGGAGCCCAGTGCAAGGCAGTCTGTGTCGAGGCCGTAAGTTGCTCCTCTATTCTACTGACCTCTCACCAGGCTCTTAGCCAGAAAAAATGTTTGCCAGATTTGAATTAATCAGAAGTGTGCCTTGTAGCAAGTGAACGGCTTGTGTGGAAGCCACTCAAGCTAATCACAGCCACAATTAACCAGTTTATTTTTATTAATGACAAACCAGTGTCATTAGAGCCATTTATTTAAGTAATACTGCTTCGTGTGATTTGTTTTACTACCAGTTGTGCCAATGATAGTCATTAATGTGGGCCCCTACACTTGGAACTAGTAGTTAACCTAATGGCCAGCAGGCCCCCTCTGAAATCCACCAGGCTTATCAGTTACCCATCTTGGCCAGTCATCTGTCAGTCTTGAAGACAGGCATACAGGTCTCTGGCTAAACCTCTCACTAATCTCACACATACCTCTGGGCAAGCATACCCTGGATGAAGGATAGCAAAATGTGATAACAGCCCATTGATCACACATTCGACTTGTCACAGCAAACCGGGTATTAAGTCACACAGGCCTATTCTGCACACGAGCTAAAAATAGCTGTCTAGGTCATGTGACCCTCCGCAGCGAACTGGGTATTAAGTCACACAGGTCTATTCTGCACACGAGCTAAAAATAGCTGTCCAGGTCATCCCCCTTCAGTTTTGTGATTTGGGGCATATGCATACTTTATAAAAGTGACCCGTGTGACCTGAATGGCAAAGTGATGGTATTAGCAGGACTAAATTCATATACTTCACTGCTACATAAATAATTTGGGATTGTCCCGGGGTGAGTTTAATTGCGAGGTGGCTGTATTATCGAGATAACCATAAAGTGAGGTTCGATTGTATTTACTAAGACATGGAAAAAGGAGGTCGTTTTGACATTTCAGACAGCCAACATGAGTTCCTCTTTAAGAAACAATACATTTCCTCATCACTTACAAAAGTAAGTATATCTAGGGTAATTCGCAGGTGTAAGAAACTATTGTAAATGTCTGTTTCAGGGGATGATTGCGTTGCGTCGCGAGGCTACAGAGCTATGTCATGAGGACTACATGGATGCCATCATGGAAGTTCAAGCAAAGAAGAAATCCAACCTTAACTACTACGCCTGACAATCCTGCATCTTTCATGTTTTGTATAATATCCGTGACCAAGCTATCAATCTGTATCGCACTGTTTTAGTGAAAACTGACTCAGAGAACAAACTACGAAAGTTTCATTATGTTCCATCGCTTTATTCTGCAACAATTTTGTTCGTCTTCAACGAAGGTTCAGCCGGCATTCATTCACACTTTTCAGCAGTGTTGTAATCGAGTCAGTAAATTTGAGATTTGTATGAAGTCTTTCTCTTATTTCGACTGATTACTTGGTTTAATGACTAGCTGAGTTCACACAGTGTAGTTAAGCTGGCAAAACTTAAAACCAGTCTTACACAAAGTTGTACAATTGTTTGAAATGCTATGCATCATTTTTACAGTTGTTCCAAACAACAAAATGTTCATTAACCATTTACTTTACTGATTTACCTGCCTTTCTAAGTCTATGTGAACCTAACTAAAGCTTGCATAAAGAAGTCTTAATTACATTATTGTAAAGATGATCGATCCTCTTAATTCTAAAGTTCACGATGAGTTAAAACTTCACCACATTACAGATTTGGTTTTTAAAGACTAAGCGAATTGAACCTTTTTTATTCCCAATCTCAATTAAATATACTCAAAAAATAGCGTCCTGATAGTCAACAAATGTTTTAATTTCCCTCCATCATCCTGTTCAGGGCCCCTTTTTGTCGTGCTTTTCTGTACATTTTCTGCACAGTTTGTTGCAACACCTAGCGGTCGTTGTGACGTAACTGCAGTTAGCACCATTAGGAGTTATCATAAATGTGATTATATCAGGTTAATTATCTGCAGATAATGTGTCAATATTAACACATGCTGCGGTTAACCTAGAAGGAACAACAGCAAGACGCATCATGCGGTATTTAAAATGCTTGAACTTGATGTGCGTTGAAACATGTTGTGTTCGTTATAAATGTTATAACTATGATTAGTTTTGCTTTTGACATTATTACCCTGGTGTACTCGAGGATTGCAAAGGGATGCTCTTTTCCTATATTAATTAATGATTCCTATATTCGTTACAAATAAACTGTTGGACTCACAAATTGGCTTAGATATTTGTGCAGTGCGTATTTAGGAAGCAGCTTGACAGGCAATCGAGCCCAAAAGTTGTATACTTCAGATCGAGTTGAAACTCTTCCGATGGCGCCACACGCAAGCACGTACGCACGTACGCACATACACACGCGATCGTCGATCAGGGTTCGAGTCCTAGGTCGTAAGCCTACAGCGGTTTCGAAATATAGGCGGTCTCCTCGTTCACCCTACGTTGCCTGTTTCTTTCGGAATATACAGTACAAGTTGTGTTCTTTCTAAATTAAGAAGTACAATGTATACAGGTAAATAGAAAACCCCGTACGGGCGCTTCATTGGCTGCTATCAGAACCATTGTTCAGACCACAGAGTAAACGCTACAAACGCCTTATCTAGGCGGTACAAGCGCAGTATTTATATACATGACGTCATAAGACACTTCTTGCAAATTACATAGTAATTTTTTATATCAGTCTGGTTTGGACAACTAAATGAACCAACACATTTTCGTTTTTGATTGTTACTTAACGCTTGCCCAGACACCCCCATTCCCATGTAACGCTTCGTCATGCTGACCCGGAGACCAACCACCCCCTTAGCGTGACGTATTACAGTAAACCTCGTCTAAGTCGGATCTTTGCTAAACTCGGACAGAATTCCGAGAACGGTTGATTTGTAATGTGTTTCCCATAAAAGCCTAAGTCGGATCTCCGCCTATCATGGACTAATTGGGTCGGTCCATTTGATCCAAGGTAATGCGTTTTTCCTCACCTATGTTGGATCGAGACAGCCGACACTTCAGTTACTCTTTAGTGACGCGCGGATCATCAAAACCGTACATCACGACACAGACGTTTTATTGAGCGATGATGAAGTCTCGATGTCTGAAGATAATATACTGAAATATATAAATAAATATATTGTACCTTCCAAGCCTCCCGGAGAACCCGGGAGTCTCCAGATTTGGGGTGTATATCCCGATCTCCCGGAATACACGCAAATCTACCGGATGTCCGCTGAAAATCTCCAACAGCACCCCCCTCCGTTTTCCGATGTCACAAGTCTAGCCGAGACAGCGGAGTAGAAGTTACGGCGGTGCGGCGGCGAAAAATACGGCGGCGATTAATTTTCAATAGCACCCACCCCTCCGTCTTCCAGTGTCAAGATCAGAAACTGCGCGACGACACAGCGCGACACGGGAAGCATGCTGAACCGCTGATGAATCTCCCAGATTTCAACAAACGCCAAATTCAATTTCCCCGTATCTTAATAACTGCGTTACATAGAGCAATAATATTTGTGTCTAGATGTAGGTTTTAGGGTCAAATATTTCATATTTGTTACTTTTGGACTTCTCCGACATCCACATCTGCCATTTTTAAAGATGGCGGTCGTCAATATAAATGTAACGGTATCTTAATAAGTTCGTCACATAGAGAGCCGTATAGTTTACGTTTTTGAATAGCTTGGAGGATAGCGATTTCAAAAAGTACCTTCGTCAACATGTCTATATCCGTCATTTTTAAAGATGCGCCCTTCATAGCATATTATTCCCATATCTCAAGAACTACACAACATAGAGCCACAAAGTTGATGTCAAAATGTATGTTTTATAGATGCGATGATTTCAAATACATTACTTTTGACCTTCATTGACATTACAATAGATCCGCCATTTTGAAAGACAGACAAAGCCTGCTTTCCCCTTATAGTCCAGCGGATAGGTGAAAAGATAGTGCATAAAAGCACATGTAAATGCAAGACTCTTTGCTCATCTATTTTATACACCAATTGAACCATTATAAAGATCGGAGGCATTACAGATTTTGCTGCATTCAGATTTAGCAGCCATTTAAAAAAATGGCCGCAAAATTCAGTTTCCCCTTATCTTAATAACAGCGTTATATAGAGCAATAATGTTTGTGTCTAGATATATGTTTTAGGGGTCGAATAATTCAGATTTGTTACTTTTGGACTTCTCCGACATTCACTTCCGCCATTTTTAAAGATGGCGCCCTTCAAAGCATATTATTCCCATATCTCAAAGACTACACAACATAAAGCTACACAATTTATATTAAAATGTATGTTTTTTAGATGCGATGATTTCAAATACATTACGTTTGACCTTCATTGACTTTAAATATACTGCCATTTTGATATACCCGCCATTTTTAAAGATGGCGGCAGACAAAGCCTGTTATTCCCGTGTCTTAATATTTACATATCATTGAGCCTTGAAGTTGGTGCCAAAACAAGTTTTGGGATGCGACGAAGTGTTATTTAGATATTCTTTAAAACGGGCAATGTCACTTCAAACGTTAGATTATGCTGCCTATACCTTTAAAATCTACAGCAACGGTTTCAAAACATTTCACACATCTCACTGACACCCGCCACATTGGCACAGCATTGTGCAACGCAGGTTGCCCTGCTAAAAATGTACTACAGTTTATTATGGTAAAGCTGGGTAAACAATGATACATCCATAGTGAATCATGGTGAATTATAGTAAATCATAATATATTGCATTTTACCATGTTTTCACCATAGTAAATTATAGTAAAATATGGTATTAGTAGTATATAGGGTCTGTACGGTCTCAAAACCCTACTTATAAAAAACGTTTTAATGACCATATCAAATTTCGGGGACCTTACTTATAAAAAAGATCAAAGGCTTTTTTTTCTACTTATAAAAAAAGATCAAAGGCTTTTTTGACACTAATTGGTTTTGGACACCTACTTATAAAAAACGTGATTGATTACCCCCTCTAAGTACATTTGAGCTGCCACCTAGCGGTGAGTGTAGAGAGTATTTTGTTTGTTCCCTAGCGACCAACGCCGTACCTAGGGCGTGCTGACGTAAGCATTATATGACGCGACTATATAACCACGATAAAACCACTCTGTGCAGATCCCCCCGTCATCGAAAGTTCAGGAACCTATTTATAAAAAACGTGATTGATTACCCCCTCTAAGTACATTTGAGCTACCACCTAGCGGTGAGTGTAGATATCATTTTGTTTGTCCCCTAGCGACCGACGTCGTACCTAGGGTGTGCTGACGTAAGCACTATATGACGCAACAATATAAACACGATAAAACACTGCTGCTTCTGGAGTGGACTATGGCCCCGGCATGACAGCATTGCTGCCACCTAGCGGTGAGTGTAGAGATCAGTTTGTTTGTCCCCTAGCGTCCACGCCGTACCTAGTGCGTGCTGACCTAAGCAGATTGTCCCCTAGCGATCAACATCGTACCTAGTGCGTGCTGACCTAAGCAGATTGTCCCCTAGCGATCAATATCGTACCTGCTGAGTAGAATGGACACAAGCACGGATTAGCGCGTGCTGACCTAAGCAGATTGTCCCCTAGCATGAAACCACTGCATAAGCTGAGTAGAATGTACACAAGCACGGACCGCAGAGTAGACCTACCGCAGAGTAGACCTCTCAAAGTACCTCTCAAAGTAGCCAGATTGTGCGGCTATATAGCGGCGAGGACAGTGTGCTGACCTAAGCAGATTGTCCACTAGCGATCAACGTTAGTGCGTGCTGACCTAAGCACTATATGACGCGGTTATATAACCGCAATAAAAACACCTAGCGGTGAGGACAGTTACCTAGCGCGTGCTGACCTAAGCAGATTGTCAAGCGTGTGCTGACCTAAGCACTATATGACGCAACTATATAACCACGATAAAACCACTGTGTGCAGATTCTCCCCGTCAACCCTATGTGAATGGCCCACTGTACCCTATGTTGACAGCAGCGATAAGCGCTGCGGCTGCTGGAGTGGACTATGACCCCTGCATGACAGCATAGCTGGCTAAGGCTGTGCGTTCTAGTGCTCTGATTAAAACGAAACCAATGCGTTTAAATAAATAAATACATCTAGTCGTGGGATTACAACGAAACCAATTGTATAAATACGCTAACGTACAGTTGTTGACACTGTATGTAGGGTGTGTATGCACTGGATACAGACGCGTGAAAACGTGAGTAGTAGAGAGAGTATTTATTATAGACTGCTGTGTGCATTGTATATTCATCACGGTGACACTTATTCCAGCGTTTGTCGTCGAATTGGGCTTTGTCGCTGCTGCTGTTGACAGGGCGGTTGTAGGCAGTCGGATCTCTCTATGAAAATAAACCACAATACATGTAGGTGTGTTTAAACAAAGGGCGCCAAAATAAAATGAGAACTATGCATGCATAAAAGCAGGCTTACTGAAATAAACCACAATACATGTACGCGTGTTTAAACAAGGGGTGCCAAAATAAAATGAGAACCATGCATACATGTACGCATGCATGCATGGCGAGGGCGGTCACTCCGTGATGTTGGGGCGACCGTGCATACTGACTTTGTTGCTGCTGTTGACAGGGCGGCCGTACGTGTAGGCAGTTGGATCTCTCTATGAAATAAACCACAATACATGTACGAAGCAGGCTTACGTGCTTACAACTGTTTAAACAAATGTACGCACGTGCACATGCATGCATGCATGCATGCATGCATAAAAGCAGTGTGTTAGGAGACGATGTTTTATCCATTGTGACATGCATGCATGGTAGGCTTACAACTGTTTAAACAAAGGGTGTCATGCATGCATGCATGCACGCATGCACGCATGCACGCGCACATGCATGCATACATAAAAGCAGTCTTACCGATGTGTTGGCGAATGATGAGTCGATGATGCGTTGTTCATTGTGGCAAATCGATGAGAGGTTGAAAACCGATCAGGAGTGTTTGACTAAAAAATGGTGAATGAGCAATGAGCGCGCGTTTGCGCGCAACGTCAAACACAGCGGTGGCGCATGACACTACGGCTTATCGTGATCGGAATGTGAACGGAGAACAATGGATTTTTAAAAACAATAAACGAAAAGTTAAAAGCATGAAAATAAACGTTGTACACGATTAGTTTGGGGTCAGGAAACGTGTGGTGCAGTGATATTAGAGAAATTCGATGTAAAGAGACATTTCTCGATGAATGTACTAACGTGATCGCTAACTTTTTTCCTAAAACAAATTCCTCGGTAGACTAGGCAGTATGTATTAAGTGCGCATGCGCGTAAATTTGTAATCTGTAGCGCGTGACTTATCGCGATTGGAATGTGAACGGAGAACAATGCATTTTAAAAAACAATAAACGAAAAGCTGAAAGCATGAAAATAAACGTTATATATGTTCAGTGTGGGGTAGGGGATCGTGCGGTGAAGTGATATTAGAGAAATTTGATGTACAGACACATTTGACGATGAATGTACTGACGTGACCGGTAATTTTTTTCCGAAAACAAATGCCTCGGATGTGTTAAGTATGCATGCGCGTAATTGAGTAAGATAACGGTATTAGTGTGAAGTGCGCATGCGCGATATGTTGTAGAATAACGGTAGACTAGGCAGTATGTGTTAAGTGCGCATGCGCCTTATTTTGAAAAGTGTTGTAAGCACGCACGCGTACATGTATTGTGGTTTATTTCATAGAGTACTGAAGATCCAACTGCCTACAAGAACGGCCCTATCAGCAGCAGCAGCAGCAAAGCCGGTATGCTCGGTCGCTCCCATATCACGGAGTGACCCCCCTCGCCCAATCACTCCACCACCACCACCACCACCACCTATCAGCCACGACGCCGATGACTTCGATGACGACACCAGCCTCGTGTCTCCGTTCTTAAGAAGAGGAAGCAATGGATCGTGGTACACGCCTATCCCACCGACCGAACTATTACACTACCCTGACAGACATCCACACAAGCTAGTGGTGTTAGTTGACTACACTACCCTGACAGACATCATCACAAGCTAGTGGTGGTAAGTTGACTACACTACCCTGACAGACATCCACACAAGCTAGTGGTGGTAAGTTGCCTACACTACCTTGACAGACATCCTCACAAGCTAGTGGTGGTAGTTGACTACACTACCCTGGCAGACATCCTCACAAGCTAATGGTGGTAGTTGACTACACTACCCTGACAGACATCCTCACAAGCTAGTGGTGGTAAGTTGATTACACTACCCTGACATACATCCCCACAAGCTAGTGGTGGTAGTTGACTACACTATCCTGGCAGACATCCTCACAAGCTAGTGGTGATAGTTGACTACACTACCCTGGCAGACATCCCCACAAGCTAGTGGTGGTAGTTGACTACACTACCCTGGCAGACATCCTCACAAGCTAGTGGTGGTAGTTGACTACACTACCCTGGCAGACATCCTCAAAAGCTAGTGGTGGTAGTTGACTACACTACCCTGGCAGACATACTCATAAGCTAGTGGTGGTAGTTGACTACACTACCCTGACAGACATCCTCACAAGCTAGTGATGGTAGTAGACTACACTACCCTGACAGACATCCTCACAAGCTAGTGGTGGTAGTTGACTACATTACCCTGACAGACATTCTCACAAGCTAGTGATAGTAGTTGACTACACTACTCTGGCAGACATCCTCACAAGCTAGTGATGGTAGTTGACTACACTACCCTGAATGACATCCTCACAAGCTTAACACATACTGCCTAGTCTACCGTTATTCTACAACATATCGCGCATGCGCACTTCACACTAATACCGGTATCTTACTCAATTACGTGCATGCATACTTAACACATCCGAGGCATTTGTTTTCTGAAAAAAATTACCGGTCTCGTCAGTACATTCATCGACAAATGTGTCTGTACATCAAATTTCTCTAATATCACTTCACCGCACGATTCCCTACCCCACACTGAACATATACAACGTTTATTTTCATGCTTTCAGCTTTTCGTTTATTGTTTTTGAAAATGCATTGTTCTCCGTTCACATTTCAATCGCGATAAGTCACGCGCTACAGATTACAAAATTACGCGCATGCGCACTTAATACATACTGCCTAGTCTACCGAGGAATTTGTTTTAGGAAAAAAGTTAGCGATCACGTTAGTACATTCATCGAGAAATGTCTCTTTACATCGAATTTCTCTAATATCACTGCACCACACGTTTCCTGACCCCAAACTAATCGTGTACGTTTATTTTCATGCTTTTAACTTTTCGTTTATTGTTTTTAAAAATCCATTGTTCTCCGTTCACCTTCCGGTCACGATAAGCCGTAGTGTCATGCGCCACCGCTGTGTTTGACGTTGCGCGCAAACGCGCGCTCATTGCTCATTCACCATTTTTCAGTCAAACACTCCTGATCGGTTTTCAACCTCTCATCGATTTGCCACAATGAACAACGCATCATCGACTCATCATTCGCCAACACATCGGTAAGACTGCTTTATGTATGCATGCATGTGCGCGTGCATGCGTGCATGCATGCATGCATGACACCCTTTGTTTAAACAGTTGTAAGCCTACCATGCATGCATGTCACAATGGATAAAACATCGTCTCCTAACACACTGCTTTTATGCATGCATGCATGCATGTGCACGTGCGTACATTTGTTTAAACAGTTGTAAGCACGTAAGCCTGCTTCGTACATGTATTGTGGTTTATTTCATAGAGAGATCCAACTGCCTACACGTACGACCGCCCTGTCAACAGCAGCAACAAAGCCAGTATGCACGGTCGCCCCAACATCACGGAGTGACCGCCCTCGCCATGCATGCATGCGTGCATGTATGCATGGTTCTCATTTTATTTTGGCACCCCTTGTTTAAACACGCGTACATGTATTGTGGTTTATTTCAGTAAGCCTGCTTTTATGCATGCATAGTTCTCATTTTATTTTGGCGCCCTTTGTTTAAACACACCTACATGTATTGTGGTTTATTTTCATAGAGAGATCCGACTGCCTACAACCGCCCTGTCAACAGCAGCAGCGACAAAGCCCAATTCGACGACGAACGCTGGAATAAGTGTCACCGTGATGAATATACAATGCACACAGCAGTCTATAATAAACACTCTCTCTACTACTCACGTTTCCACGCGTCTGTATCCACTGCATAAACACCCTACGAACAGTATCACCAACTGAACGTTAGTGTATTTATGCATTTGGTTTTCATTGTAATCCCACGACTAGATGTATTTAAACGCACAACGCATTAGTTTCGTTTTAATCTTTCCACCAGAACGTTCACCGTTAGCCAGCTATGCTGTCATGCAGGTGTCATAGTCCACTTCAGCAGCAGCAGCTCTTATCGCTGCTGTCAACATAGGGTACAGTGGGCCATTCACATAGGGCTGACGGGGGAAGTCTGCACACAGTGGTTTTATCGTGGTTATATAGTTGCGTCATATAGTGCTTAGGTCAGCACACGCTTGACAATCTACTTAGGTCAGCATGCACTAGGTAACTGTCCTCACCGCTAGGTGTTTTATTGCGGTTATATAACCGCGTCATATTGTGCTTAGGTCAGCACGCACTAACGTTGATCGCTAGGGGACAATCTGCTTAGGTCAGCACACTGTCCTCGCCGCTATATAGCCGCACAATCAGGCTACTTTGAGAGGTACTTTGAGAGGTCTACTCTGCGGTAGGTCTACTCTGCGGTCCGTGCTTGTGTACATTCTACTCAGCTTATGCAGTGGTTTCATGCTAGGGGACAATCTGCTTAAGTCAGCACGCGCTAATCCGTGCTTGTGTACATTCTACTCAGCAGGTACGACGTTGATCGCTAGGGGACAATCTGCTTAGGTCAGCACGCACTAGGTACGATGTTGATCGCTAGGGGACAATCTGCTTAGGTCAGCACAGACTAGGTACGACGTTGGTCGCTAGGGGACAAATAAAATGCTCTCTACACTCACCGCTAGGTGGCAGCTCTAGTGTACTTAGGGGTAATCAATCATCCAATTAGAATCAAATTACAAGGGTCATCAATCACGTTTTTTATAAGTAGGTTCCCGAAACTAATTAGTGTCAAAAAAAGCCTTTGATCTTTTTTTTATAAGTAGGTGCCCGAAAACGTTTAGTGGTCTTTAAATTATTTTTTATAAGTAGGATTTTGAGGCCGAAAACCGCGTACGACGTTGATCGCTAGGGGACGAACTAAAAGGGTCTCTGCACTCACCGCTAGGTGGCATCTCTAGTGTACTTAGGGGGTAATCAATCATCCAATTAGTATCAAATTAAAGGGTCATCAATCACGTTTTTTATAAGTAGGTTCCCGAAACTAATTAGTGTCAAAAAAAGCCTTTGATCTTTTTTTGATAAGTAGGTTGCCGAAAACGTTTAGTGGTCATTAAATTCTTTTTTATAAGTAGGATTTTGAGGCCGAAATCAACCTCTATACTACTCTTGGAATGTACCAACAGGTGCCTGAGGGTGGTGTGGGGACGCATGGCTGTTGCTACTCCATAGTTCTTCAGTACTCGATGTACTCTCTCTGAGACCCCGTCTATGTATGGGATGAATACTTGGCTCCGATAGGTTTTGTCCTTAGTCTTTTTGTTGGTCTTTTTCTTCTTACTGCTATCTGTCACCTTTTCAAGGCCCACGACGGATAGCCACATACTCTTAGAGCTCCTCTCAAGTGTTCACCTCTTCTTTCTTGTCCCCCTCCTCCGAAGTTATTGTCTCACACCTGTTCATAAGTGTTCTGACAACTCCCAACTTCTGATGTTTGGGGTGGTGGAACGCAAAGTTCAGATATTGGTCAATGTGCGTCTTCTTCCTGTACTCTGTGGACTTCACACTGCCATCTTCCTTTCTGGTGAACTTTGCATCCAAGAAGGGAATGCTATTGTTCTCTTCGTCTTCCCGCGTGAAAATAATGCTACCTGTGGGGTCTACAGTGTTCATGTGTTGTTGTAATTTCTTTGCCTCTCCTGTGTGTACCATGCAAATTAGATCGTCCACATATCGCTTCCAGTTTCTCGGTTGGCAATCGACTGGTGCTGTGGGTATGATGTTCTGCTCCAGGTCCTCCATGTACAGGTTCACAACAATGGGGGATACTGGACTGTCCATGGTACCCCAAACTTCTGCTGGTAAATTTCTCCTCCAAATCTGAAGTATGTCGTCTCCAAGACAAATGTCAACAACTCCATGATGTCGTCTACGTTTAGGTTTGTTCTCTTCTTTAGAGTCTTGTCATTCTCTAGTCTTTTTCTGATGATTTTGCAAGCTTCTCTGATCGGGGTCTTC